>WAAB01004917.1:79892-127937 GCA_013389865.1 Piaya cayana
GAAGTTTTTTACAGAAAGGGTCATTAGGCATTGGAATATGCTGCCCAGGGAGGTGGTTGATTCGCCTTCCCTGGAGGTGTTTAAGTTACGAGTAGATGAGGTCTTGAGGGACATGGTTTAGTGTTCGGTGGGAGTGGTTGGACTCGATGATCCAGTGTGTCTCTTCCAACCCGGTGATTCTGTGTGATTCTGTGTGTGTGTGATTTAATTGAAAGACAGCTTTGTGCTGTAGACTTGTTGATGAGCTGAAGACAAGAAATGGAAAGTGATTAGATGAAGAAATTCGTCACTAATACTTATGTGCTTTTATTTTTACAGAAAAATGTTTAGCTGAAGAAAACCCTCCAAATTATTTTTGGCCAGATACCAGACCAACTGTGACCAACTTCACATTTTGCCATGGGAGCTCAGTTCAGACTGCATCAAGAACGTGGTAGGTGTTCAAATGTTGGAAAAGCTGAGAGCTTCAAATGCAGTCTTCTCGTTACATAACTAAACTATACCCTCCATAACTGCTGGTATTGTATTTCAAGAAGATGACTTCTATACTGTGACAGATTATATGTGTGCAGTAAAAGTACATACTTCACTGATAAGGAAAAAGCTCATTTACTGCTTCTGTAGGGCATACTGAGGCCCACAATTAATTCATCTTCAAAGTCACTATAAAAATAGCACCTTCTTACAAAATTTAATTGGTTTCTACAAGTCATGATGTTTATGTGACCAAAACCAGTTTCATATTTGCTACCACTCTGCTGTCTGACTTGTATAAGAAATTCTCAACAAAGTTCCATGAAGATGAGATGTGTATTTGGTTTAATCCAGAACTTCTTACCTTATTAGGGTTAAGCAAAAGAAATTCTGTGAAAGAAGCATTTTGCCAGTAGTTAGCCATAATTGAAGGTGGGAATAATCTTACAGTCAAAGATCTGAAACTTTGTTTTTAAGGCCTGGGATAAATTTTCGTAGTGTAGGTTTTCTTTGTGAATATCTATGAAAGATTGAGACACTGTATCTTTATACATGAGTATGATGATGCAATATTAATTAGTTTCTTTGGTATTTATCATGATTGCTATTAAATGCTTTATAGTAGTCCTATCCGCCCACATTATATCTGGAACATGTTCTGAGAAGACCAGATCTTTTACTTTTTGAAAACAGTATGGCAACCTGGATATGAATCAGCTTTGAGGTTCTGTGCCAAACAGGAAAGCAACCAGCATTCTATTTAACTAACTCACTTCCTCAGCCTCTTAATCTTGTACAAAAACTGCTGGATTCTGATTGACCAACTTTTGTTGTGACTAGTGCAGAAGTCAAAGTGTTTTTATGTCAGAGCCTCAGAATCATTGAAAAAGTAAGACTTCTGGCCTTTGCTTCCCCACTAATGCTTATCTTTATTGTTCATTTGTGGTCTGCACGATACCATTGATTGTGTACAGCACTTCACATGAAAAATAATTACTTTGTTCTGCACGGTGCTATGCTTTCATTGCCTCTGCCCTTACTAGCTTTTGCCAATATGGAGCACAGGTAGCATGGATTTTGAGAGAAGAGGTAGCTCTTCTAATGAGCTCCTCTAGGTCTATGCATTCCAGTAGAAGGTTACCTGCTAGTGTGCTGTTATAATAAAGGTGATCAACTGAGGAATAACTTTATTCTTTCATGTGCTGAGTGAAAGGATAGCATTTTCTCATTCTCCATCCTGCCTTTGCCAAGCTATGATAACATGATTGTCACTAAAAAAGTGAGGAAAAAGTTTGTTTAATTTTGGAGGTGTATCTGGGTGTTTTGCTATGATAAGACTTCTTGAAAAAAGCATTTAGAAAAAAAAATATCTGCACTAATTTTCATGGGCACTGTAAGATTTTAGCTTCACATAGCTCTGATGCATGTTCTTCTGGGAGATTATTATGGCTTGCTATTGACTTGATCAAAATCATTTATGTCATAGGGGAACTATAGAAACAGCATCTTATTCAGCCATCACAGGAGTGTTATAGTTTGTGTCAACATTTGGATCTTTCCTGAAATATAAGGCCAGGATTTCCATTGATGCAGTTTATCAAATCAGTATAGAAATCAGCTGCAATTTTGTCCAAAATAACTAGGGTTACTCACAGCACTGTCCCTTAGTTGATCACATATTTCCACTGTAAACCACACATAATTCATTTCACTAGTGACCACGTTGCTAGGAAAACTGAATTCAGAAGAGTGAACCACTGTGACACCTATGAAAGAATTACAAAACATTTACATAATTTTGCTGTTGTATTTCATGTGAATTTTGTTGTTTTTCCTACTTAGCTATTTGGGACTGCAGAATTATACATCATACTGGGGCCAGCCTGATCTTAGAAATTGCACAGGTGTGTATGTTGATGTTGGTATTTGGCTAAAGGAATAGTTTTGTAGACTTTGGTTACTACTTACTATAAGGAAACTACATTAAGGAAGAATATCTTCTCCCTTTATAGTAAGTTCTTTAAAATATTTCTAAAAAATCAGTGCAAAGTAAATACTTAAACTCAAGACTGTTGCACTAAGTTGAATTCAGCCCATGTATGAAAAGCTCTGGATACCAATTAATTAAAGAAATCAAGCTCTTCAGGTAATTTAAGCAAGAATAGAGGCAGTGATAGCTTGCCTCAATTTGACATTCAGGTTCAGACAAAGTTTTAAATGTTTGCAATGTCTGTATGTGCCAGTGGAAAGATTCCCGCTTTCTTCACTGGATGTACAATCAGACATTTTCAGATTTGTTCACAGTTTATAAAGTGCCCTTTGTTATCATTCCAGCCTTAAATAATTGTAAAATAAATAGACAACAATTTAATGGCTTCTTTTTTAAGTTCCAGAGCCAGTGAGGAGAATAAGTAATGCAGAGCATCTACAGTAAACTCCTGGTCCAAACTGCTTTCCTGGAGAAGCCTCTTTTATTTCCTCCACTGATAGAAGGAGGGGTCTTGAGGAGCCTGTCTACCTAACTTAGTTCATTGAGTACTTGCAGTCAGGCTGTGTGAAAACATCATTTCATGTAAAATGAACTTTCTCCAGTAAAGGTAGCAAAAGCTGTAAAAAACCACAACATTAAAAAAACCACAGCCAGTTGCAGACTAAAGAGGGCTGGTCTTCTTTCAAAATCTTATCTGAATTCCAGGAAACCTAAATATTTTTATACTGAACAATGTTAATGTTTACCTTAGTTTTATATCCAGGTGACTTTAAACTTACAGCTTACCATGTGATTTACACTAGAGTTTTGGACGCACAGATTCTTCTCATGAAATTTAGAATCATAGAACAGTTTGGCTTGGAAGGGTCCTTAGAGATCATCTAGTTCCAATCCCCCTGCTATGGGCAGGGACATCCCACTAGATCAGGTTACCCAAAGCCCCATCCAACATGGCCTTAAACACCTCCAGGAATGGGGCAGCCACAGCTTCCCTGGGCAACTTGTTCCAATGTCTCACTACTCTCATGGTGAAGAAATTCCACCTAATGTTTAGTCTAAATCTGCTCTCTCCAGTTTATACCCATTTCCCCTTGTCCCATCACCGCAAGATCTCTGCAACTTTCTTGTAGGCTCCTTTCACATGCTGGAAGATCGCTAAAAGATCTCAGAGCCTTCTCTTCTCTAGGCTGAATAAGTCCAACTGTCTCACCGTGTCCTCATATGGAAGTTGCTCCATCCCTCGGCTCATCTTTGTAGACCTCCTCTGGACCTGTTCCAACAGCTCCATATCTTTCTTATATTGAGGATTCCAGAAGTGGATACAATACTCAATCTTTCAGGCTATATCTTTGATGAAGATATTAAACAGCACCAGTTCCAGTGTGGACCCTGAGGGACACTACTTGTCACGGATCTCCATCTGGACTTTGAGCCATTGATCACTAGTGTTTGAATACGACTCTCCAGCCAGTTTCTTATCCACTGTACTGTCTACCCATCAAATCCATATCTCTCCAGTTTCAAGAGGAGGATGTTGTGGGGGATAGTGTCAAAGGCTTTACAGAAGTCTAGTCAGTCACCCCATCATAGAAAGCCACTAAGTTGGTCATACAGGATTTGCCACTGGTGAAGCTGTACTGGCTGCCATTAATCACCTCCTTGTCCTCCATGTGCTTTAGCATAGCTTCTAGGAGGATCTGTTCCATGTTCTCCCCAGGCACAGAGTGAAGCTGACAGGTCTGTAGTTCTCAGGGTTGTCTTTTCTGCCCTTTTTATAAATGGACACAATGTTGCCCTTCTTCCAGTCAGTAGGGACTTCTCCCAATTGCCATGACTTTTCAAATATCATGGAGAGTGGCTTGGCCACCATATTTTCCAATTCCCTCAGGACTCTGGGATGCATCTCATCAGGTTCCCATAGACTTATATATGTTCAGGTTCCTGAGGTGGTCACGAACCTGATCCTCCTCTACAGTGGGAGGAGGTTTATCCCCCTGGTCACCATCTTGTTGTCCCACGGCCCAGGAGGGGTGAGGAGAGCAGTTATCAGTGAAGACTGAGGAAAAAAATTAAGTACTTCAGCCTTCTCCTCGTCTGTTGATATGTGATCACCCATTCCAACCATCAGTGGGAGTATGTTCTCTTTGACCTCCTTCTTTTGAGTGATGTGCCTGTAGAAGCCCTTCTTGTTAGTCTTTACTTCCCTAGCCAAGTTTAGCTCCAGCTATGCCTTGGCCTTCCTGACTTCATCTGGCAGCATCCCAGTACACGACCCAGTTTACCCATCCCTGCTTGCACTGCCTGTGTAGTTCTCTCCTTTAATTTAACCAGCAGGTCTCCACTCAGCCACACCCATCTCTTCCTTTCCCTGCCTGATTTTCTTTATATGGGGATTGGGAGCTCTTGCACTTTATGGAAAGTATCCTTGTTTTCCAGCTCTGTTCCTCTCCCTTGTTTTGGAGGACCATGCCCCAGGGGATCCTACCGAGTAATGCCTTGAAGAGCTGGAAGTCTGCTTTCCTGAAATTTAAGGTCCTGAATATACTTCTCACCTGTTCCATATCCCCCTGGACCTTTAACTCCACCAGTGCATGATCACCGCAGCCCAGGCTGCCTCCAATCCTAGTATCACTGATGAATTTGCTTGTATTTGTGACCATAAGGTCCAGTATTGCATCCCCTTGGGTGGGGATCTCTATCAGCTGGATTTAAAAGTTATCCTCAATGCACTCCAGGAGTCGCCTGGATTGCCTACAGCTTGCCATGCTACTTTTCCAGCATATGTTGAGGTGGTTGAAGTCCCCAAGTAGGGTGAAAGCTTGCAAGCGTGAAGTGTCCTGTAGCTGGAGGAAGAAGACTTTATCAGTTGGATCTCCTTGATCAGGTGGCCTGTAGTATACATCAACCACAAGGTTCCTCTTGGTTTTTCTGTCCTTAATTTTGACCCACAAGCTCTCAACCTGTTCGTGGCTACTCTTCAACAACAGTTCTTCACATTCCAACCCTTTCCTGACATAGAGGGCAACACCTCCACGCTTCTTTCCTGGTCTGTCCCTTCTGAACAGCCTGTAGCCATCAATAGCCATACTCCAGTCAGGGGATTCGTCCCACCACGTTTCCATGATAGCAACTAGATTATAGCTTTCTAGTAGCATGGTAGCTTCCAGCTCCTCTTGCTTATTGACCAAGCTTCATGTGTTAGTGTAAAGGCACTTCAGCTGGGCTGCTGGTTGCATCACCTTCCCAGTGGACTCTTTATTACCTACGAAGTGTTTTAGAGAAGTAATTTGTTTGTGTCTTGTGCTTGCCAACCTTTTGTGTAAGAGTATAATCCTTTGAAGGAACTGAAACTTTTGCAGTAGAGTCAGACTTTCTCCATGGAGCTTAAAAGAGCGAACATTTTGTCACTAATAGTGACTTTGGATGCATTCTTTTTTTTGCTTCAAGAGTGAAACTTTTTTCGTGGTGAAAAAGAAAGGATAGCATAAGGAGGAAAAAAAGAGAGAAAATATACTTTTTATTCCTTACTTTTCCTTTTTTTTTTCATTCAATCAACCCTTTCAATAATAGTTCTGATTTACAAACTCAAATCAAATTAAGGGAAAGAAAAACACAACCAATCAGGACAGTGTGTAGTAATCAGCAGGTTCTATATACATTTTTATAAAATAATTAATTTGGAAGATTGATAAATTCCTGTGTTTATTAAAAGTACCACAGAACATACTCTTGTTTTCAGCTATAAACACTTGTATTTCTGAATTACTTTAGGAATAATATCCATTATTTTATACTTTTACTTCATTTTACATGTATACTTACAGAAAATGCAGCTGATATAGCCAATCAACTTCTGAATCTCACTGGTGAAGGGCAGCAGCTAACCTCAGACAAAGTAAATGATGTTGTGCAGAAGCTTAAAAAAATTGTGAATGATGAAGAAATTGATGAATCTCTGGGTTCTACCGTGGTGACAATTTTTTCCAATATTCTAACCAGCTCAGACAGTGTATTGGCAGCTTCATCTTCAGAGTAAGTATTCCTGCATTTGAGGCAAGCTTTTGAGAGCAACCTGCAAGGTTCAAACAATTCAAATAATTGCAGTATAAAACTCAAACTTCTCTGATTTCCATCAAAAAGAATATTGTGATTTAGATATAAAAATATTTCTATTTGTATTAAAATCAATGTGCATGACAAAGATAAAGTACATGGATTGAAAAGGGGTCTCCTGATATATGAAACAGCACAGATCTAACTGTTGTTGGAAAACTATTTCAAGACCAGTGATATGCATTTGTATAGTTTCTGTCAATCAAAAGCTTTTGTTTTCAACAGAGATGAGTACATTTACAGCCTAATAGTCTCCTTGTGAATATATATAAGTGGGAGATAGAAACATAGTCAACAATAAGATAATCATCTTAAACATGGAAATAATAGGGGTTTTTTCTGTATTCAGATTTTGGAATAATTTTCTTTCTGGTTTTAGAGCTCTAAAAACTATTGATGCCTTGGCTTTAAAGATCCAGTTCACTGGACCATCCATGAGTATTTCAACAAGAAACCTTGCACTCGGAGTGTCATCTATAAACTCAACTTCATTCAAAGGTGGTTCTTTCAGCGTCAGTCCACAGAACAATGCATCTGAGTTCCAGGTACGGAACAAGCACTTGCATTTGAAAATGAAATGTGCATGTTGTTCCAAATGTGTTTACTGCGGTTCCTATAAAATCACTTACAATTCCCAGTTCTCCCCCTACTTTCTATTTCCTTTTTCCTGCAGTCATCCAAACAGATTAATGTAATATTTCCTCAAGGGACAGGAAACCCAGATAAACTCGCATGTTCCGTATGGATGAAAAGTAGTTTGCTTACAAATACAGAACAGACATTTTCTGTTTTAATTTTGAGTTTGTTTTTTTTTTTAATGAAAAGGGGAAACAATCTTTAAGAAACTGCTGTGTTGCCCATTGTACACTAGCTAACAACTCTGTTGATGCATTTCAGCTTTAGAATAAGATATCTAAATGTAGGTATCTATATGTAGATATCTGCAGATACAATAGGTCTTCAATCTTCCAGTATAGTTTAGGCACCCGCTGCTAACAGAGACCTACGGCTGATCCAGCTGTCCACATGCAGGTTGATAGGCTTGTCTCATTTGGGATGTCTGAGGCAATTCAAGATATTCATGTAGAGCTTGGCCAGCCAAGAAATGAAAAAGAAACTGATAAAATGCAGAGTGGTCTCCAGTACTACAGTGTCTGGATAGGCTGCTATAGCTAAGATATTTGTCATCACCTCAAAAGTATGTTTTCTTCTTTTTTCACAAATGGAACAGCTCAAATGTGTAAAAGCTATGAAATAGCATTTGAGATGCACATAACACGTATTGGGCTTTTCCATAGGTTTTGTTGAAATCGGAAGCAATGAGGTGCTGAGATGCATTAAATTTGACTGTATGACTGTCTGCATTTTAAAAATGTAGTAACATGTATTTTTTTTCACAGTTATATAAGAAGTCTATGACAGAGGTAATGTAATCTGAGTTTCCTGGGAGTCTAACTATTCAGATACAGTGAACCCTACCAGGAGAAACACACAGAAAAGATAAACAGAAATATTAAAAAATCTACAATCATTTGGGCCATGGGAACCAAAACTGCATTCAAACAAAACATGATCTTATGAAAACAGTTAAAGACTAAGTCACTAGAGGATAACCGTCTTACAGAACCAGATTCATACCTTGTCCAAACTGGCGAGACAATAATCCTAATAAATGTCTGATTATATTATAAAGTACTGTGTACTCTAAAAATAAAAAACAGTGATGAAGACAGTGCTAGAAAAAGTAATAGTAGGCCTTTTACATGCTAACTATGAAGACTTTGGATCAAAACTGAAATGCTAGTTTAAATAGATACAAATGTATTTCATGTAATTGAGTTTTCACATGTTTATATTCATAGATATTTTTTGGTTAAAATTTCTTTAAATCAATTATGTTAGAATTTTTTTATGATTGTAGATCTGTTTTTCTTTAGCTCTCTTATCAATGAAGCTCAATAGACAATTGTTCTTTGATTGTTATTAAAGGTATGTTTCTCCTCCATATTTCATCCTGTATTTATGGAAAGAGGAAAGGAAAAATTCTGAAGCCAGGTTTGGGATGTTCACATGTGTAATAAGAATTACCATCTGTGGCTTGAGGACATCCAGGAATTTTCTTCCCCTGGAATCATTTATTATAGCACTGTCTAAATAATCATAAAATCCAAACTCCGTCAAATTGTTTATAATGTTCCTATTGGAACATGAGTTTGTACTCAGACTTCCACATTTCCAACAGCTGATTGAGAATTCTTAGCACCCTTCCTACCAGAAAGGTCTGCAGCAGCTGTGGTCACTGTTTATAATTTTCCATGCCTATCAGGAAACATATTTGCTGTTCCTGCTGGAGGGAAATTCTCTTTTGAAAGCCCAGGTTTTTCACCATTGATGCGATGATCTATCCAAGATCATCAGGGAGCATTAAACTCTTCAAGCTGTATGTCAGAATGTTTCCAGTTTTGGGGTTTTTTTTTTTCTTGAAGTAGATATCAAGCAAATGTATCCATGGCAGTTAGGAAAGATTCTATTTCAGTTCCCTGTGTCTTTGTGTTTCTTGCCAAACCTTTGACTAAGTTAGCTTCTGGTGATTCATATTATGAAATTGTTCCTGTGCTATATCCATACTTTTAAAAAGAAGCCTCTTCCACTCTATTTGCAGACAATACCTAACGGGACTTCTTTATCACATACACACATTCTGCTTAATGTGGCAGAATTATCCTTTGGAAACCTTTTATTCAACTGCACCTAACCCTGTTGGGAGATATCTATGAACCACTTCTTACTGATATCCTTTACTGTTATTCACAGCAAATCAGTGAAAATTTAGAAATTAAACAAATCCATCATTAGCCTATGGCTTTTAACTACCTATTAGCTAATGGTCTAACGGTGCTTTTAGAATCGCACAATGACTGAT
This sequence comes from Piaya cayana, assembly GCA_013389865.1. Taxonomy (NCBI): domain Eukaryota; kingdom Metazoa; phylum Chordata; class Aves; order Cuculiformes; family Coccyzidae; genus Piaya; species Piaya cayana. The sequence continues at coordinate 89,393 of WAAB01004917.1, forward strand.
CATGAGATGCATAAATACATGACCAAGCTGCCTCTGGAGAAGTCATGAGTGGGAGTTTCCTATCTCACAGTAAAATTCTTGAACACTTGCTATAGAACCATTGTGAGGTGGCTTGCTCCCGTTCCTTTGATGGGTAGGTTGGCAGACCTTGAGTATGCCATGGTAGGAGAGCCTGCAGTCATAAAATTGCTGCCTGGCAGCTAATCAAATGTAACTTTGCATTCTCATTTATTTCCTGCTCACTTGATAAATCTAGAGAGGTGACACTAATAATTATTTTTAAATCTCCTTTCTGTAACTACTAATTATTGTAAGATAATTAAATCAGATGTGCAGATCAAGCCAAGTAGTACAAGTCCATAAAGAAGGAGACAGACCATATTTTTCAGTTCTCAACATTGTTTTATATGAGGAAAAATATCTTGAAGTTTACTGAAAATTATTATGACTGCCATTATTGCCATCTCATTATTTCCAAATCATCATTATAGCAGTGGAGGAGTTAGTTTGTTTCATCTAATATGTTTCTGTAGCAAAAGATTAATTTCATGCTGGAAGGTGAGGAAACCCTCCTAAACCTTTTTTTAAAAATATATTTATTGCATCAGCCCTTTCATAGGTACAAAACAGATTAGTGTTGATTGGTTCTAGGCCTATGTTTAGATATCTTTTTGTAAGGGTACAGCGCAGTTGTGGACAGTGGATGATTTGGGGTTTTTTGTTTGAATATACTTTTTTGTTTTTATTTAACAGGTAGATTTTGACAAGGATCAGACAAATGCCTTTGCTTCCGTTGCTCTGCCACCAAGTTTACTGAAGAATTTAAGTCAAGATGAGTTTGAAGTGATATCCAGGGCTCAATTTACTTTCTTCAATAAAAATGGTCTTTTTCAGGTAATCTTCAAAGTGTTTGAAGTCATTTTAGTTAGAGTGTATCAAAGCCAGCTGCTGAGTTTCCTGTAGTGTAATAATTTCACAGCATCTCATGAGTTATAGGAATGAGAAGGTGATAACATGTGTAGGCACTATAATCAGTGTTATGCTTGGAGTGACAAAACAGTGGAAGTGCCCAGGTTGAATTTAAGGTTAATTTATGCAAAACTGTATCCCAGATGCTTATAAGCAAGGACTCTTAAAGGGCATAACTTCCATTAAAGTGTGTTAGTATAGGTGTTTGATGTTTAGTGGAGCCAGGTTCTTTTCTATCATAAGGGAACTTGGCCTGTAACAGTGTCAGGTACTCTTTATTTCTCTTTTCCTTAAAAGGGTTGTTTGACACTCATATCCAGCTGACTGCTTATTTTCAGTTGGAAATTAGGCTGATGGTCATCAGTCAGAGAGCATTTGTTTCTATATGTACTGTTCTTTTCATAAAGGTATTCTCATAAGTTCATCCTATGCATTGTGTACACACAGTACTTGTGCCTTGAAACTAAAGGGACTCGGGTAGATGGAACTTTTTCTCCTTTGAGTCCCATAATTTGGCAATTATATATAGTTCCTGCATGGCAGATGACAAAAAAAACCACAAAAAACCCTACTCAGGAAGAGGTCACAGCTTGGAAAAAAAACCAAGCAAAACCATACCTATTTTCGAAAAAAAGAGTTAATTAAGAAGGTAATATTATTTCATAGTGAACTGTACACTGAGCCTCAGAATACTTGAGTTTGCTTTCCCATTAATATTTCCAGTGACCTTTGTCTCTTGTGCGTCCGCAGAACTCTGTAGTATTGTATTGTTCCTATATTATCATTTTTATTGGCAGTGTATGCAGATTCTTCAGATGATCTAGGTAAGAAAATACCGATGACCCTCAGCTGCCTTCTGAAATACACCCCAGAGTATCTGTAACTATTTGAAATAGTATTAATTTTAAACTCACTTTTGGAAAAAAACCAAACAGGATTAATATATTTAATAAAGAAACCAGAAGAATACAGATTTAGGCTTATCATAATGGCATAAAATCATATAAAGTCAGAATGTGTCCTCTAATTATACTAGAATATGTTTCTTATGGGTACTTAATAGTTCACTTAGAATCAAAAAAAAAAAAGAAAAATCTTCATCTAAATTTGCTACTAAAATTCCTTTCATATTTGATGTGTTTCAAGCTATTAATGGGTGACACATTCAGCACAATTAGTTCAAAATGTATTAAACACATTTTAGTAAATCTAAAAATAAAATAAGTCTTAAAAAAGGCTAAAAATAAATGCTAAAAATGAATTGATGCCTATGTCATCTAAACCAAATAATTTTATCCATTAGTATAAAAATATTTCATAAATACATTTATTTCAAATGCAATTTTAAAAGTCCAAGTAGTATTAGCTGTATTTCTCATAATCATTCAACATAACAGTGAAACATCTTACTGGAGGGGGTTTTTTTACTGCACCTGATAGAATGCTAGTAAGTTTTATCTTATTATTCATTAAAATCTGGTGGTTACATTACTTAGAAAACTATATGAAAAAATTGTGCAAGCTATTCAGGGTAGGATTCATTTCACAAAAAGGAAGTGTATTCAGTGCACGTACCTATGCCTAACTTTTTGTCCATAAACTGCCTTTAAAGCTAGTTAATGGAAAAGAGTGGACACCATTGAGGTCTGATATGTCTCATCCTAGTCCAGGAGTAAGCATCAGTTACCCAGACAAAGGAATAAAGTTCTGTTTGAGGCACTTTAAGGTGCAGAGATACTACTCGTCCACAGATATGACAATGAATCTGTAAGAGATGTGAAATCTTCTGCAACAGCAGCTGGAGATTGACCAGGATACCTAAAAGCTTGTAAAATGGACATTTATTTTTAGGCAACCCATATTTGACCTGGTTGTATATAATATGTAAGATGGATTATGCTTTGGATGTACCAATTTCCTTTCATTGACTAGAATGAGTACTTTAGTTCTGGTCATCTTTTTTTTATATGTGTAAAGTTAGTTTGGAAGGATCATCCTCATGAGTTCTGAGGCCATGAAAATAATGTGCAAATATGATAAATATGTGAATTGTGATGATTATCTAGACTAGATCAGATTCACATCTTTGTGAGCCTCAGTCTTTAATTGTAAAGACAGTTGTTCGTCTGTGTACAAACCCAGGAGCTAGAGGAGCAAAATGAGGTTCCCATGATCCAAGAGGAGGTGGTCAGAGCCTTGCTAACCTGGCTAGACACCCACAAGTCTATGGGGCCAGACAGGATTCACCCAAGGGTATTGAAGGACCTGGTGGATGTGACAAAGTGACTCGGCTGCTGGATGAGGGAAAGGCTGTGGACGTGGTCTTCCTTGACTTCAGCAAAGCCTTTAACACAGTTTCTCACAGCATTCTGCTACAGAAACTGTCAGCCTCCGGCCTGGACAGNCTATGCAGAGCTACAGACTGGGTGAGGTCTGTTTGGAGAGCTGCCAGGAGGAGAGGGACCTGGGGGTGTTGGTCGACAGCCGGCTGAACATGAGCCAGCAGTGTGCCCAGGTGGCCAAGAAGGCCAATGGCATCCTGGCTTGTATCAGAAACAGTGTGACCAGCAGGTCCAGGGAGGTTATTCTCCCTCTGTACTCGGCACTGGTGAGACCGCTCCCTGAATCCTGTGTTCAGTTCTGGGCCCCTCAGCACAAGAAGGATGTTGAGGCTCTGGAAAAAAGTTTTCAGAGAAAGGGTCATTGGGCACTGGAACAGGCTGCCCAGGGAGGTGGTTGATTCACCTTTCTTGGAGGTGATTAAGGCATGAGTAGATGAGGTGCTAAGGAGCATGATTTAGTGTTTGATAGGAATGGTTGGACTCGATGATCTGGTGGGTCTCTTCCAACCTGGTTATTCTATGATTCTATGATGCTAGCCTCAGCATTGCTTTACTTTGTCCCAGTGTATTGTATTGGCTACAAGCTTGTCCCTAACTTTAGCTGAGCACAGCCTTATAGCTAAATAAACAGTTGTGTGTATTTTACTTTAATGCACACGTTATTTCTAATTCTTTCTAAGGACAAGTAAGAATATATTAAATTGCCTTTGCTGACAAGACCATATGATATTTATTTCTAGGTTTTGTTATCAGCTAGAAACTGAATCCACTTAAACCTATAGAAATCTGCCCAAAGGCTTTCATAGACTTTGTCAGATGTTGAAATTTAGGTGGTAGCCATGAGATTTTCTCTTATTTGAGTGCTCAAGAACTGTCTAGAAAATCTCATTTTCATTCCTCTGCAATTCCTAAGTTTTTAGGAAATTACATCACAAAGCTCCAGTATTGTTTGAAATACTGTTTGAAAGCTCTTCTATATGGTTCTTAAGAAATGAAATATTCTGCTGAGGGTAATCTGCACTTAACTGAAGTTATTCTGGCTCTCATGACTGCAGGACAGCCAGCATGGGTTCATGAAAGGCAGGTCTTTCTTGACCTGGTGACCCACCTTGTGCATGAGGGGAGACCTGTGCATGTTCTTTGCCTGGAGTTTAGTAAAGCCTTCGACACTGTCTAGCACAGCATTCTCCTAGAGAAGCTGGCAGCTCATGACTTAGACAAATGTACTCTTTGCTGGGTAAAATACTGGCTAGATGGCCAAGCCCAGAGAGTTGTGGTGAACAGAGCTAAATCTGCTTGGTGGTAAGTCACAAGTGCTGTTTCCCAGGGATCGGTGTTGGGGCCACTTTCATTTAATATCTTTAGCAGTAACCTGGAGGAGATTGAGTGCTTCCTCAATAAGTTTGCAGATGACACCAGGCTGGGCTGGAATGTCGATCTGCTTGGGGGAAGGACAGTCTGTAGAGGGATCTGGATAGATGAGCCAAGGTAAATTGTATGAGATTCAACAAGGCCAAGTGCCAGGTCCTGCACTTGGGCCACAACAATCCCACACAGTGCTACAGGCCTAAGGAAGAGTGGCTGAAAAACTGCCCAGGGGTAAATTGCCTAGGGCTGCTGGTTGACAGCTGGCTGGACAGTAGTGTGGCCAGGTGGCCAAGAAGGGCAACAGCATCCTGGCTTGCATTAGAAATGGTGCAGCCAGCTGGAGTAGAGAAGTGATTGAGGCTGCACCTCAAATCCTTTGTTCAGTTTTGGGCCCATCACTACAAAAAAGATATTGAGTTGCTGGAACATGTCCAGAAAAGGGCAATGAAACTGGTCTGAAGTCCTAGGAGAAGTGGCTGTTTAGTCCGAAGAAGAGGACCGTGAGGGGGAACATAATCACTCTCTACAACTACCTGAAAGGCATTTGTAGCAAGGTGGATGTTGGTCTCTTCTGAGAGGAAATGCCCACAAGTTGCATCAAGGGAGGTTTAGATTGGATATAAGGAAAAAATTCTTTACTGAAAAAATGGTGAAGTGTTGGAACAGGCCTCCCAGGGAAGCGTTGGAATCACCATTCCTGGAGGTGTTCATGAAATGAGTAGACATGGCACTTGGGAACATGGTTTACTAGGTATGGTGGTATTGGGTTGTACTTCACATTCTTAGAGGTCTTTTCCAACCTCAATATATTCTGTGCTTCTATGTGTGGTGGAATCTGATGAGCCTAGTGCTGAGCTGACAACTGACATCTTGTCAGGCTAACAAACTCCTAGACTGAAGGAATCAGGGGCTTTCAGGAGTTTATCAGCCCAGATTTTTGGAGGGAAAGTGAGTGGCAACAGACTTTATTTGACGTAAGATCTGCTGCAGGCAGTGACCAATCTTCCCAGCTTCCCATAAGGCCAACCAGGCATGCAACTGTGTTGGTTGCATTGAAAGCTAATCAAAAGAAAATGCTATTTCCGAAGCACTTCCATTTTAATACATCATCAGTTTCCAAGTAAAACTCCTCTTTTGGAAAACTCACCGCCTGGAACTTTTTCACTGCGCATTAGAAATGGCATTCTTGGTAATAACGTCAGTGTTCTATTTAAATTCCCATCAAATAAGACCTTCTAGAAAATATTATCTCTTACAGTATGTAACATTGCTTTGAGTTTGTTTTCTTCTTCTTAGTCATTCATTGTAAAATGGAGGATGATTAAGCAACTACACAGGGAATACAGGTTATTTTCCCCAAACTTTACATCTGCTAAAAAAGTTATCATTGACAATAAGAGGAGAAAGCTAGTTCATTCTTGTTTAGGGAAATGAGCTATTCATACCATGGGTTGTTATCTCATACATTGTTTGAGTTATAATTTTGTTGGCATCAGACATGATGATTAAAAGGGGAATTTATGCCTTCTAGCCTCTCTGTCATTCTGTCTATATGTGTTTATAAGGAAAGTAGGGAAACTTCTGTATAGACAAACCCATAATTTGATTTTATAAACACAGTGTTCTTATATTGTGTGATCAGAAGTGTAGAAGTGCTGACGATTATTTATTCTGGCACTCTGCAAAAATGAAACTGTGTATTTTGGCTTTTATGTTATGTGCTGTGTGTTCATTATATTTTTCTGAATCTCTCAAAGGATGCAGAAAATCCTGCCAATTTGATCAGTTTTGTGGTGGCATGCAGTATTGGAAACCTAACCATTCAGGATCTTCAGGATTATGTGAAGGTTACAATTAAGCATACCAAAATTCAGGTAAAAGGAAACTGACTGTTCAGAAGAACAGGAATGCACGTGATATATAGTAAAGGCTAAGCATATAGCCTGATTGATTTGGATGGATTCTAAGTGAGAACATAAACTCAAATGGAGATTATAACCTTTCCCATCCTCACACATTCCCACTTCATTCATGATCTAACATTTATCTGAAACGCTAGTGATTTTGCAACTCAGAGGCAATTTCTGTGCCAGTAACTGTAGGCAAAACCTCTGCTCATGATTATGTTAGGGACCAGGGACAGAATTCATTACACTGGAACTTTGGAATGGCTTGAATTCTTTGATCAGACATGAAATGCTTTGTTAATAGTTCCCCACATTATTTTGTTGTTAAGTAGTTTTCAGCAAAGTAAGAATGGACAGAACCATGTTGTTAAAAATGATTACAATTTATTTAGGCAAATACAGACCAAATGCAATCTTTTGGCACATACTGTTTTAGTTAAAAAATGTGAGAACTTGACTCTGTTCTCAGACATGTTGTCAGTAGCTGCTTCAAAAGAGACAATAACACTGGAGAAATTAAGATGATGTTAAAATACAATACCTAAGTAAGTAGTTTATGTAATGATAACCTGGTTTGTAATTTTCACAGTTCAATTAACTTTATTTTGCATTCCAGTTGTAATGATTATTTTAAGTTCATGCAAAACAACCTCCTCTTCAGTTTACCAAGCTTTTGCTTGCTTTTAAGACTAGTTATATAAAAGACTCACTGAGAATTCCTAAGGAAGTGAACAGTAAAAAGTATTTAGACTACGTAAAGACATCACACTCATAGCTAACTTTAGAGAGACAACAAAACATCATCATTCTGAGGATGTGAAGAAGGAACACTGCAGAGGAACATTGCTCAGGATTGTATAATCTGGGTAGATCTATCTGTCTTTCTAGCAGAATAAATTCTCATTTGACATTAGACAAAATTTTGACAATCCAAATTATAGTTGTTCTTCTGCTTATTAAATGAAATGATGTGTTTTAAAACTTCTGTTATAAATGTATATGTTGATGAGGTTTATGTCTAAAAAAGTGAACAAAGTCTACTTTTGCGTGTGTTCCTAGGAAGATCCTAAGCCTACCTGTGTCTTCTGGGATATGAACAAAAATGGTAAGTTTAAAAATACTGAGGGTTTTAAGTGGGGAAAAAAGGTGTCTCAGTTACAAAATTGGTCACAGTCATGGCCATTTTGCTTCTTAATCAATCCTTGCAGAATTAGATGACATCTTTAGACAGTCATTTCTTCTGGTGAGTACAGTTGCTTGTAACAGCAGATGCTAAATATTCTTTTTTAAAGTTGTTTTATGTAAATTTGTTCAACACCTTAAATCTGTAAATTAAGTTTCTCTGTTTTCTGTACCTGATAGCAGTTTTTCACGCATCTGTCTGCATGTGCAAATTAAATAGTAAAACTACTCAGACATATGAATGGTTCTTAGCCATACTTTTAACTAGTTATTTCTTAAATGCTGGGTTATTTAATTGTGAGATAGTGCCTGCTACAAATCTTAAACATTTTCTTCTTCTGTTGAATATTTGGAATTCCATTACACACACATCATCCACCTTCTAAATGGATGACAGTCAGCATGATGAGATCCCGCATGGAGACACAACCACAAGGCAGCATTTTAGCCCATTATTCATTGCTACTGCCTAATGCATGTGTGATGTTTCTTCATCCATTGTACAGACAAAGTCATCCTCTGGGTTGACTTTCCAGATGTTTCTATTTTAGAGCTCTCTACTGAGATGTTTCTCTTTTGTACTATGAAAAAGATAGCACGAAGAAGTAACAGTCCTTAGCAGTAAGATTTCAAGTGGAGAGGTTTAGGACAGAGTGTCTTGCAAGAAACAAAATTAACCATCCAAATTGGTAGTTAAAACAGGAAATTCAAGTAGAAGAACTGAGAATGCAGAAGGATAAGGAAAGAGGAAAAAAATAATCAAGTTAAGAAACTAAACTTAAGAAATGCATCAAAGGAGAAACACACAGGGAAGAAACTATTTTTGGTGGCTGCTTGAGTAGAGGAGAGTTTTAAGTGGGTTTGGAACATCTTCAAAGTCTTTTGAGAAATCCTGTCTTGAATTTGAGGTAAAATTCTATGGCTAGTCATGTAATTTGCTGGATTTTGCCCGGAGTTGTGCAAAAGGTCTTTACAAGTTCAGAGACTATGAACTATTTCACAAAATTAGTTCATATTTTAGCAGGGAAAAATGAAAAGAGAAGGAATCATAAATGTAAGTGTTACTTTTTAACATTTCATTTTTTAAAGTAAAGTCTTTCTACTTATTTTTCCAAATGGCCTTTTCAGATGGGATGAGTAGGGGATAGTTTAGTTAATGTTTTTTCTAAAGGCTACAAAGGATCACTTGGATTATCCACTCTGACCTTTTGCATTACACACTGCAGAGAGGAAGGGTGGGACTCTTTGCTCCTGGGCCATATGTGCTTTCATGTGCCTGCAAATGTATGAGTAGGAGGGAGGCAGGTGCAGACAGCACATCGGCATGGTAAAATGGAGTTCTAAGACCATCTTATTGTTGGGTAAAACTAAGATGTGTCTTAATGCATGTTCTATGCCGTAGGTATTATTCATCCCTCATTCACTAAAAAGCTCCATGCTATTATTGTGGATCTACATCTGTTGCTGCTTCTCAGTAGTCCATTACATGATCTGGTGTGATTCTATGCAGAAATTAGGACATCTGATGCTTGCTTTTAATTGTTGTTAATGTTCACTCATTCTGTTTGAGAACACACTTAGGCATTTGCATATAATCAAGTGTTAAAATAAATAAAATAAATCTGTTAAAAGAGAGGGTAACATGAGTGTGTTGAAAAGTGAGGTTTTTTCCTATTTCGTTTCCACAGGTGGCAATGGTGGCTGGAACCCTGCAGGCTGCCAAGTGGATGCAGAGTCCAATGAAAATGAGACAGTTTGCTTATGCAACCACCTCACGCACTTTGGGGTCCTAATGGTAGGCAAACTCACTGTTCATCTTTCCTAGGAACTTCAGTGCAGTTTTTGTCTTAGGTCAAGACAACTCTTATTTTTTTTCATTGGGGTTACTTCTTTTGCACATAATTTTAAATATTAATACATCACTTCCCACCTTTTTGTCATACAGTTGTCTTTTCATAACAAAATAGCTATTGATAAGGATTCAGGAATAAGGTAATGAATAAAGTTAATAATGAAAGTATGTTGTTATTATTATGTTCTTTATGAGTGGCTAAATAGTATAAAATAGTAAGTAGAATGTGCCTGTGAATGTATTCTAAATTTTGAAAACACTGTGCCACAAAAGACCCGGGATTGAGACTTCTGAGCAATACCAAAATACAAATAGCAAATTATAACATCCAACTTCAAATTCAAGACATGGCTGAGTGAAAAAGAGAGTCAGCGACTCCAAAACCAGGGCCCAATACTAACACCTCAACTAGTGAAACAGGAAAGATTAATCTCAGTGAGTCGTAAGGACCTATAGGCCCCTGCCATTTCCCTTAACAATATAATCCAACAAAAATTACCTGCAGCTGAAACAGAAGGGTGCAACAAGAAGGAAATGAATAAGAAGTCTAGGTAGATTTGAAATTTCATTATCAGTAAAGTGGGAAGTTGTTTGCTGGGGACAAAAAAGAGTAGAAGAAAAAGTTGAGGTGGTGTTTCAGAACAAAAGAAAAAAAAAAGAGAGACTCATTGTCAGGGAAAGAAAAATGTCCTACAGTTGGTAAAGCTGCTAATGAGGATGAAAAGTCTAAGGAGCACAATAATTCCCTTTCATCCTGAGATTCAATAGGTTAAATTGCCCCTTGCAGATCTAGGTTGCAAATCTGACAAAATTTATATTTATCTCATGTCAAAAAGTATGAAGTAATACCTTCTTTCATTAAATGTGTAGAACTATATTTGCTGGCTTATTATAAATGGCTTTAATCAGCTTTGTGGATGCTTTGCAGTACAGGCCCTTTGCCCACTGAGGGCTGGTACGAGACATGTAACATATTCTATCAGAGCCTTGAGCAAAATCTCCAGACTGTGTGTCTAAGATGGGTAGAGTATAGCCTATCTGGGAGATGGAAGAGGGAACTGTATGGAGTGTATCAGACTCAGTAGCATAATTCCTCTAGTATTCAAGTCCCTCCAGCAATTTGCACGTGTGATGTGTTTTTGAGAGAAGAAAATCCTAGCATTAAAAAGGTGGAAAACTGCTAGCTTTTCTAATGTTTGATGATTTTTTTTTCTTACACTCAGTAATGGGCTGAAACATTTATTTCAATCTGTAATTAACATTCTTTGGCCTCTAAAACCTACTGTCAGAAAAAGTATTTACTCCTGATCACAGCAATGCTTCCAATGGAAGTATTTGGGTTTTGATTTAACTTGTTGCAGTGACACATAGGACGTAACCACACAAGGGAGCTGCATGCACTTTCAGCTTTGGCCTTCCAGACCCTTCTTAATAGAGCTGCTCTCTTCACATCATGCTCAGATGTAGATATGAAAAAGCCACAAGCCTTTTTTCCTTTTGCAAGTTTAAATTGTGTTCTTGTTTCACTTTTAATCCGCGAAGGAAGAAAAAAAGGGGCTTTCTTTAGGATATACTCAATGAGTCCCTTCTATTCCTTGAATGCTTTTGTGGTAGAAGTTATTTGAATTTGGGCTTTGCTCCAACAGATTTTTACATAGTTTTGACCCTTCTAATTGCTTTTCCATTTTAATATTCTTTTCTGACTTTAACTGCGATATTAAATTATTTTCGAATAACGCTCCACTTATATGTATTAACTGTTGTATAAGGTTGGGACAGGGTGTGAAAAACTACTTATTTCTTTCTCTGTGAATAGCGAAAGTTCTGTAGCTATAATTAATTTCCTTTTGCTGGATTGTTTTGCTAGGGGCAACAGTGACGCTGACTGTAGAATGGACACCATTATGTGTTGGTATTTGCTCACATTTACTGCACGGTGATATAGATCCAAACGTTCTCATTTTTTCTTGTCCTTAAAAAGGGAAATAACACTGGCATTTATTCCCAGACAGTTCTATGTTGCAATTACAGTTGGACAGAAAAGTGGAAAAAAAAAATCCTCACAGTGTTCCTGCTTCATTTCCATTTTTTTTTACTGGTTTCTTTTTCTGACCAATACTATTTATAACTGTAGTTTGCATGTCATAACAGACTATAAAACTGAAAAGCAGTATCTTGTCCTTGGTACCACCTGTAGATGATTCGCTACACTTACTCTTATGAATTTCTAATAACAAGAAGTGATGTTGGAAACTCCATAGAATGTCACACATTTCAGTATGCATACTTGTAAATTACCGTTTCCTAAATCTTACGTCTTCTTAAAGAGATTTTTCTATAAGCAATGAAACTAAAAGCTTGAAAAGGGGACATTTTTCCAGAGAAGGACATTTGAATTCCTGGTACTGAATTATAAGGATCAGTATCAGACTGTCTATCTGCTGATCCCAGCAGTTATAATACTTGAAGTACAGTGTTTTGAAGAACTATGGGAAGGAAGTGAGAGGTGTAGCAAAACTAAATATACCCAGTAAACATGAACCCTAATGTCAAGGCTATAGTGGTGTTGCCAAAGTGCTTTTGAGTTTTGCTTGATTAATTACCAAGAATGAGCATTGTGCTCATGGAAAGTGTTTACTATAACTGATGCCTCTTCCATCTCTCTTACATAGGATCTTCAGAGAACCATCACACAAATAGACTCATGGAATACCAAGGCCCTCACTTTTATCACTTACATAGGCTGTGGGATATCTGCTATATTTTCAGCTGCAACTCTTCTGACATATATTGCATTTGAGTAAGTATCAGTTCTGTGAAAAACATGACAAAGGAGGTACCTGTATGTGATGAATCAAATAAATTACTTACATGGTTAGTGTGGTTTATTTGTCTAGGAAAGCAAACCTGTATTTAAAAAAAAAAAAACAAAAAAACCCTGCAAAATCAAGATCAGAATGTTCTATGTGGGAATTTTTTTCAAGGGGACATAAGCTCAGACTATTTCCTCCTCTTTCCAGTGTTTTGTGCTGCTTGGGCCTAGGTATAAGGCTGATGCATCTCAAAATTTTCTCTTTTGGTAGTACAGTATCCTCTAGATTCTGAATCATTTTTAAATCCTAACCAGGATTTTTCTAAAGGCAAAACAAAACCTGCCTGTGTGAGTGTAACAAGTTCTAAGTATAGAGAGAAATTTCTAACTGGAACAAGTAGATTCTAGAGCCCTTCAGAAAAATGTGGGAATAGAACTAGAATGAAGGTAGATTGTGAATTGTTACAACAATATCAGCAGTAGCTCTACAAAAATGTGAAAATTACTCAAGGGAATGCAAAAGTTTTGAAATTATATAGTTTTGTCAACAGATGAAAGAGAAAATGAAGTCATGTCAACGTAAAGGAACCTTTCTGCCTGTAACAGGGTAGGACAGAGTCCCTGCTAAAGAAAGCTAGTTTGCTGGTGAGGGGAAAGAGATTTCTGAGTTCTAAATATCTCTAATGATTGCATTCCTATTGCATTATTTATGCGATAGTGTTCTGGTCTAAGACGGCAGAAGTTGTTAACTTGCCCCTCAGTTCATACATTCATTCTATATCAGTTAGAAAAGAAAAAAAAATTAATCTTCATTCTTCCTAAGGTCTTATAAAAAAGTAAATAAACCAAACAAAAGACAGACTGCACTGGACAACATATGCCAAAACTTAAGCAAACATTTATATATAAAATGATCAGAGATGAGCTTCTGGTAAGCTGTTTTTTCAAAGTTTTCATTTTTTCAGTTTTCTTTTAAAGTACAAATGACATTGTATTCTATTAATTTGAAAGTTTTTTAATAATAAATCAGTTGCTAAATTATTGTAGCTGTTAATTAGTTCATTAAGGATCCAAAGAAATGGTAGCTTTCCCACACCACATGGAGCAGAAACCTTCAGTGATATCACACAGAAGTACATATGAAGTACAGAAGCCTTATTGCCACAGAAGCTCACAGCTAGGAGGACATTCCTGTGCTTTTGTTTACTTTGTAAAATGGTAAACTTAACTGCTGTATATGGTTTGGGTGACTGAAACCAATTAATCTTATGTACCTATATTTCTGTCATTAGGAAATTGCGAAGAGATTACCCATCCAAAATCCTGATGAATTTGAGCACAGCCCTGCTTTTCCTTAACCTGATCTTCTTGCTTGATGGCTGGATTGCATCATTTGACATAGAAGGCCTCTGCATAGCTGTAGCTGCACTTCTGCACTTTTTTCTTCTGGCTACCTTTACATGGATGGGACTAGAAGCAGTTCATATGTACATTGCTCTAGTGAAAGTATTCAACACGTATATACGGCGATACATACTTAAGTTCTGCATCATTGGCTGGGGTGAGTTTGGTAGATGTAATATTTACATAGCATGTATTTTGAAATTATGTAATATATTTGTGGTACTTCCAGAGAGTTGCACAGTTTAGTGATAACATTTCATGCATTTATAAGAATGCATATTAATCCAGGAAGGCACAAACAAAAGCAAAACTTCTTTCAGAGTGTGACCACTTGAAAGTTGTCCATTTGTTCAAATAAGTACATTTGGAAAAAAATGTATATCTATTGACATGTGCATAGTAGAGAAAATTTATTCACAAAAACAATTGTTGAGCTTTGGAACAAGCTGCCCATGGAAGGAGTTTAGTCACCATCCCTGAAGGTATATAAAAGACGTGTAGGTGTGGTGCTTGAGGACATGGATTAGTGATGGCTTGCCAGTGCTAGGTTAAGTGTGAGACTCAATGATCTTGAAACTCTTTTCCAACCTAAACAATTCTATAAGTTCGTAAAAGTTCTGTATCACAAGTGCAGAGCAGAATCAAAATTGGCATGGTGCTCCCTTCCTCCTGCCCCACAACAGTACCAGCATGCAGCCAGCCCGCTCTGTTGCTGAGTTCCCCTGTATAATTCTGTGCAAATACACCACAACTGGCACTCGCTGCCCAGAGCAACTCACAGACTGATGAGGAGCAGAGAGACCAAATAAACTGATCTTACTTTCCAGAGAGACAAGAATGGGAGAGGGGAAATGTCCGTGTCGTATAGATAGAGCCATGGCACACAGATTCATAAACTGTTGGATTTACTCCCAAGCCTATGGAGATCTTTGCATTAACTTTCAAAAAGCTTTCAATCCAGCGTAAAGTTTCTTGCCAATAAGCACAAAGCCAATGGCGGAATCAGAACCAGTCAAGATTTCCTAAGCTTTAGCACAGTATTTAAACCACAGAGAGATCCTGCCTGCCTCCAAGCAGTATACGCAGCATGACTGAAATGGAAAATGTAATGCTGAAAAATAACTGTGAGTCTCAAGCTGCAAGGCTTTTATTCTTTTTTTTCTTTATCAGGAATCTGTGCCTTCTGCCTGAAAGCACATATTGTGTTTGAAATAATACAACACAATACAAAATCATTAACCTCATGGCTAGAGCACTGACCTCAGTCCAGCTGATAATTGATGCCTTTCCATTGGCAACTTGCATCCTCTTTGGCAACCTCAGCAGAGGACAAGGACTGAGTGGTTGGAAAAGCAAATTAACCTCTTTCCTTTTGAATCTGTTTTGTCATAGCAAGGATAAGACATGTAAATAAGGCCTGTCAGGAAGCATATGTTTCTTTTGTGCAAGCTGTATCTCTCTGTACAGAGTTCTCTCCTGTGTAGCTGTCTGTTTTCTCAAAATATTTCCTTTGCCTTATTATTAAAATGTATGCAGGTTACTTCGTTTTGGGGGAACACATTTAAGTAGAGTATATACAATCCTGTAGAAAAAGAGAAGACATTTACAGTTGAGAGAAGTAGTGGAGAAATTGCAGGTTTAAATTCGTGTTCTCCAACCTAATCCAGTTGACATTGTCATCTCTGGGGGAAAAAAAACAACAAAACACTCAAAAATAAGAATCCCATTACCATCCATTCTATCTCATTTTTATAATAGTTTGTTAATCTTCTGCTCACAATAGTATGAGAGCCTGTGTGCAATTGCAAATTTAACTTTGGGTAATTAAGGGAGATTAATTTACTCTAGTTTCCTTATCATATACTAAATTAACATTTTCTACCTTACAGAACATTATGTGGCTTATTTATTAATGCCCATTAAGTCCTTTAAAGTTTTAAACATTTGTACTGTTTGAAATATTGTTTCCTTCTTCTTTGTGCAATTTTCTGATATTGAACTACCTCAAGATAATCTGTACTAAAGCAACAGGGATGGAGACACCAATAATGCAGTTTTGTGTGGTGATTTTGAAAGTTTAGGAAATTTGAAATCAAGCTGCAAGTTTTCTTGTGTTACAGGTTTACCAGCTGTTGTGATAGCAATTGTTCTAGCAAGTGCTAATACAAACGCAAATAATATTTATGGCAAAGAGTTATATGGCAGAGATGCTTATGGGCAAGGAGGAGATGACTTGTGAGTATTTTTTTTTAATCTCTTGCAATTTAGCATTTACAGTCTGCAAAAAAATTGCATTGGTCAGATTGCTTTGGAAAAGTCAGAGTTTGTCACAAGGCAAGTGAGCAAAATTGTCTTCTACATTATTTAAATCTGAAGTGAGGAGAAGACTAATAAAATCTGGAGGGAATTCTGCATTGCCCAATACCAGGTAGAAACACTCCTCTGGCAAAAGAATTCATAAGTTTTGTTAAGAAAATAAAATAAAAAATACTCATTTTGGTTTATCTTAAATGAAAGCTCTGTCTTCTAGATAAGAGCAAAGACAAAAGTAGAATAAAAGTAGCCTCTTTTGTAAATAAACCACTCTTTTTCAATGTAGTTCAGTAGCTTTGTCTGCTCTTCTTTTTATGTCCAGATAATAATCTCCAAATGCCAGAATTTTTATATGACTGTTATCTTATTTTCTGTTCCTTGCCTAGCAAAGATTCATCATGATAGATAAAGGTGTCATTCTGTATTTTCGTTATAGCATTGTGCTAAACATTCCAGCCATTTGCTGCTAGAGGAATAAGTTACATCTCTCACATCATTGACTATCAAATGGCTGTCCCAAAGGACTACCCGTCCTGCTTCTTCTCCAGAGCTGTACAAGTTCTCCTTTACCTCAGGTAGCAGAAATTTGAGGTTTTGACACTGAAGATCCGAATCTGTCCACTCTGTTACTGAAGCATGTTATGCTTCATACAGATGAAAGTGGTAAAGCTACTCATACTGAGTCTAAGCTTTTCACGATGGGACTGAAGTTCCCACAGCTTTTTAGTTTTAACTAAAATGTGGTACAAATTTCTGATTGACTAATACTATGGGCCGTACTCACTTAAGATGCCACTGGGCTTCATCCTATTTACAAACAGAAAATAAAGGCTTCCTCTTAAAGTATAGGTCTGCATCAGTGGTATCAGCCATAGGCTGTAGTCATGTAAATAACTGGAGGATAATTTGAATTATCTAAAAATGTGTTTTGGTTTTTTTTTTTACAGCTGCTGGATCAAGAATGAAGTTGTCTTTTATGTGACTTGTGCCGGCTACTTTGGAATCATGTTTCTGATGAATATTGCCATGTTTATTGTCGTGATGGTTCAGATCTGTGGGAGGAATGGGAAAAGAACTAATCAAAGCCTGAAGGAAGAGATCCTGAGGAATCTCCGTAGTGTGGTCAGCCTGACCTTCCTCCTGGGCATGACATGGGGCTTTGCTTTTTTTGCCTGGGGTCCCTTAACTCTTCCTTTCCTGTATCTCTTCTCAATTTTCAATTCGTTGCAAGGTAAGCTGAATTTCTGTCTGTGAACAAATAATATTTGAGCTGTTGCTGTTCTAAGACATATCCAGTGATTTGACTAGGAAACTCAGATCCAAGCTCTCTAGGTTTTTCCTTGATACTAAATATTCATTTACTTCCCCTTTTGTGCAATAATAATACCAGTTATATACAGGTTGAATATCTTAGTTAATTAATGTTTCGAGGTCTTTTCCATAATATACACTGTATTATAAATAGTGCTATTACCAGCTAACAGACTGCTCTGATCTGTTGAGATAAATACCATAGCATTTCCTTTCACTGATTATAACAAATATAGGAAGCCTCTTTCCTTAATTTATTCCTGTACAGAATCTGTAAAGCTCATAACTCTTTTATGAGGAGTGCATAAAACAAGATTCAGTCCTGTGTGAGTGTGGAGAGATAGCACAGAGATATGGGACATTCTTTGGTTCTTTAAAGAAAAGCCAGCAGCAGTTATAGGTGGCTTATTTTTGTTTCCTTTACTGAAGCTTTGAATATTTTGCTTTTCCAACATAGTTCATACTTCTGGAAAATTCTGTAAATGATAACAAAATGGTTACAAATTACAGAATTATATAGTTGACATTTAAAAGAATTTCAACTCAGAGATGCAGCTTGTGTGTGTGCCAAATGACATAATAACCTCCGTTTGCCTTACCCACTAATGAAGAACAACTAAAAACATAGTAAAAAGAACAACCCATGAAGGTCATTGGAAGAACACATGTTATACTACACATATATTGATATTAAAAATATTCTTCCTGAAAAAAAAGCATAACAAAATACAAACCCAAGAATGTCACCAAAGTGTGTTTGTTATGCCACAGAAATATTGAGATAAAAATATAAATTTTCCCAGGGTCAGCAAAATACTCTCCTTTTATGGAAAAAGTACTTATTGTTAGGCTGTGTGGGCTTTTCTGTTACAATTGAAATGTATTTACTGTGCTAAAGGATTTATTGAGCTTTCGTGGAAGGAGAATAATGTCGTGGGTTTTGGTTTTGTTCAGTTTCAACCTAAAATGCTAGGCAAAATGGCAAAAATTGTTCAGATGTGGTGTTCTTACTGAAGACTTTTTTCCAAAGTACATATTCTGATACTCCCCTAGCAGCACAAGTATTTGCTGCAATGTGTCTGTGTTAGAAATTCAGAAGGGTCTAGAGAGATTAGAAGTATGGGAAAACCATGAAAAAAAGATTAAAAGTCTGAAAAGCATGCCAAGGATCAAATTGAACAAGTTCTCTGTTACCAGAATTTCCAGTGCAATCAATTAAGTTTGTATGTGCTGAGTGCACACAAGTTTGACCACCAGTGCTTAAGTCTCTCTGGGGTAATAGCACTATTCAATGGAAAAATAATATTTGGAAAGCAGTTAAGTCAGAAGATTAATCTGAAAAGCCTGAGGAGTCCATGCAAAAAGAATAGTGGTGAGCTTTTCATGGATTGTGGTAGCAGTGATGACAGCGTATGCTCGGGCATGTCAGATGAAGCACAGGAAAATTACAATCCCGTATCTGAAAATGCTTATTGATGTGTGAGGTAGAGGTAGGGAAAGCTGAAGAAACAAGAAAGAGGATGTTTAAAATCATGTACAACTAGTGCAGTACGCATGTAGCAGAAAGGAGATGGAATGGAGCAAAGAAAAAAATAGGACTTGTGTCAGGAACTGCTTCCTAGCAGCAAAAAGCAGTTCAGTATGGCAAGTCTTTCTTCAGTATTAGCATGAGATTAATTATCAAGGCATCGGTAAATATACTTTCTCTCTCAAGTTTTTGAAAACTGCGTGGACATTTTAAGCTATACCAACAGCCTCCATCAACAGCTTTCTGTGCACTGGCAGTAAAAAAGTAAATCGCACCAACTACTGATGTTATTGTACTTTACTATTTCATCTACATAGGAAATTATTTTTCTCATTTTCACACTGAGTGTAAAAAAATCTGGGAACATCTGTGATCTCTTTTTTTGACTGCTCATTTTATACATATGCCTGGGCAAGCCAAATACTTTCAAGTCAGAGCCAAGCTAGATCCGTGCCTAGGGTCTGATTTGGCTCTGGGAAACAAAACCAAAGCTGTATTACTTAAGTACATTGTAAACTTAATGAATAATAAAATACAGAGAAAAAAAATTTGGAGACTAAGCCCAGACAGGGCAAAGGCAAAGTTCTTAATGCAGTACATTCATTTTGTATTATTATAGACATAAGCATTTTATTTTTAAAACATTCAGAACATTCCAAACATTCACCACAATTTAACACATCGTCAGTTTAGTAGGTTTGTGACTGTACAGGGGTCCTAAGAGGTACTTCTGGACACAAACAACTCCATACATCTAAGCCTATAGGAGCTGCTCTTGATTTCACTGGAGTTAACTTAAAAAAAAAAGCACACAAAAATCATAGAAGGGACCTTAAAGATCATCTAGTTCCAACACCCCTGTCATGAGCAGGGACATCTTTCACAGGGCTGCTCATGGCCCCATCAAATCTAACCTTGAACACTTACATGGAGGCATCCACAACTTCCGTAGGCAACCTGTCCCAGTGCCTCACCACCCTCATTGTGAAGAATTTCTTCCTGATGTCTAATCTAAGTCTTCCACCCTGTAATTTAAAGCTATTCCCCCTTGTCCTAATCACTACATGCCCTTTTAAAATGTACCTCCTGAGCTTTCTTGTTGGCCCCCTTGAGGTACTGCAAGGGCACTCTAAGGTCTCCCCAGAGCCTTCTCTCCTCCAGGCTGAACGACCCCTGTCCTAATAATAGAGGTGCTCCAGCCTTCTAATCATCATCATAGCCCTCCTCTGGACCTGTTCCAACAGTCTTTCTTATGCTGAGGATTCCAGAACTGGACACAATACAACAGCTAGGTTCTCATGAGAGCTGAGTAAAGGGGGAGAATCACCTCCCTAGACCTGCTGGCCATGCTTCTTTTGATGCAGCCCAGGATATAGTTGGCTTTCTGGGCTGTGAGCACACATTGCTAGCTTATATCAAGCTCCTCTTCAATAAGCACCCCCAAGACCTTCTCTGCAGGGCTGCCACATCATCCTCCATCCTGTACTGAAACCACAGATTGCCCTGATCCAGGTCGAGGACCTTGTATTTGGCCATGTTGAACCTGAAGAGATTCACACAGGCCCACTTCTCCAGGTTGTCCAGGTCCCTCTGGATGACATCCTGTCCTTCTGGTGTGGCAACTGCACCACTCAACTTGCTGAGGGTGCTCTCGATCTCACTGTCTATATCATTGATGAAGATACTAAACATCCACCTTCATGGATCTTCATCTGGACATGGAACCGTTGACCACTACTCTCTGAAGATGACCATCCAACCAAATCCTTATCCACTGAACAGTCCACTCATCAAGTCTACATCTCTCCAGTTTAGAGAGAAGGATGTTGTACGGGACATAGGCTTTACAGAAGTCCAGATAGATCACATTCATTACTTTTCCTGTGAAAACCACTAGGTTGGTCAGACATGACTTGTCTTTGGTCAAGACTTGCTGGCTGTCTCTAGTCACCTCCCTATGCTTGATGAGCGTTAGCATATCTTCTGGAAGGATCTGTGATCTTCCCAGGCACAAAGGTGAGGCTGGCAGGTCAATATTTCACAGGGTCCTCTTTTCTACCCTTTCTAAAAATGAGCACAATGTTACCCTTCTTCCAGTCAGCAGGGACTTCTCCTGGCTGCCATGAGTTTTCAGATTTCATGTATAGTGACTTGGTAACCACATCAGCCAGTTCTCTTAGGACTCTGGGATGCATCTCATCAGTTCCCACAGTCTGATACATATTCAGGTTCCTCAGGTGGTCACAAACCTGATGTTCCCCTACAGTTGGAGGGCCTTTACCACCTTGGTCACCATCTTGTTGTCCATTGACCCAGGAGAGCTGAGGAGAACAGTTGTCAATAGGATGAGAGCATGAAGCCTCCTGTAGCTGAAGGAAGAAGACTTCATCAGTAGGTTCCTCTCGATCTGGTGGCCTGTAGTATACATGAACTACAAGGTTCCTTTTGTTGTCTTGGTCTTTTATTCTCACCTATAAGCTTTTGACCTGTTCATGGCTGTTTTTCAGCAAGAGCTCTCCGTGCTCTATCAGTTTCCTGGTATAGAGGGCAACGTCTCCACTCCTTCCTGTTCTGTCCCTTCTGAACAACTTGTAGCCATTGATAGCCACAGTCCAGTCATGGCATTCATCCCACCATGTTTCAGTAACAACAATCATGTTATAACTTTCTAGTAGCATGGTAGCTTCCAACTCCTCCTGTTTGTTGCCCAGGCAGTGTGTTTGTGTAAAGGTACTTAGTCTGTGCTGCTGGCCATATCACCCTCATAGTGGAACACCCCTTATTCCCCTTAAGGCATTCTGTGGAAATTTCCTTGTTGGCTCCTACTACTTCGCCCTCATCTCCACAAGACTTCAGCTGTGCTGCAGCACCCCCAGCACGCCCCAGGGCAATAGGTGGAGGGCCCATCTTAGCCCCATGTAGCTCTAACCCTAGTGTGTCTTCCCACATCTTGTCATAGGCAAGCCTGATACCTCCCCCCACCCTTCACATCTAGTTTAAAGCTTCATCAATGAGTCCTGCAAGCTCCTGAGCAAAGCTCCTCCTTTCCCTTTGAGAAAGGCAGCTCCCATTTGATGCCTGTAAGCCTGGTGCTGCATAAGCCATACCATTGTCAAAAAGTCAAAGTGACACCAGCCATGGAGTTATGTGTTCATAGACTGGGCCCATGTGTTCCTTGCAATGTCACTTTCTGCAACTGGAAGGAGGGAGGAAAAAATGACCTGAGCCCCAGACTCCCTCACTAGCCGTGACAGGACCCTGAAATACTTTACTAAATGCAAACAGAGTAACCAAAATGCAACAAAACTTGTATATGGGATGCACTAAGATACGTTTGCCTTTCTTAAATTGTGCTTTTCCTTTTTTTCCCCCATCAGCTCCTGCAAAATTTTGCAAGAAAGAATTGTTTCATGACAACAGCCTTTACCTAAGGTTTAACTGATCTTACTGGTCTCAGCCCGACCTGATGGCTGTAAGCCACTAGTCTAGTGCAATAACAAGTATTCATGCCAAATTAGACCTTAGCACTTTAGAGGACAGAGAATAATTTTATACTCCAGAGCATTTTTTTTCCAAGGTGTACCCTGCCATTGTGTTCTACCAGCTGAAACATAGTAGGCGTTAGTATATGCAACTATTTGTGATGATCATAAAGGAACATTCTTAGAGGATGGTATTTAAGCACATTTGCCCACGTTATGTAGCATTTATTCATGCTTAAGATATAATCATGAGGGATTTGGCAGTAACATTTTGCCATTAGGTGTTCAGCCTTAGGTTGGCTGTCTCCCAGAGAATAAGATTAATACAAGAACAGGCCAAGCTGTAGAATGACAGAATATTCCACAGCCAGTGCCTGCCTGGGAAGAGCCAGGAGTATATGAGATTTCCAACTTCTATATTTAGCTCCAAAGTATCTCCGTAGAATGATGAAATCATACTATACAACCAGATAAGATGCTCTTTTCCACATTGTAGATACTTATCTTCTGTCTTGAAAACAGAGATTATACAATCGCTTGAGGAAAATTAACTCTACCAAAATATTCTTAAGCACATTTGTTGTGATTGCATGCACAAATTGTGTATTTTTCTTCAGAAGTAAGTAGCTGGACACCTAATTAGTACTTGTGAACATGCTCTTGCCATTTTCATAATCCTTTCAAGTAAATTCATGCGATACACATAAATCCAGGTGTCCTTTTTCAGGACATTCTTTAGTGCCAGTTGCAAGACTTTTGGTTTTAAAAGAATACAACCCACAGTTCTGTAGATATGGAATAGGAGGAGATAAAATATCTCCTTGCTAATGTAATTTTGTCTGTATTTACTCTGAAATCTTTCTCTTGCAGCCCTGTTGGATGCAAAATATTCATTTGTGTCAAAGACAAAAGCTTTTAATTGTTCTTCTCTAAGCAAAAGAAAATTTTTAAAAAATATAAAATCTACACTGAGCTGGATCTAGATCAATAGTGCCAATAAAAGGAGTTTGATTCTCTCCCTTCTGATATCCCAGGCACTTACATAGCAGCTAGAGGTTGGGAAAACTTTAATTCCCATGCCTCTTGAATGAGGCATAGATGACAATAACAAAACTTTACCATTATTTTTCTTTGCTTGTACTTAATAGTCTTTGGTTAGTTTGTTTATCTTTTTATAAATAGACACTTTATTTGCTCTTTATTTGTTTTTGCCACAGGTTTGTTTATATTTGTATTCCATTGTGCTATGAAAGAAAATGTGCAGAAACAATGGAGGAGACATCTCTGTTGTGGCAGATTCCGACTGGCAGATAATTCAGGTAAAAGCAATTCACAAGTCCCCTCCTTAGGTGTAGCAGTAGTTCATAAAAGCCTAAGTGAACAGCTTGCTGTGTTGTTTTTAATATAATACAATATAAGCCAGAGATGTGGAAAAAATAGATTAATCATAGGTTGTCACTTCACTTTAATGCTTACAATTGCCAAGGGACTTTTCAGATATCACTTCATAAAAATTCTCAAGGCTTCTCTTTCAATTTTCCACTGAAGGCAGCTGGTAATTTTTGTAGTGCTACAAGCATGGTTTTGGAAGGCCCTTTGGACCATGAAAAAAAAAATCAAATAAAGATCCAGGGATTCAAACTCAGTCGTTCAAAAGCCACTGTTATTCCTTTTCTTCTACATTACTGTATGTTTACCTAATTGTGTAGACTGCTAGGCTGATGTACGAGCAATTATTCTATGTTATTTTGCTTTTATCTTTGCCTTTTCAAACTGTTTTGTCCTTCACTGTACACTTCAGAAAGACCATTAGCAACTCAAAAGACACAGAAAATTCCTTTAGCAGAAGCCTGATTAAGTTCCAGAACTGAAGTGCATCTTTATCTGCAACTCAGAATGAAAGGAGAGCAGTTGGGTTGGACACATAAAAGTGCAACGGTTGGGACATTGTGTTTATAGGCTCCTGCACCTTTGACTGTCTCCTATGACATTAGGCTCCTTTGTTTAGGCAACAGGATCTTGTTTTGTTGTCTGATGTAATGATTTTGGACTGTACAATACTTGCTTATATGTTTCTTGCTCAATGACCAAGACAGAAATAGAATCATAGAATGGTTTGAGTTGGAAAGGGCGTTAAGGATCATCCCCCAGCCACAGGAAGGGATACCTCCCATCATAGAAAGCCACTAGATTTGTCAGACATGACTTGTCTTTGGTGAAGCCTTGCTGACTGTCTCTTGTCACCTCCCTATCCTCCATGTGCTTTAGCATAGCTTCTAGGAGGATCTGCTCCATGATCTTCCTAGGCACAGAGGTGAGGCTGGCAGGTCAATAGTTCACAGGGCCATCTTTTCTACCCTACTTCCACAATGTTACCCTTCTTCCAGTCAGCAGGGACTTCTCCTGACTGCCACTAGTTTTCAGATTTCATGGATAGTGACTGGGTAACTACATCAGCCAGTTCTCTCAGGACTCTGGTATGAATCTCATCAGTTCCCACAGTCCGATACATAATCAGGTTCCTCAAGTGGTCACAAACTTGATATCCCCCTACCATTGCAGGGGCTTTACCCAGTTCATCCCCGTCTTGTTCTCCAGAAATCTATAGCTGGTGTAAATTTGCATAAGGTCATTGCCTAGTAAGGCAATACAGTCTATCCTGGATAACATCAGTGCTCCCAATACCCTTGTGTCCTTTCAGTGTTGGCATCCAAGGCTTTCTTTTCCTCAGTTTTTAAGTAACTGCTATGCCATCAAGGCTTTTGCTTTGCCTTGCTCTGTTTAGGGAATGTATTCTCATTGTACACTATAAAACATATATACTTTTGCTTTATTGTGAAAAAAAGATCTGTTTTCTCAAAGACTTTATACAAATTAGTAAAAGTGTATTCCTTCAGATCAGGCATCCAGATTGTTTCAAATGTTCAGTTTTATAGAATCATAGAATAACCAGGTTGGAAGAGACCCACCAGATCATCGAGTCCAACCATTCCTATCAAACACTAAACCATGCCCCTCACCACCTTGTCCACCTGTGCCTTAAACACCTCCAGGGAAGGTGAATCAACCACCTCCCTGGGTAGCCTGTTCCAAAACCCTATGACCCTTTCTGTGAAAAACATCCTCCTAATGTCCNAGTGCTGAGTACAGAGGGAGAATAACCTCCCTGGACCTGCTGGTCACACCGTTTCTGATACAAGCCAGGATGCCATTGGCCTTCTTGGCCACCTGGGCACACTGTTGGCTCATGTTCAGTTGTCTGTCAACCAACACCTCCAGGTCCCTAGCTTTCTAGATAGACTTCTCCTAGTCTGTAGCACTGCATGTGGTTCATGGTGTAACTCCTGAACTGGAAAACACAGATGGATCGAATTACTTCCAGATTTTTATGCTTGTTTTGGGCAGCTAGTGGGTATGATAGAAATAAAAACCTGAAGGTCTTGAGTACCTCAGTGATATAGCTAAAATGCTGTCATTAGGCCTGTTATTAATTAATCCATCCCCACCAGCTTCTTTTGTACTCCATGAACCTGACACAATATTCAGGCAGAACAGTGAAATATAAGCCAAATCTCAACTTGTATCTGATTGAAGCACACTTTAGGGCATGCTGTGATTTAGCAAAGAAACAAAACAAGCCAAAGCCTTGCAAAACTGCCATAGCTGGATCAGAGATGTAGTAACCTATATCCTATAGCAATAATTTTGGATAAAATATTTGTCTTGATTTAAATCAAGGATAAAGTGGCCTTTGTGCCTTTGGTTTGGACTTCTCTTCAATTTTGTGAATTTCATTGCAGTACAATGAATCACAACAATAAGATTAAAGTGTGAAACTGCATGCACATATATGATGCGAAAGTAGTTAGATGCATTTATTCTACTGGCATTGGGACACCTGTGATGATTTTTTCAATGTCAGTTTTCCTCAATAAGTTTATTTGTATTAGTTATTCAATTTAATTTTGGAAGTTGTTCAGTATGAGAGGCTATTGTGTTAGTGGTTTGGACAAAACTCTTCATATGTGAACTACTGAATAACCATTATTATTCATTGTTATTGATAGTACATCAGTGTGCTAAACCCTATAACAAGAAGTGCAAATCCACTAGTATGTAGTATCTGCTTCAACAAATCAAGCCCTCAAACAATAAGACCACTGCAAATTCTCCTATCCATCCCTTTGGATTTCTCTCTTCAAGTCATGAAACGTTTAGCATCCTTATACTGGTAAAGAGCTTCACTGCTCTCTTGCGTACTGGAAAGCTGGGTTTTACTTAGAGGTCTGCTGTCCAGCCAAATGTTTGTTAAAGTGTTAGAGCCATTAATTTTAACTCATGTAAACAGAAAAGTTAATCAAGTTGGAATAATTCTTGTACTTCTTAAAAACCAAAAAAGCTACCTGACCAAGGTAGCCTACCAAGGGAAAGGTTGCTTTGTTATAAGTAACATTAAGAAATGCAGCTGATACTTAAAGTGTTCATGATTGAATAAATTAGACATTTAGAACCTATGGTAATTATTTAACACTTTTCAATCATTTTTAGATTGGAGCAAAACAGCAACCAATATTATAAAGAAGAGTTCTGATAATCTTGGGAAATCCTTATCCTCTAGTTCCATTGGCTCCAATTCAACCTACTTAACATCAAAATCAAAATCTACAACAAATACATATTGCAAACGAAACAGCCATACAGGTGAGTTTTCGCATTGTAACGCATTGCATCTGTGAATATGTAGCTCCATATTACAGGTACAGTAGGGATTTCTGCCCAAAGGTTAATGTAAAATAATTTCATCAGTTTGTATAGTTTCAGTATTTTGAAGATAGTTGTTACTGTTTAATAAGAATTTTAAGCTAATATACAATAGAACCAGTATATAGTTCTGGTATTGGTATCTTCCCATACTAAACAAATAAGACATGGTGAAAGAAAATATTTTGGTCTTCTATAACACTTTCACCTTTTTGCCTAAAGAAAGTAAGTCATCTTATTCCATTGTAAACAGAGGGTAGCCAAAGCACAGTGAGATGACTTTACTCACAAAAAGTAACATGAAAACTAGCAGCACAGCTGGAAATAGGAATCAAGTATTTTGAGTCCAAGTCTACAGCTGATTCATTTGGTCAAACTCCTTCCATTTAACTTCAACACATCTATGAGTAAAGTGAACCAATGGAGGCTACTTGGAAATAAATACTGTGTTCCCAGAGTATACCAATGCACCGTCTTTCCCTTCTACGAATAGCATGTTCCCTTCTACAAATATCATGCCATACCTACTGCTTATTTATTTAGATGTCAGTTATACACATAATAATAGACATCATTTGTATTGCCCTCATGCCATAAAAAGTGATCATTTTAAGAACATGTTAAAGGAGCAAAGAAAGAGAGGAGCTGGAATGATTTGCAAGTCTGTTTCTTTATGTCTGAGAGAATACTTGAGAAAATCACATTTCTGTAAGCAGCCTTCCACGAATAGCGTCTATAATACTGGTCAGTCACAGTGGTACTATTATTTTAATAGTAGAGGAGAAAAGCGTCATGCTCTTTCCACTGCAGAGGATTCTCTATTCTGCAGCCTGAGAATTCCCATTTGTACTTATGGTAGATTAACATTTATACCCTTAACATTAGGATTAATGATAAAAATATGCTTAAATGGTTTTTTGGACTCATGGCTTGTTACCAGTCTGGTAATTAAAAAGACTTACTGCTGGAGTTTTTGCAATGTAGTATTGAAGCAAAACAATAAAAGTGTTCTTATCCCAGATAAAAAGTAAGTTAAAGTTGCCAGTAGGAACATGTTGATGTACATTTTTCACAAGTGGGAAGGTTAATCCCATGTGTAAATTATCTCCTAAAAGGGATTGCAGTTGGTAATGTAATTGTAGTTCTAATATGATTCCTTATTGGTCATTAAGAGACTACTACTTTCTCTATATTTCTTATATTTTAATACAATTTGCTTTGATCTCTGAAAGTACACATTTTATTGTGATACTCCAAGGGAATTTTTGCAAAATTAGGTTTCTAAATGCTGACACATCTTCTCATGTGTTAAAACAACAGAAAATAATATTAAAGGTGTGATTTTTAATACTACTACACTTCTCATTTTGATGTCTTAGCTAAATTGCAGCCAAATAATGTTATAGCTACATATTGTGGCAACTCTTATTAATATGCTTATAATGTGCTCCCTGGAATTGACACAAGCATTCATGTGTTTGTGGTATAGATCATGTCTTCTAAGGCCCTTTCCTCATCAGTGGTGGAGAATTACAGGTAAAGTGAGAATTGCTTTTGTTGAATGCATGGTTTGAATAGGTTGGAGGAATGCCATTTGCATGATATTCTCATTGGCACAAGGGACTTTGCTAATAAGAAACGCTGCTTGTTTCTCACTGTTACATCCTGCACCATTGATGCTGAATCAAAGGACCTGCGTGCTTCAGACTCTGGGTGTCTGCACTCTGCATCGGGCATGAAGCGTTTAGAAAAACAGATTGTGTCTTAACATTAGTGCCTGCTTACAGCAGTCTGAGGAAAGGAGATTCACTTGAAACACCCATATACAAAGCATACATTACAAAGCAAAACCAATTTGATCAAGCCCAAGAAAAGTTTTGAATATTTAAAAAGATATCACAGGAACTTTAAGATATTATGTTTCTACTTGGTCTATTGCCATTCTAGAATTAGTCTTCTAGCCATTGTTTTTTCATATCCAGTCACACTTAAAATTTATGAATGGCAAACTATATATGCGTAAAAGCTGTGCTGTGAACTGCTTGTTCAACGCAAAATGCACCTGTTAGGACATGAGTATTGAGTGGACACTACTGGGTGAACTAACTAAATGCCTTCGGGATCTTATGGCACTGCTGTCTCTGAGACCCATACAAACTTGTTGTAGATAGTACCATAGATAAACTTGTTGTAGGTAACTACCATATGTAACACTTATACAAATTAGAAGTTATGATTATTTCTGTACAGAATTTTGTGGCAGAACTCCCATTTACTTCTGTGATACAGGATTATAACCCTGTACATGGGTGTGAAGCCCATTGAGCTGTAAAAAGAGAAGGTCCCACTGGTTTCAAAGGACTTACATAATTCCTGTGCTCGTAAATTTTATGAGGAAATAGCTGGTGTTTAACAATGCAATGATGCTTTGTGGGGGGGAAAAAGTGTACATATTTGCAAGGAATTTCAAAAATTTTCCCTAAAGTTGAAGAATTAACTTTTCGTCTGTGTAATAAGATACTCAGTATGTGGAAATACTTCAAAACAGAGTACCATTGCCTAGTGAATACATACATTTGAAAGGCACACATACCCAATAGTTTACTGTTGGATGTGGAGCTATTTGCTGCGATTCATGGATGTTCTTGTGTGCTTTGAAAAAATCATCCTGATATGCCTGAACATGCCTGTTCCTTTCTTTCATGAGTACAGCTGGTTTGATTTCTCACTCTGCAATCCATTTCTCCTTCTTGCAATACTTTGTACGCTTTTTTGGGTTGATATCATGACTTCTGCAGGGGCGGTTACTTTCCTGTTTATTTTTAATAAATTATTTATTTCAATAAAAAACAACTTTTGTATGAAATCATAGCTTAAATTACATGCTAAATTGTTAAATGATCCTTTACCAAGGAATTTTTAAAGATTATTTCATCGAGGTCTCATAGACTGCCATCAAAAATGTCCACTTGTAAAAGACATTGCTGTGCAGGATACTCTATCTTACTGTCAGATTATGATAGTGCCAGGGTTAAAAGGATTAATTCCAGCATTATTCACTACAGTGAAAGAAATAAGAAAGCTCATTTGAGAAAATGAGACATGGGCTCTTTCCTTCTCATTGCTCACTGCATGAGCTCTACCTACTGACCGTTTTCTGAACAACATTACTGTTAGCTGGTAAAGCAGATTTTACCCACCTGGATGGGAATTAACTTGCCTCTTTTTCTCTTAAGCTCCACCCTTGGTTTATAGCATGTGAACTCTGAAGGAGTAAGAATTTTCTGCATCTTTTCCTCCTCAGAGTTGTCTAGTTTGTACCCTCCACATTGTGGAAGAAAAAAAACCAGTGATGCTAAGCAAGCACAAAGATTAGACCAATTTGTGCTGTGGTTATCTGCTTAAAGATTCAAGGCATCTTCTGCTACATTCTGCACAGAGTACATTATTTCTGTCCATAGCTTAAAACTTCCACTGTTGAAATAATCAAATCTCTTTACTGTCATTTGACACTACTTTATTATGTGGAGATGTTATTTACTAGATGTTATGGAGGTTACCCCTGTTCCAGGGCTATCAAAATGTTTATAGTTTGTAAGATTCAAAGCATCAACAGTAAATTAATATATATCAAAGGGTCATAGGAGTCAGTTACACTTTAGGCAAAAGAACAGGGAGGTAATTTCGAGAGAGACCTGAGAGATCTGCACACAAAACTCAAAAGAGTTCCGAAGAAGCAGTGCCAACCAAAAAAAGTTGTGTGCTGTCTTTCAGAGCAATAGTGGCAATTGAAGGCATATCTATGTGGGAGTGACACACCTTTTAAACTGTGAGTTTGCTTAATAAGCCCTAACTTCTTCTCATTGCTTTTTCCTCTTCCTAGAGAATGTTTTTCTTGACAAACCATCTTCAAAATTTGCCCAAGAGGATGGAGAACAGACATCAATCATCCCTGTCCACCAGGTTATTGACAAGGTCAAGGGATACTGCAATCCTCACTCTGACAACTTCTATAAAAATATCATTATGTCCGACACATTTAGTCACAGCACAAAGTTCTGACTGGGCTTCTGAATTTTTTTGAACCAAAGGAAGACAGAAGTCTGGTTGAAATTGAGAATACTGGATGTCACAAAATGTGATCTGTGTAGTTATTTTTTTTCCCCAGTTCATAAAGTTCTCCTGTTGACAACTTTGACTTAAGGACCAATTTTCCTGTCTTTTTACTGTTGTGGAAAAAAGACAATTTTCCACCATGGTATTGAGTTATTTTTAAATGTGTGCCAGCCAACATGATGTCTGGACAGCTAATTGTAATCCTGTGTAAGTATTTTTTAAGAATGAAGAGCCACAAGCCTAGCTGTAAATTATATAGTCCAAACAGAAGCAGGTCCTGACTCCCAGAGAAAATAGCAGACATGTCACACAGTACAGGCAAGCTCTTATTGAACAGTTTACTGTTTTTCTTTTGACAATATGGATTTTTTTCCCAATAACGCTTGTTTGATTCATGCTTCTTCACTGTCCAGTGCTGTTTGTACTTTATTTGTAAGTGAATAAAACCCTAACATCAGTGTTAAAGGGTTATTTTAAACCATTTTTGACTAAATAGACCTAATCATGCAAATCATACTTACCAAACCAGTATGTGCTGTAAATTCAGGCTATTTTGTATCCATGTACATAGAAACACACTCTTTATATAGGTGTGGTGGCTGAGAAGGGCATGCAGATTATATTAAGCCCATTGATATGTATGGAAAGAGACAGTTGGACAGACCATTTACATCTGTGCAGACCAAGTACAGAGGGTAATCCAAAGTTTACACAAAGTCATGTTTCAATATTTATTGATTGGTATGAATGAAATGTGGCATCTCCCAACACAATTTTACGTTTAATGTATTTTTTCACTAAACAGAAGATATTCAACTATGTATAGCTATACGAGGACAGACACAAAACCCCCAAGACTAACCCTGTAGTTTGGGAGCCAAGAGTGGGAGGGGAGAGACAAAGAGCTCATTATAGAGCATGTTCTAACCTGTCTCAGTGGTATAAGACTCAACTTGATCACTTCACTCAGTATGAGTGGTTGGGTGTTCAAATATAGGCATTTTCTTACCAGTGGTTGAAAAATGGTGTGCAAGAATGAACAGTGGCTTAACATCACGACAATGCAGAAGCCCACAGTGCTTTGGCTGTGAAGCAGTTTTTAGCCAGTAACAACATCACTGTGCTTCATCACCTGTGCTGTTCATCAGACCTGGCTCTCTGCTATTTCTACCTCTTCCTAAAGATCAAGTCGGTGCTCAAAGGAACCTATTTTTTGTTAATGGAAGATGTGAATGCAAAAATGACAGAGACCCTTGACAGCCTTTCAGAAAATGATCTGCAGAATTGCTTTGAGTGTTGGCAACAGAATATGCAACTACATGCCAACCCAGAGGGGAAATATTTTCAAGGTGATTGTAGTTGATTTTCTTAATTCATTAAATAAAAATAGTTACAGGCACAGTCTTGGGGTTTTTTGTGTTGGACCTCATATGTATATACCTAGATCTCCCATTCTTATACCAATGCACAGAGTGAATATGACAGAGGAAACCATAATGTGTACCACCAACAATCTAAGAACAGTGGATGGTGCTAAAACTCAAGTTTAAGTGTTTAAATACAAGACTAATACTTTGTAAGCTCATGGGTTCATTTATCAGTCTCTGTACTTCAGATATATTGTATGTATAGATACTTCCAGCAGATGGCATTGCAACATTAGAATAACATGAAATACATTTACCAGTAATAAATAAAAAACATCTACCTGGGCACATAATGTTATCAATATCAGTATCCCCCTCTAGTTGGTTGACTTGATTGAGATTGTTGGAGGCACAGAGTTTAAAGAGCATTCAGGCAACATTAGCGAATTTCACATTGCTATTCTGTGTGCATAATGATACCAAGTTTTGTGTGTATATGCAGAGAACAGACAAGAGCATAAAATGTTTACTTGTTTTGATCTCTGTAAATGTGTGACACGTTAGCATGCAGCTGTAACTGCCAAAAGTGCATCTCTCTTCATGAAGCACGTCTTGCCCAATGACAGGTTTTACAAAAATCAAAACTGTGTATGTTGCTGAAAGTATGGGCCAAAACATCAAAGATACTTTCCAGTAATGTTTCCAGAGGAGAATGTCTCCTAATGGAAATCTTTGTTCTTAAAAAGGCTTTTCTTTTTCTTAAACCAAACCATCTGTAGCCAAATATGTAATTAATCGTATTCAGAAGCTGATGAGAAAAATCTGCTGAGATTTTTCAGTTGCCAAGCAGGTGGATGCTCAGTGATTAGGGACATGGATTTGTGCATTTCTTTGCTCTTTGCGTGCACCTTTGCATGCAGAGATCATTTAATGCTGTGACTGCACAAATGACGTATTTTCCCTAGCTGTAAACACCTGGCAGGAGGAGAATGTCCATCCAGAAACACTGCTGTCGCTGCACAGAACTTAATGAAACCTCAGTCTTATAACTGCAAATACTTACATGGTGGTGTGAATGAAAGTCAACCCAATTCACTTAAAATGCAATTGTTAACAAGGGTGAGTGTGGTCAGATATCTTTAATAAAGGAAGCAATTTAGGGAGAGATTATGTACAAGCATTTACTTATGTTTTATCATCCCACTTGCTTAACTACTGTAGATAATAGTGTTCACATAGCAGCTTACTGTGAGATTTCTATCTGATTGAGGTGTTCAGAAATGAATAGAAGGAAAACTAAACATTCCTGAAAAAATGAGGAATCAATAAAATGTAATAGATAATTAAAATGTAAATAAAAAACAAACACAGTATCCTGGCTGAAGCTGTGCTATAACCTAACTATCAGTTTAATGTACAGCTACCTATATTTCTGCTGAATGATGTTTTTTTCTTTTTTTACTACCATGTAGTAATCTTAAACTGTCTGTGTCAGTTACATGCTCTTGAATGCTCTTAGTTCTTCAGTGTAAAGCTTCTACTTTGTAGTTGACATGCTGTAACCTCCCTTGTATATAGTTATTTATTTGTGAGGTTAAATATGTCAAATGTATTTAGCTTTATTATGACTGTTCTCATTACTTTAAAACTAAGCTTCTGCTTCATCATAGAAGTAGAGGGAAAGAATAATTTCTTATGTATGTTTTTATCCGAAACACCTTATGAAACAATTTACCGTAGTTCTATCATTTACAAGTATAAGGAAACATCTCAGTGTAATTTGTAATACTAGTCAGTGGAATATAGTGTAACAGGTTTGAAGATGGACTAAAGTGGAAAGAAACATTTTCAAGTAAACATTCTTGATGTTAGTGTTCCAAATTATTAAAGTCTTTTAATAGTGAATGGTTGTTTTTTATTTTATTTTTATTTTTTAGTGTTTAATGGAAAAATTACTCATTGGAATTCTGGAAAATATTAAGTATGTGAGACCGGTACATGTCTAGCCAAAATGTTGAAAATACATGTGCCACACCAGCTCCATCTCATCAGAGGAACACAGTTTTGCACTATATGCTTTTCCCTTTTCATGATTTACTCTATGCCACATCCAGTGAATTATCTGAAAGTTATGTAAGTTCATTTATTATAGTAGCAGTCGTGTCACAGAAATGAAAGGAAATGGAGACCACAGACAATACACTGGATGATCTAGAAGTAATACAAATGAAAAACCTAAAACACAGGAGTTATTTCTATTCATATGTTTCTTTACAGCTGAATGTAGTCCCTCATTATCAATAACTTGATTTAACTTGTAATCATACATTGACTGCTCTCTGTTGAACTCTTTTAGTCAATCACTTCATTAATACACATATGTATAAACATTAAATGTGACACACTAATGGCCTACCTTTAAATGTTTACCTTTAAGGAATAGGGAAATCTGCAGAAATGTGTCAGCTCCCCTGTGTTTAAATCTCTTCACAGGAAATGCACAGGAGATGAAGATTTAGAGGTAATATATTTTATAAATCAATCAAAAAACCCAATGTGATAAGTAGCATTTATTATTGAGGATGCTGGATGTGCCTGTTGACCATAAACACTACTCTTGAGCTTTATGCGTTAAAGAGTGTGGGAGGACCCTCTGAGGGAAGGAGCCCAGGTTTTTTTTTTTCAAGTAGAATCTTGACAGATGCCAAATTTGGAAGGAGTGATTTGCAGCGTTTGGGGGTGGTTTTATTTTTCTCCTTGTTTCATCACTTTTAAAATATCAAGAACGATTTTATTTTAATCCTTGACTGTTAACAGCTTCCTACTGTAACCCATTCAGTTACATAAAATGTCACTTCATTTTATTACTTTTGAAAGGCTGATCTATAATCAGACTCATCTATGTAACCACAGGGACAGCTACCAAGTTACAAGGTAGCAGTGTGTTATTCATGGAGCCATTATAAAATGTTGTTATGATTTACCATATATAAAGATATAAAGCCGTATTTAGTTAAGCAAATTAGGCAAAGGACTTAGACATTAATGTTGGGGAAAACAATCATGCGCACCAATCTGTGGAGCCACTGTTTCTTGCCCAGTGATACTACTGGGGAGACTTTCCATTTTACCCTCCAGTTAGCTGGTCTTTGGCTGCTCAGTCCATTTAATTTTCAGATCTCCTGATGCTATTGTGGCAGTCCTATCCTCAGGGCAACTATTTACTGCAGTGCTAGGAAAAGAGTAAGAGAAAAGAGAAAGCAAAACTGAAAGGGAAAGAAGGGAAAGGAAAAGGGTGGCTGTCAAGTCTTGCTCTGCATGTTCTTACACATTCTGCATCATTCCTTGCCCCTTCTTTAGGTTATTTAACCCTGACCAGTGATGAGACCAGGCTACTGGAGTAGGTGGAATACATCTCCATGGCTATTTGTGCACCTGTCAATTAAATCTAATATTTTTTACCCTCCAGCTTTAAGCTGAAATCCATCATGGTTCATCAAGGCAGAAGCTCCAGTATTTCTATGCTTCGAGGCTAACCTAGCAGTAAAATCTCTGTAGTTCAGAAAAAATCTAATGCTTCCCATGATAAGAAATCAGTCTTATCACACCAAAAAAACAGCTAAATAAATCTCATAGAAACTTTTTTTCTGGAAACATAGCCCTTCCTCAGATACATCTGCTTGCTCAAAGCCGGTGTTGCTATTGTCCTTAGATTATGCCCAGATTTAGTATTCATGGGGAGTGCACATTGTGCTGATGTCCCTATGGACTGTATAACCACAGCCATCTGACAGCAGTTTGAATGACAGGGTTTTCTGAGGAGTGTTGCATGACCTACACTACAAAACAAATGCCAGTTTGAATCTTTAGCGTGTACCAGATTGCTTCAACTGGGCACTTTGTATCCAGACTGTTCTATTAAGGATTCTCAAAAAACATAGTTTTGGATCTTTTGGAAAAGAGCTCTCAAAAATCCTGACTGTATTCCATAGGTGAAGTGTAGGAGAAAAAGCAAAGGCTGATAACTCTGGTGTGATGTTTCCTTCCACTGCCAGATTTTTCCCACTCTGGGAGCTCACTGAAGCAAGGGAAGGAAAGACCCATGATAGAGCAGTACATCCTGCTCTGCCCAATGGGAGGAGGGCTCCTGCTGTCCCTGTCGTGGTGCATTTTACAGCACTCCAGTTCCAAGTTCAGTAAAGGCAATCATATTACGTATTTACAGACTTTCACTCTAATTTTCTTTTCCCCTTGGTTGACACGGCTGCTTGTGCTTTTCCAGCAGAGGGCAGTGGCATATTGCTAGTTGTAAAGATGTTAAATTCAAAGTGAAAAATGCAAGATTCTTCCACATGTAAGCACCAGTGCAAAGTAGGAGAGTTCATATCAGGTTTGTTCGTTATTTAGCAATCTGTTATATCACAGGATAAAGCAAACACTCTGGTTTTGGGGAGACAGTAGTGAGAAAGGAGAGCTGTTTGCTTTCATGTAGGCATATTTAATGTAAAGAGGAATAGGAGTCTCTCTGCATTTTGCTTTGCTGGTTGCTACATTTTCTTCTTTTTTGCTCTGAGGAGACACAATGGAGTTAGCTACTGCTACACTTCTGTCAGTGGAGCAAGCAGAGCCAGATCACCATTTCAGGCTTGCATGCTAGCTTATCCCAGTACTGGACAAATAATTTGATCTGCTGGACTGCCACGCTGTGACTCAGAAATTCATTGGATGCACCATTGTCCAGAGAGGGACAAAACTAGCAGCCCTCTGTTGACAGTGTCACACAGGCTTATACCTCCTTACCACTGTTTCCCTCAGTAGCACAGGGACAGATCTGCTGTGAGCTGGGTTCTCTTTTTCCGTGGCACTTACTACAGGGTCAGCTAAAGCAAACTGCAGAAATGCTTGGCTACATGGTCAACTGTACAGTTGTCCCTGAGGTGGCTCTGTCATGGAGCAGGACTGACCAGAAACCTGCTCCACTGGAAAATGTTGGAATGAAAATGTTTAATCTGCAATTCTGACAAGATCTTCAAGGGAAAAAAACTCAAAACAGTTAGGATTCCCTCAGTCTGTGCTTGTCCCAGGAGTCTCACTGTCATATTCCTCTCCCTCCACACTTCCATCAGTACCAAGCTGGCACCAGGGGAGAGAGGCAGTCTGGGACATATGGGTGGGGAAGGTAGAGAAGGATGTGAACTGCTTTATTTTCTGCTCCTTTTTTTTTGAAAAAAAGCCCATAGACACAGCTGCCCTGGCTGTGGGAGGAAAGAGCAGTGGGAAAGGAAGACTAAGAACAGCGAGTACTTGGTGTACAGAGCAGGGCACAAGATTAGCATGACAGACATCATGACACCATCACTTCTTCAAAATACGTGCAGTGTTGCTGTTGCACGACTTCAGAGTCACAGCACAGCTATGTTACAGGCACATCACCTCTTATTGAACTTACATAAGCTCAGCTCTGCACAAGGGAGGAGCCACCATGTGTTCACCACAGTTTCTTTGTGCTCCCTACAACCAGCACTCAGATCGCAAGAAAGGAGATATACCAGCATGCCTCTCAGTCTGGCTGCAAACATCTCACTGCTCAGAAGTGGTATTTTTCTATAATTATGCAAGGTACAAATATATAAATAACAAAAGGAGAACTAGGGAGACCATACAGTCCCTTCTGGACACAGAGGGAACAACAGTAACAGGGGATGAGGAGAAGGCTGAGGTACTAAATGCCTTCTTTGCCTCAGTCTTTAATCGCAAAGAAAGCCGTTCCCTCTGTGTACAAACCCCGGAACTAGAGGAGCAATATGAGGCTCCCATGGTCCAAGAGGAGG
>WAAB01004917.1:129005-155239 GCA_013389865.1 Piaya cayana
TTTTTACGGAAAGGGTCATTAGGCACTGGAATATGCTGTCCAGGGAGGTGGTTGATTCGCCTTCCCTGGAGGTGTTTAAGTTACGAGTGGACGAGGTCCTGAGGGACATGGTTTAGTGTTTTGTGGGAGTGGTTGGACTCGATGATCCAGTGGGTCTCTTCCAACCCGGTGATTCTGTGATTCTGTGATTCTGTACAGGGTGAGCTTGTCATTATGCAGATGCTGACACCGCTACCCAAATCACAGAGCTGTAATCCACAGATCAGGACAGTAAGGGTGCTCAGGAAAAGAGGGCAGGTATGGGAAAACAGCACTTACAAAGCTTTGCAGGGGCACTGGAGGACAGGGGCTGAAATGCTGTGGTTTCCCACACAGAGTGCAACTCATAGTTCTCTCAGAGGACCTTAGTGTATGTTTGCAAAAACTCTCTGTGGGATGACGCAGGCTGAGTTCTGCAGGAAGGTGAGCTGGAGGGGAATGTAGCTCCAACAGTCTGGCTGGACTTTGAGCTGTGGATGAATTCTTCACTGCTTCTTTTGTGTAGCCTAGAGATAGTGGTAACCGTGAAGCAAAATTTGAAGCAGTCGGACTAATGCCTCTTGCAGGCTAGCAGGACCTTTTTAGGCAGGCGGGGCTTTGAAATAGTCAGACAGACCAGCCCCCACTGGCCTTGTCTGGTTAGGTGTCAGTTTTAATCAGAGATGAGGAATTAAATTTTTTTATACTTGATGGAAGGAAGCTGGAGTCAAGTCTGCCAGTTCCTGCCAGGACTACAGTGTGGAGGTTCTTTCCTGAGTTTTCAAAGAAAATATGAGCTTGTTCAAGCCCCACACCTTGTACTTCCAGATGTTTGTACCAGTTTCAGATAAAGGTACAGTGAAGTGAGTCTGTCATGGCACTTCTGAGGTGGCTGAGCAGAATTGAAAGAAAAACCAAATGCGCATTTCATTGCAGAAAAATCAACCTGAAAAAGATGAGCATAGGCAGGAGAAACCTGTCCCTGAGAATGTGGCTGTCAACTACTATTCATGGCTAATAGCCAGCTGACTTTACAGCATCCCGCTCATTTATTCTCACTGACATTTAATGCCTCTCAAAGATGTTTGGTGGGTTTTTTTACTTTGCCTGTTGTTTCCTCCCAAACTGTGTGTGCTCTGGTTCAGCAAATAAGCAATTCCCTGAACATTTTTAGCCTACCAGATGTTGTATGTGATGTTTCCTACATTCAAGCAAAGACATCCTCTCACCACAGTCAGACTGGAGAGTAAAGATGGTCTAAATTGCCTCCTGAACAAGGCAAAGAAGGAGGATATACCCTAATGGGGCACTGCAAGACTTTCAGGAGAGAGGAGACTCTCTGCCACTGGAAGTGTCTAAGAACAGACTGAATCTAGACTTCCTAAACCCACTCACATGGGTGCCACCATCATCGACAGCAGTATCAGATGACACACAGAGACAACCTCTTCGCCTGTGATCCTCTAATTTCATGTAACTATTTTTACTAACACAGTACACTAAATGAGGAGGAAGGTGCTCCCACAATAAATTTGTCAGTACACTATCTCCCCAGCTTATCTTCTTCTGCCCCCCTAATTTCTCAGCTGTAAATTATTTACCCATAACAGCTGCCTGATACACCAAAGAGCTTCACCCTCCCAAATAAGGACCCCTCACACATCACATTTCCACACTACCATTAATCACCCCAGTTGCCAGCCTGCTCCCACCGAGGCAGCAGGTCCCATCACTTCATTTACTGAAGGCTCTGCTGTAGATTTAAAGAAGAGGTGATTGTAACAGGTCCCACCTTTTGAGCAGTCTGACACTGGCACAGTGCTGTGGTGCAGCTGGTCAGCAGTAACCTGCCATGTGCAAGTAACACATCTGCTGAAGGAGCAGTTGCAGGTGACATTGCCACTACCACCTCTCAGCCCTGATCCCTTTTAGAGGTGGTTTGCAAAGCTCTGGGTTAGACATAATCATCTCAGGGTTGCTTTTGACATAGGCAAGTTTGCCTTAAAGCAAGGAGGAAAATTAGATGCCTTCCTAAGAAACCTTCTGGTTCCTTTTTCCTTTTCTATTACTATTTTACTTGTAGGAGAGTTGCTATCTCCAGGAGGCTTGTATGGGCTATTTACACCAGAAACCAGGACACCTTTATGAACTTGGTCAAATCTGTGCCAGAGCTTCAGGTATTTGTTTCAATCCTTAAACTTTTGTGCTGAATTTATGCAGTGACCTGTGTTAGCTGCTACCTTGAGCACAGTGGCCTGCCCTGCACCCCCTTTGACTCTGCCAGCTAAAATTGAGTGGCTCTTTATTTCCCAGCTAAAAGAAATCCATCCATTACTAAAGATACTGCAAAAGATACTTCAGTGTTTTCTTTTAGTGTAGCTGAAAAAGCATGAGAAAGAAGCTTCAGAGATAATGTTAATGTGAAGAAGTTTGACCCAAAGTGTTGATATTTTCCAGAGACAGCAAGCATTAACTTCTCAAACGCGTGGGCATGCAGACACAGAGGCTGCTGTACTGCTCCCTGTTTAAGCAGCCATTCCAGCAGGTAATCAGCACCAGGGATGGAAAGGATGCAAATATCAATGCATAGTGGTACCACATGTGGAGGGAGAAACATGCCAGTGCACATACACAGATCCGAGCCAGATCTGAAAAGCAGGCCGTCTGTTTCTTTTCATGTTTTTTTTTCCTGAAGTCCTTCATACACAATCCAGTGCAAAACCAAAGCACTAGCTGCAATTGTCCCAAAGTCCAGGACACAGAAAACCACAGATAGTTTTCTATTATATTTGCAAGTAAATGGATCAACCCAGATTCACATTTAGGCCTTTAATTAAGTGCTCCTATTTCTGTTATTTTTCATACCAAAGGAAAAATATATCTCCCTTTGGCAGAGAATCCTTCCTCCTTAGATCTCAATCTCTGCTTAACAGGGTTTCTTTGTGCATAAACCTTGAATTGACTTGGCACATACGAATCACAAGGTTTTGGCTGTCTTATGACAGGAGATGTGGTGGCTTATTCGCATAAACCATATATTCCAAAGTGTGTAGAGTAGCCCTATGACTGTGGTTGGCCTGTGGCTACTTTAAACCAGCTTGCTGCTCCCATGGATGGCACAATGCCAAGAGAAGCGTTTTAATACTAAGGTGTTTGTGGAGAAGCAGCAGATGCAATAGCTAAGGAACAAAAAAAATATTGCTTTATTAAGTGTTTTGGCTCATGTGTCCATCCTAAATAATTACTGATGACTAAGTCACTGAGTTCAGAAAACAAAAGTTGTTTGTCTAGCAGAAATTCATTTGTTCAGGTTGGATAGGGCCCACTGAACCAACAACCACATGTAAGATAGGACTTGTAGAAACAGTTTTCATTATACCATCTAATGTAGGACAAATTTGCTTTAACTGTTTTGCTATACACTTATGATTTATTAAGCTATACTATTTAAGTGCAATGAGGAACATCAGCTTCACTCAAGCTGAACAGAGCCCTCCTTCTTTCTCTCCAGATTGAGGACTCGACCTGAGCCTAGTACTGTGCATAGCCTCCCTATATGTTTTTTGTTTTCTAGCATGGAGGTCCTTTCAGTGGAAACATCATGGAAGTTAGGAACCTAATGATGTTTCACAAAGTTAAGTGCAGGATTCTGCACCTAGGGAGGAATAACACTATGCACCAGTACAGGTTAGGGGATGACTTGTTGGAAAGCAGCTCTGCAGAAAAGGACCTGGAAGTCCTGGTGTATGAGTTAACCACAAGTCAGGTGTATGCCCACATGGTCAAGAAGGCAAACAGTATCCTGAGGTGCATTAAGAAGTGTGTGGCTACAGGTCAAGGAAGATTATCCTCCCCCTCTTTCTGCCCTAATGAAGCCATGTCTAGAATATTATGTCCACTTCCTGAACTTTCCCGTTCAAGAAAGACAAGGAACAGCTGAAGACAGTCCAGCAGAGCACAACAAAGATGATTAGGGGACTGGAGCATATTTTCTTATGATGAAAGTCTGAAAGACCTGGGTCTGTTTAGCCTGGAAATCCACTTAGCTGCACAGTATTAGCTTTTAAATTCAGGTAGTGATATGATGTATATTCTTACTGTAAACGTAGCAAAATCTTAAAGCCATGGGGCTGATACTTGACCATATGTTATCCCCTTGGTTGGCCTCTCACATCCACAAAGTTTGGCATATTTTCTCAAGCACTCAGCTTTCCCTTTTTTTCCCCTAATTATGGGGTTTGGACATACAATCAAGTTATTGCCATTCAAGAAGTTTACCCAACCTTCCAAAGTCATCAGGACTTCCAAGGTGAAGGTTCTTCATCTGCCTCTTATTCTAACATGTTTTACCTTACACTTGCCACAACCTAGCAATTGAGCTAGCTGCTACCAGTCCTCACTAAGTTAATGCGCGTTGAATTTCTGTAACAGAACTGTGTGCCCAAGACCTGAATGCACTGATTCATTGAGTGTGACATGCTACTAGTGTTCTCTTGCTGTGCCTATGAAGCTGGGTGTAACAAGCTATATAAAAGATTATAAGCAATCGCTTGTCTTTGCAATGATTTTGGTCATATGAATATATTATTTCAGGGTACATGAACAAGGCAATTCTATTTGTAGCCCTTATAGCTAA
Organism: Piaya cayana; assembly: GCA_013389865.1. NCBI lineage: Eukaryota > Metazoa > Chordata > Aves > Cuculiformes > Coccyzidae > Piaya > Piaya cayana. Next base: position 133,660 of record WAAB01004917.1, read on the forward strand.
ATTATTTCTGTATATAAGTGAAATAATCATAGATAAAAGGCAGGAATATCAACTTACAAAACCATTGGGTAACATATAAGTAGTGTTTAAGAATATCAGTATTTTTAGAAGCATACATTATAACATGCAGGGGTGGGGGGAATAAATTCTCTATCATACTGGATATACCATACATTTGTTGCTAGAATGAATGCTGTTTACGAGTATATGGCAGTGGAGTTCTAGATGAAAATGGATTCAAAAAGGAATTACAGCTGGTCAGCCACTGCATGAGAGTGAATGAACAGCACAGCTTGCACTTCTCTGTCTGGGATGACAAAAAAGCCATTTGCAAGAACACTTACCAAAATGTAAATTGACTGTCTCCACTTACCCTGATAAATCTATCAATTGCAAGAAATTGTCAGATAGCTTAAACCAAAAGTAAATTTATAGTTAAGACTCAGGAATAAGTCAAAGCTAAAAATCAAGGCAAAGGGCAGCCTTAGATTGTGTAATTTGTCTCTTGCAGACATGAAATGCTAAGATAAAAGTCGTGCTGAGTGTAGTCCACAAGACTGTCCCCAGGCTGAGTGGTGGGTGAGTCCTGTGACAGTATGCACCATGCAAATGGCCCTCTGGGTTGCTCTGGTGGACGAGTACCAGACTTAAAATGAGAGTTCCAGACTTCAGTGTGGTTCTGGTGGGACAATTTGTACTTATTACTTGATGAGGGACTTTGCACGTGGCCTGACCCCTGATGAAGGGACATGCCAAGGCATCCATGTGAGCTGTTCTTCAAGTGGAAAGCAAGGAGAGAGGGAGAAGGAGGTAGAGCATTCAGTCTGTAGTCTGACATGTGGACACGTGTGTCTTTCCATTGTGCTCCATTTGGTCTCAGTGCAGAGTGCAGGAACTCTTCCAGATACCCAGAAAGACATTAACTAAAGTATTACAAGGGCAGTGGAGCACTAATAAATTCCAAGTCCTATAAGTCCAGTTCACTCTGCTCAGTGGGAGTCTTTCTAGAGCACCACAGGATGAGAAGCATTTCCTCCACCAGGAAACTGCATTACAGAGTGAGACATCATCTCACCTTTCCCTCTCATTCCTGGCCCTTTTCATCTAATGGTTGCTATGTCACTGAAACAAGACCTTCCTCCTGACAGCAGCATTAGGCAAAGCTCAATTTCTGTGAGTTCATTAGTCCAACTGTCATCTTGTCCTCAAACTCCCCGTGGGTCTCCTAGTGAGCAACCCAGCACTTGGAGCACACCAACGCTCAGAGGTAGACATGTAAGCAGAAAGGAAATAGGGCTTTCAAATACCCTACTGACACCCTAAGAGGCTCATGCTTTTTCTGTCAGCTCCAGGCTTCCTCTGTAACACTCAGCAGTGCTGAATCTTTTCGCTGTCTGTTTTTCTTTGTAGCAGTTTGGAGATAACTCCAGCTAACGGGCGCTATTCTTAGCTGGCAGCCCAGCAGCAGGTGCAGCCATGGGCACAAAGTCGCACGTGGGAAGGCAGCATAGCCACAGCATTACCAGCCCGCTGTGGAGCCTCAGGGCTTCAAACAAGTCAGGAGTGCTCATGGATGGGTGGGTGATTAAAAATAAGCTAAATTAGGCCCAGGATACTGAACAATTTCAGAAAGTCCTATCTAGAAATGTAGAGGAATTATCAGCAATAAGCAGCCATGGAGCATGTTGTGTTAGTCCATGTGGAAATCTTCGCTGCTAAGGAGCCATGCTGCTGGTTGTAACTGCAGCTGTGCCTGTACTTGTTGTGCTCCTGTAGCCACAGCAGCATCAGAAATGCAAAAGTGGGAATTTTACATTTCTTGGAGCTGTTTCCTCTCTGTGGAAAGCGCTTGGCTCAATAAACCCAGTCCAGCTCCTCTGTAAAGCAGATCATGAAAAAACATGGCAGAGAGGAAGTAAGGGAAGCCAAAAGTCACTGAGATTCATCAGTGACACTAACAAGCCACAGACTCATGACCAAAGGTGTTCCTATGAAATCTGCCACATGACAAATGTTAAACTTAAATTTCTGCCTGTCATAATTGGCTTCAAATTCAGGTAAAGACACAGATAAATTGCTGCATATGTTATCAGGTAACAAAGACATGCAAGGGAATTAAGAGAAAAATTTGGAAAAAAATAAAATCTTATAATACGCTGGGATATGCGTACAAATTATATCTTTTTAATCCTTCAGCATCATTTTTTCATTTAAAAAAACCAAAACTGTTTCTACAAAGAAAAGATGGAAAGAGTGGTCAAGAGGTTTTATTTTTTGTCAGAAATCAGTTTTCATTCCACACTGGTTTCAAGCCTGCACTTCTGTGTATTCAGAGGAGCCTCTCTATGCCTAACCAGCAGCAGTGGACTGCAAGCGATGCCAAGGACAACACGTTTTTCCCATTCTACAAGAACTTCTAGGATTTTTCCTCCTTAGTACAGGGAAAATCCACTGAAATTAGAATTCCCAGCAAGGGATCTAGTAACTTAAGGCAGAAGCATAAGTTTTTTTTTCTGAACTCCTCCAGTGCAGAGGTCCAACTTGAGGACATTGCAGGCTACAATGTATCTCTGAATTAAAAATAGTTTTACTGTCCTGTGAGAGGGCAAGTAAGGCTGCAGCAGTCAGTCTAAGAGCTGCTTCTACCTCCTACAGCCCCTTCAGGCAGCCTCCTGAATGATCCTATCTATTTTATAGGTTTTCATATGGGTCTTTGCACTCGTGAACTTCGTCTCACCTATTATCTGCAGAATGACCAAGTTACATGTTGTACATGGAAGACTTGAATTCCAACACACTTGCAAAACCTCTGCTGGCATCCAACAGATAGTGCTAACGTCCCACCTAGGTCCAGTGGCAGCCACACTTCAATCTTATCACCCCAAAAATTCCTTTTGGCTTGTAGGCTATTCTTTCAGGCGCTGCTCTTTGGTGTTGAGGGGGCAAGTCAAGCTCCTGGCTTCTGCCTGTTGTTGTATAACTGCTGGGCTCAACAAAGATGTGAGGCCCTCAAGAAAAAGATGAAAAAAAGGAAAAAAAAATTCATGAATGAGAAACAGCTGCAGCAGAAATACCTGATCAGTTGCAGCTTCAAGGTCCCTCAGCTCTGGAGCACCTGGCTGTGAATAGAAGGAGTCTACGGGTACTTCAGGGTCAGTTTTCACTGTTTTTTGTATTCTTTAAAAATTTGGGGCAGAGAAGAACATTTATATGTCTTTGTGATGGTTATTGGTCATGTGGAACAATCTTTGTCACGTCACAAGGTTTTATTTTGCTTTCACATAACATCTGGGACTTTTTAATATACAAAGTAGACCAGGCTGTTTTACCTCCTCTGACCAGTGCCTACAAGAACATCATACAAACACACTGCACAAGCATATAGGGCACAGGACAAAGATGTTCTCCCCAGCTCCCACCTGAGCTCTTCTTTTTTTTTCAAGTCATTGAATTCTCCCTCTCCCAGGTCTGAACCTCTTTGAAAAATATGAGAAAATAATTACCTTTTCTCTTTCTGGAGCTCAGGATAAACATCTCTAGCAAAGAAGCATTCCCTGTAGGCTGGCTCAGCAGCAAAACCAATAACTCAGTGAACTTGGTAGATGACCACCAAAGGCAAGCTATAAAAGTAAGAAAAGGTTTGGTAGATTGTACGTGCTGCATCATTAACTGCCTGGTGGACAGAGAATTCGAATTCTAGTATGACCAAACCAGCACACTCTGCAATGTTAAATTGATCAGAAAAAGGTTATTCTGAAAAGAATAAAAATGTTGTAATTAATTTCAAAATGGTCATGGATTTCATTTTTCTTTTTTCCAATCATTCAGTCAAAGGAGGTTTCAACCACTTTGATGTGAGATTCTGAGAAAAGATATTTGCAAATTCTCGAGTAAGCAGTTTTGAGGAATCTTTGTACAGGATGCAATCAGTTTCTGCAGATAAATAGGGGGTAATTTTGTTACTACATTCACTACATCTGCTCCCATCAAATGTGCCTAATTTTTTATGCTAAAGCTTTCTTACCTTAAGAAATGTTTACTGTCTTTTGTCACTGTTTGAAAGATACACAAAAACACATGGGAAACTACCATTGTACCAAGCTGCTATCAAATTCTCAAAATAGTCCGAAAAAATAGGAATAATTTTCTTTAAATACCACAAGATTAAATAATAATACCACTAAGTCCTCTTATAACTGCATTCTGCTTCTCCAAACAATTATATGCACTTAGGTTTTCAAGAACTTCTCTGCAAACATGAGCATTAAAAATGAATACTTAACTTTTTAAACACAATTAAGGCAAGTTACCTCAGCTTCAGCTGGCATAGATCAGCAAAGTCACCCTGGTGGAGTTACAGTCTGTGCTGAATTATTTCCCTTAAAAATCATAGGTTCTTGTCATATGACTTTTTGTCAGTCCTTCCTACATGTTGCTTCTTTTTCAGCCCTGTAATAAATTCCAAATAATTATGATATAAAAGCTTAGAAAGTAACACGTTTACCCTTTGACAATGTGAATCCTTTGCTTTTAACCATAAGTGATGCAGCTGGAAATATTGCCTCCACAAGAAGTCTTAGTGTTCATAAGTACTTTTAGTAAACTTTCCTGATGCTTAAATAGTTAATGCAGGGTCTGTCTGATATCGCAACACATCACAGCTATTTGCAGCATAACAGCAGTGCTATAGGACACCAGATTTGGTCAGAATTAGCCCCACAGGCTCCAGTGACCTGATACACACCTCCAAGGGACAACCAACACAATTGTGGGAGTGCCAATATTTCCATCTCTACCCTTCTGTTGGGCCTACCTTGGTTTTAGTCGTCTTACTCCTCTTCCTCTCTGCTTTTCAGGAGGACATGGGGTCTGGAGAGATGGGGAACAGTGCTGGATTCCTGCCTGGGGAATCTACAGTCCTTTGGTATTCACGTGTACAGACCTGCTGGTCCTCGGCAGGCATTGTGGACTCCGTGTGCTACTTTCTTACTGGAAATCAAAGCTATTCTACTGCTGTCTGAAAAATGGCCCAAACATGGTAGGTAGTCAAAGACCCCAGACAGGAAGAACTGAAGGTAAACCAAGAGTCTGTAGGCTTAATATTCCATTGTTGCCCTTTTTAGAGAATTTGTTCTGATTTTCTTTTTTACATCCACATTACGGGGATGGGTGCGAACCTAAGTGATGTAAGAAGACTCCTCACAAAGTTCATCTTTTCCGTTTATTTTTTCTGTAACTTGAATTTGCTCATAGTGTCTAATAGTCACAAATAAGGCAACTGCTTAACCACCTCTTGCTGCATAGTTTCCAAAATAGCAGAGTATGTTAAGTGAAAGACCTATTTTACATTACCTCAAATCTCTTTTAAACTGGATGCTTCAATGCCCTACTTTGTACTACTGGTGTTAATTTTTCCTTAACTTTTACACTGAAAATATCTTATTTCAGAAATTTCAGCACAGTAATGATTCTACGTAGGTTTAAAAATTCCAATTGCAATATAATTTTAAAGGGTTCAATACTGTTTCATGGGTGGCTCATAGAACCTTTTTTTTCTGCTTCTTGTCCTTCTTCTATTCTTTTATAGAAAGCAACTTCCAGTTGGGATTTCATGAGCTGTAATAGTAAGGAAATAGGTATTAAATCTTTGTTTGAGGCTTACTAAACTACTCATGTAATCTAGAGTTTATGAAGGGCAATTCTTTCCACAGATTTTTTTTTCTACTTAACCAGACAGAAACAATTTTCTGATTTATTCTTCATCCCTTTCTAGAGATTCCATTTCAACAACACACCGGGTTCCACCCCATGCCATGCAAGGATCAAAAAATAATTGCAGACTTTGAGCTTACAATTTACACAATAATTTTCAAATATGTGCAGCACATTCCAGTATAGAACCGATGACAGCTTCTAGGGGAAGAGCAAGCAGAAAAAAATAATCAAGAAACAGGAAGAAATATGACCATCATTTAATGATATTGCCTGGCCAAGAGGACGCAGTACAGTAAACAGTATCTGTTCTACTGTGATTCTTCAGATACAGATGATGGTCTAGGCATAACAGAATATTCCCTGCCTCTGAGGATTGGTATCGCTTCTTGATGATACCTTTCCATCGTACACTGTGCATGGACCACAGCAAAGGGAATGAGACATCTAGCACATTTCTAGAGGACAGTGCTGAGTCAGGACACGGTCCTCAAGTGGCCAGTCCTTCTTGTGCCCCTGCTTCTTCCACCACTAATGCTAGTGAATAAAGGTTTTGGTGTATGACAGTTTGACAGTGTCAGAATGAAAGGCCCTGAACAAGGCACTAATGATGTTGCTTTTCATTTTTGTTGTCCAGAGAACCTGAACACTTCTGAAAATGGCACAGAAGGAAACATCTGAGAGCAACAGGGGAGTATAAGTAATGCAAATGCAATACAGCACTGTACAGGAACGCTTACAAGTATTAGGAGAAAAATACCAAGCAAACAAATACAAATGTTAACATTTTCTATGACATTTACTTACATAGAATGCAATCATCTGCACTAGATCTAGCCAGGCTAGTATTAAAATTCATTTTTTATAAAAAAATAGGTTTTATCTGTGTCTCACAGGATTAGAAATGAAATCTCAAGAGATTTAAAACATGGGGGGGGTTATGTCTTTTCTAAACCAGAAGCATTCAAGTATTAACATATGCTTATATTTCTGGATCCTATCACCTTTGCAAAGTCCTTCAAGTTTCCTCTGCTATTTTGATTGCATGGTGAGAATGACAATTTATATGTATTGTCCTATAAGTCAGTCCTCTCTCAATATTACAGTACTAACAGTTCAAACATTTAAAGATAAAGTTGATCATTACAGAGACAACAAGAAAACAGAAAACATTTAAAGTAGGCTCATCTGTTCTGTATCTCTTTCTGTCGAAATTTCTAACCACAACAAAACGCCACATCAGTTCACACTGAAAATTCATCTACCTTAGTATTTTGTCTGGACAATGAGGGTCATCTGCATGTACTTTTGGAAAAAAGTATAAAAAAATAAACCATGTCAGGAGTGATCACTTGTAGCTGATTTTGAGCTAGTTGACTGGACCTGTCATTTCCACACCCCATGCAGTACTTCACATTACATTTCAACTATCATTTTATTCCTCTTTTGCCCAATACTGTGAAATCACACTGCAGGTTCTTACTGTCATCTTTCTGGCTGAGTATCCCAAATCACCTTCAGACTTCATCAACTCTCCATTTTCCTCACAAATCATTTATGGATATATTTAACAGTACAGCCTGTAGTGATACAACTCTCACAGGGCTACTTTAGTAACCTCACTCCGTTCCTAAAAGTTCTCATTCTTTATCTTTTAGTAGTTATTTACCCCAAAGGGCCTTCTTTCCTAGTTGGAGTGGGGTTTAAAAGTTTTGTGTGTTTTTTAAGACCTCTGGCTAATGATCATGCTGGATGCTTGTAGAATGTCCATGTATAGTATGTGGATCTCCACATATTACTTGCAAAGGACTCTTAACAGCTCTGTGAGGCATAATTTCCCCGATAACATCCATATTGCCTGTTTCTTCCTGTAATGTACTATCCACAGTTTAGTCTGCTCTTTATTAGTATTTTACTGATTTCCCAGAATGAAAAATTAGACATTTTCCAGAACCATTCTTTCAGTGACTAGCTACCTTTGTCAGCTTTCATTTCTTTGGTGTTGCTGACAGTTTAAACTATGTGTTATTGCCACAGGTTTATAGTTTATCAGTTTTATGTTTGAGTTTCTTCAGAACTCATGTTATCAGCATCACCAAGTCCTGGTGATCTGTAAAGTTTGTCCTACGTCACTCAAAAGCCTGAAACACAAATACCTGCAAGAAATTCTCTTGGTTTACATGGTAACCTGACCTGAAAAGTACGTGGTTTTTTTCCTGTTTTAACAAAGTTTTTCTCATCGTTTATGTGCAAGGCAGCACACACTCTCACCACCAAAGGGAAAATGCATTGTGTCTTTTTTTTTGGTGATACTTCCTTCCTTCAGGCTGTGCCTTGACACACAGATAGCATCGTCCATACAGCAGCTGGACACAAGTGGTTCCCGGGGTAGTTCACCTCTGAGCCCCTCACTGTGTCTGGCCAGCCTTTGCTTAGTGACAAGTACCTCATGGGATCAGGAGAGGAATTGTTTGATGGTCTTGTCTATTCATCTAATCACTTTTTGTTTGGGGCTACAAGGCAGACAGGGCAATGCCAGTAACTTCGCATTGCAGAATGAAAATCTATAGACAATCAATGCTTCTCCAGCCACAGAGTTAATCAGACCTTCAATAAAATCTGTCTCCATGAAGGTCTGTAGCTGATGCTATCTTGTAGGTACCCTGCACCTAACTAGGTACTGGAGGAATCATGTTCCAAAACTAATAATATGTAGTTAATAAAAAAACCCCCAAATTTAGACATGCTCTGGAGGGTACTTCAGGGAACAAGGCGTCATGAATGTTGATGTCTGAAGAGTAGGTGAAAAAAGCCCTCATGTCAATGAGAAAGGATAAAGGAGCATTCTGGAGCAGAGCCACATATTCTGATGCAAAAAAGTTCAACTTCCGAGCAGTCAAAGCTGGATTCCTAATTTTCAGAATCCTGACTCCTAAAAATCAAGAGAAATTAATAACCTTATAGATATGAATTTGAGTGAGGCTAGATATGTTACTAGAAAATATCAAGAGAGAACCCTCCTGGAGTGATAACTCTGAACTAGAGGGATTAACAAATTCTTTCCATCTCCAACTTCCATCCTTTAGCTAAGATTTCCCATAGTTTACTAGTATGCTAATTCACAGCTTTCTCCAATATGCACACTCCTCTTTAGAAAATCTAATATTGGTCATGCCAGGAGAATAAATGTAGGTTTTCCTGAGCCTTTGTCCTCATTCAGGTTCATCCATTCCTTCTTCCTCAAATATCTTTAGCTTCACTGTAGGTGCTAACTATGCATAGATTTGAACAACATAGGGGAGCTTATTCTGGACTTTTCTCAGGTGTTTTCAATTTTTTCCCAACTTCCTTATAATTTCCAACCCAAGATTATCAACTTCATTTTTAATTGTCCTGTAAATCCTCTTAGTCAGGGAGAACAAATAATTCACAGTAGGTATGTTTCTCAGTGTCTTTTCCAGTCAAAACATACAGCTTTTCATTTACTGGCAACATGATTATCATGATTCAATAAATTTGGCTTTCCTATTACGTCCCTCTGGTGCGTAAAGGAAAATTCACACCAGCAAGGAAGAAAACCATCAAATCATTAAATATTTATTTGAATATTTAAATCTTTGGCTGCAGAAAAGTGTTTAACAGGGGGGCTTACTGAAAGCATGACTGCAGATACCACTTTCATTGTCTGCAGACACATATCCACTGGTTACAATGCTCAGTTATACTTAGAAGGTCAGTACTGATTTTCTAAGAAAATACACCAGATGTTGGTCATTGGCACAACTGAGTTCTTGGTCTCACAGCTGACACTGCCCACAGGAATTGTCAGGTTTGTGATAGATTGACTGGTGAAATTATAAAAATGCTGTGTGTTCAAGGACTTATTACCACACACTTAATCACAATCATAATGCCAAACTGGCACAGCTGTGCAAAAAAAAAGCCTTTCAGGAATAAGTTGAAATTTAAAAAATCTCTAACTCAATTGAATAATTTCTTTTAAAAAAGATATTTCATTCTTGGCAAACGTTTAGCCTTTAGAAGGCCAACAAGTAAGTTTAAGTAAGTTAAATAAGGTTTCAGAATCTCCTTAGTTTCTTCATCATTAAGGACATAACAAATTTAAACTGGAAACATTCCCTGCTTCTCTAAAACATCTCATCCATCACAGATTTGTGTTTCCATTGACATCTTTTTCTTTTCCCTCCAAAGAAAAGAAATTGGCTAAACAGAGCATCTGTCCAGAGCCAATCTTTTTCCAACAGAATCTGGTGCTTTCTGGACTGAAATGAAATTACTGTTTTCCAACACATACTTGTGAGAGGGGAATAGGAATAAAAAAACCCTTTAGCATAAAAGGTATTGCTTGATCAATTTAAACCTTGTGTAAGTCATTTCTCCAAAATGGGAATAATTATGGCTTTAAGCCTCTTGATAGTTAAGTCTTTATCCTTACTGCCTAACCATTTAGACCAGGTCTGTAGATATACTTACTACACATTCAATACGTCATAAAAAAACTCCATCCCTGGAAAGAATTTTTAAACACTGAGAGATCCAGCTTGCAGAAAATGAGCAAAACACACAGGAAGGAGACATAAATTCCAGTTATCCATTGCACATGAAAAAGAAGTAATCTCAATTGAAGAGGGATAGAAAGACTTAGAATAGAATGTATAACGGTATCTATCTCACTTGAAGGACCAAATGTTACTATATTCTTCTAGAATGTGTTTTTAGAGTTAATAAAAAACATTATGTAAAAAAATTGAGACAAGAGCGTATCAGGAACATAATGCCCACATCTTTGTGCAGGAAAGCACTAGAAAGTCAACTAAAATCTTTCTCAGTTGCCTCTTTTGAAAGAAGAGAGAACCTGTTTGCAAGCAGCACTTAGCACAGGTGAGACACATAGTGGGATAGACACTTTGGCTGCCATTTTGCATTTCCTTAGCTTTTGCCACTTACCACCAGAGCTTCTAAAAGTTGACCCCTGGGCAGAGCAATGCTTCCTGAGCCTTGATCATATTGAGCTTCCCAGCAACCACCTCATCCCCAGGCCTCCTTGGGTCTGCAAATGGCTGATCCTGCCCATGGAGCCCACCATGCTCCACTCAAGGTATGCCTGCGGGGAAACATAAAATCACAGAATGGTTTGAGTTGGAAGGGACCTTAAAGATCACCTAGTTCCAACCCTCCTGACATGAGCAGGCACATGTCCCACCAGATCAGGCTGGCCAAGGCCCCATCCAACCTGACCTTGAACACTTTCAGGGATGGGGCAGCCACAATATCTCTGGGCAACTTATTCCAGTGCCTCACCAAACTCATTGTGAAGAATCTCTTCTTAAATCTAATATAAATCCTCCTGTTCCAATTTAAAGCCATTCCCCTTTGTCCTGTCACTACCTGCCCTAGTAAAAGGTCTCTCTCTAGCTTTCTTGTAGCCCCCTTCAGGAACTGGAAGGTCACTATAAGGTCTCCCTGGAGCCTTCTCTTCTCCAGGCTGAAGAAGCCCAACTCTCTCAGCCTTTCCTCGTAGCAGAGGTGTCCCAGCACTCGGGTTATCTTCATGGCCCTCCACTGGACCTGTTCCAACAGTTCCTTCTTACATTGGGTACTCCAGAACTGGACACAATACTCCAGGTGGGATCTTACAAGAGCCAAGTAGAGGGGTGCAATCCCCTCCCTTTATCTGCTGGCTATGCTTCTTTTGATGCAGCCCAAGACATGGTTGGCCTTCTGGGCTGCACACACGCATTGCCAGCTCGTGTTGATCTTCTCATCAATCAATACCCTCAAGTCCTTCTCTGCATGGGGAAGGGTTCCTCTTTGGCTTTTACTCAGTCTGGCAGTTAAAGCACATGGGAAATGCAAGGTTGTGCTTCAAGGTCCTCTTGGCTTGAACAAAGTGAAGACAATTTTGCTTCATCTGAATTAAGGCCTCATGTGAGCCATCCTGACGGGGACTATGTTGCCCCAGCTTAAGAGGTATGTGAGCTCTACATTTGACATTCCCCATCCAACTCATCAAAGTGGTTCACACACCATCACCCTCCTTTTCCTTTTCTCATATCTGCTCCAATGGTTTGTTTGCCTTACCTCAGTCTCCTGGCTATTGTCATAGGTTGCACACGCCACTCATAAGCATTGGCTTACATTCAGCATGCATTGCTGAGGATGGAGGAGGATGAGAGATGGTCTCTGCTGCTGCTTACAGTCATCTGGTCCATGCATTCTTCTCTCTATGCCAGACCAGTGCCACCTTCATTCCTCTAGGCCTTGCCCTGGAAATCGATGCCAACAGAATGACTGTCATGGAGCTGAGGTAACATTCAGGTCCCACTTATGAATGGACTGCCCCTTGAGCACTTTATATTCAAAATTTTTGTCTGCAAACCTGATAAAGTTCAATATACATAAGATTCAGTGAGGTTTTCTTACTGTGCCCAGTGAGAGCAACCAGCAGCAGCCAGAATTCACTTTCTTTCTGACCAAAATTTTGAAAACAAATATATCTCCAGCCACTGATAAGCTTACTGAGGAGTTCCCCTCCAGATTTCAGCATGTATCATTGATGAAACTCTCATCACTGCTAAGGCTAATACTTTGCAAAACATATTGTTCCCTTTTTAATTTGTTATCAAAGAAAAGGGTGACTCCACTGCTCTGGGTCCTGAGGATAAACACCATGGTGTTCCTCCAACCAAAGGATGTTAGTCTTGTTGAAAAGAGGTTGACAGCAGTGGACAAAAATTGTTTCACACACAACCAAATTGTCATATCCTCAACTAGACATCTATATTTTTTGTCTTTTCAAGGCCATATGTATTTGTTACTCAGAGGGTACTGTCACTCTTCATGTGGTTTGACCAAGAGGAGATTGACACAGTGATCATAGATAACTGAAGAAAACTTTCAGGCATTCAGTTGTAGCCTGCATTCCAGAGCTGCTCTGGCACTAGAATACACTATGCCTCTATCTCTGGAGCACTCTCCACCTGTTATCTCTCTCGGAAAACACATGCTTTCACTGCAAAAAAGACATTGAGGTGCTGAAGCATGTCTAAAGATGAGGAAAAAGCCTGGTGAAGAGTCTGGAGAACAAATCTTATGAGGAGCAGCTGAAGGAACTGAGGTTGTTTGGAGAAAAGGAGGCTCAGGGGAGATCTTATCACTGTCTACAACTACATGAAAGGAGGTTGTAGCAAGGTAAGTATTAATCTCTTTTCCCAAGTAGCAAACGAGGACAAGAAGAAATGTCCTCAAGTTGCATCAAGGAAGGTTTAGATTGGATATTAGGAAAAATTTCTTCACTGAAATTATTGTCAAGCACTTTAACTGGCTGCCTGAGGAAGTGTTTGAGTCACCATTCCTGAAGGTATTTGAAAGTGTAGACTTAAGGGCATGATTTAGTGATGGACTTTGCATGTTAGCATAAACAGCTCTATGACCAGCCAAGCCATCAAGGCAAATGTATTAGTGGGTTAGCACTCAAATAACTATTTCACCATGTAGGTTCACACCCTGATCATTAATTCTGCATAAATAAGTTTTTTTCTGAGCTGTCTATGCAGCGTATGACCTTGCTGGGGTCAGCAGAGTTGAGTTTTCTGACCTTATGATCAGGAATAGCCAAAAAGTGGCTGCCTTCCTGGCTATGCTTTAAGCTAGATTTGCTCTTCTGTCTGGAAATGTCCCTCACTTTAAGATTTAACATGGAATGTACCTGCCTGTACGTTCATTTCTTTAGGGAGTACATCTAAGCTCCTAGGATGTGCAGTGGCTTTGTTTGGTTCAATCATGCAATTTGAAAGACCTCTTACAATTCCAAATACTGTCGTCACATGATCTTTTGGGGATACAAGTTGAAATACAGGAAATTCCACTGTAACATGGCTGATGGAACATAGGAATATGTTGCCCAGAGAGATCGTGTCATTTCTCATATTCAAAACCTGACTGGACAGAACCCTGAGCTCCCTGCACCAGCTGACTCTGCTTTGAGTGGCAAGGATGAACTAGATGGTCTCCAGAAGTCCCTTCCTACCTCAGTCATTCCTCTATGTTATTGCATGTGAGCCACTTCTTGCACATAGGACACACGAAAATCTTGTGATAGCCTTTCACAGTCTATGATGGTTATTACGATTCCCATTTAGGGCTGTGTCTCATTCATGTTGGAGCTGAGGTTTCAGCTGCAGTTACATACCAAAAATAGCTCCTCGAGGAAAAAGGAGAGAGGGCTGTGTGGCAGTGTTGTAACAAAAGAACAAAAAAAAAATCTGATGCAATTATTTTGAAGTCTCTGCTACATCACAATGCAAAGCATATGCTGCAGAAGTTTTAATTTAAAAAAAAAAAACCTTATGGATACTCACCACTTCAAAAAAAGTTTGATTTGTTTTTTTCTGGACTAAAATGTTTTTTCCTGCTGCCATCAGTGAAGAATGCATTAATGAAAACAAATTTCCCATGAACCTTTGAAGCCATCTGAAAGTAGGAAGAAAAATTTCTGTTCCTGTTCATGTTTTGGTTTCCACAACACAAGCTGTCACTGGCAATGATGTTATACTACCATTTCCACAGTGTATATTTATCCAGCATTCACATATCCAGATTGAGTTATAAAAATTCATTAATTCCATATGCATCCTACACAAAAACATCAGGGTCACTTGCATTATGAGAATACAATGACAATTCCTTGCACAGTGTTTGTGCTTCTATAAATGAAATGTAATTCCTGACCCCAATCTCAAAATGTCCGCCAAGATCAGATAGTAATTTCATACACTTTATATAAAATTTACATTATTCTAGAATACCTTCTGTAATGCTAATGTGTCAGTGAACTAATATTACTTACAGCATAATTTTAATCATAAGCAATGATAATCACCATTACAATGAATAAGCAGCTAATTAACCCCATGTTATGCTATGTTCCTTAAGATGAGGAAAATATTTGGTAAACAATGTATTACTCAAGTCAAGCAAAACAGCTTTCCAGGAGATATTTGAAAGTAATTTGTACAATTTCATGCCCATTAGCATAAAAGCTGAGAAAATTTGTTAAAATATTCTTTGATAGTCACCTTATTTTCCCACTCTTGAACTTCTTGTCCCTTGCCTACTATTTTTAATGGCTCTGGAAAATAAGTCTCTTCTATTTATTTGCATCCTCATCTGTGAAACAGAATTGCTGATGATATCAGATTAAACTTTGGAACAAAGCTCAATAAATATTGTTAGCCTAACCCTGCAGACTCTAAATTACTAAAGTTTCTTTTAAAATTAATGTGAGGTTGTTCTGAGGAGACTTAGTTTTATTACTGTACTGCACTATTCTTCATTGTTCCAGACATCATTAAGCATAGTGCACAAACATGTGGTGAAAATCTGCAGTGCATGACAAGTAAGTCCCTTGAAAGCCACAAAAATACTTAATACTGGTGATGCTTCACTCTACAACTCTCATTATCATCATAATAATAGGTGATTTTTTCCCTGTAATAATAGAGCAAGTTTTTTTTCCCTCATAGGGAAATGATTGCAAAAAAGAGAAAAAACAATATCTAAAAGGGCTATTGTCTTGGCTATAGTAAGATATAGTCCTTTGCTTCACCGGACTACAAAAATTGACATCAATGGAGTAAGCCCCTCACAAAGTTGTTAGAAGTAGAAAATGTAGAATGATGAAGGGCACACTTCTATCTTTCCCTGGAGCTCTCATAGCCTGCAGCATGCCTGCTCCAGTAGAGCATAAATAAAATTCTTGATAGATTTCTAGGAATGAGATGCAGGCATTTATACAAATTTCCCATGGAATTCCATAGGTAAGAAAACATTTAAGACCCAATAGTCCTGATGCTTTGAATGCAGTCACAACCTAGACCAGTAACTTCTCTTTCTTCAGACTGTGGCTTAGAAACGGTGATGTACTATAGATTAAGATGCTTCCTGGTGCTAGGTCCTTTGCGGTGCCAGATCTAGAGGGGCCCTTGGAGCCCTGGCTATGCCTGGCACAGCAGGGGCACAGCAGCACAGAGACTGCTGTATGCTGGGGACCCACTCAGGTGCCTCAGCACAAAACCCTGGCTGCAGGTGTCAAGCTGAGCCTGAAGCCCAAACAGACAGCTGGCAGGGCAGCTGGAGGGACTTCATGTACCCTGATCTGTTCCCACAGCTGGGAATTCCTGCCCTGCCCAGCACTAGCCCTTGCAGTCACCTAGTTTTGTGGGGTGGGGGAGTCTGAGGCCATAAAGGAGGGAATATCTGCAAGGTGTGGCCCGAGACAAAGAGCACACAGTCTCCACCTGAGATTTTCCCAGTAGTTGTAATGCCTTCCTTGGACCACACTCTGCAGTCCTTACACACATTCTAATGTGGTAATGTTGGTGTCCCACTGCTGCCAGCTCAGGAAGCCTAGCTCAGACTGCAGTGTCATCACCTCTGCAAGAAGAATGTTTTGTTCAATGTTCTTTCCCTTGGGATTGAGGTTCAAACTGTTTGTATGCTATTCAGAGAATCTAGACCACTTTATAGAGCTATAAATTACACACTAAGCATTGCATAATAAAAATCCAGAACTATTTACAAGAAGAACAACTTGAAGTTTATTTTATTTGATAATTCTTTTGTAAATTGGCATGTAATTTTTGTAGATTCTTTTGTAAATTAGCATGTTTTCATGTCTTAAATAATGATATGTATTTTAAATAAGGAAAAGACAAGACCGTTTTGTTCAATTTACAAACCTAGAATTTCTAGTCTAAAATGTGTATGGGTTAAATATGTCACTACTGTAGAGCGAGGTCTTCAGTCCCAGGCATTGCATTAAAAAGTACTTCTAAATCAAAGGAATTTGTCCCCCCGATTCGTATTCTAAATTTCCACGTATGGTTACTTTACAGAGGTCTGGAATTCCTGGATGCCAGACTTTGAGTTTTGTGCAGATATTAGTTTCTAAGTCACAATCTTAACTGATTGTCAGGTATCACAGTGTCACAAAATATCTCATAATTTGTCTTAGTTCATGTCAACATTTTCTTTCCAATGTAAATGTCTAAAGAATCAATAAACACAGGACTCCATACCCTTTTTGATAAGAAAATAATCCTCTCTAAGAATATTGGCTGTTTAAATTATTAGCAGTCATAATGCACCACAATTATACATAGAGATCTTCCAGAGACTTATGGATTAAACCTTATCCGGCAAGCAATACTGTTTTGTCTGCACTGTCCATGTCCTCAATATTGTACAGATTAATTAAGATTAATCATATAATAAAAACAAGGGGGGGGATTTTTTTCTTAGAAAATATGTTTGCCACAGAATAAGTAATAAGTTTGCCACACTATAAGTATAGTAAGCAGACAAAAAACCTCAGAAATTTACACTGAATTAATCTTTAAGCTACAGCCAGGGAGGATACATAAACTTTCTGGTAAATCATTTGAGCTGCCACTTAGTTCATTACTACCATAGCTACTGCTTCATAAGCAGATGCCATGATGAATTTCAGACCACAATGAAAATTTGTTCTGAAAATGTCCTGCTGACAGAAAATTTCCAAGGTACAAGAGAAGGAATTTAGTATTCAATATTTTCCTAAGTGAAAGCATTCAGGGATTGATCCAGAGTTGCTGAAAGCATTTGATATCCTTCCACTGACTGCGGAAGAGTTTGGTTCAGCTTTTAGAAGTGGCATAAGGGTCATCAGAGGTAAGATTTCTTTCAACTGAAAAATAACACAGTGAGAAACTAGAAGACTACAGTAATTTGATTCAGTCGGGCTTTTCTAATTATTTAAATAGGAATATACTATTAAGAAATATTTGCTCTTGTATCATACTTTCACGTTATATTACTTTCTTAAAACTTTCACTTGAAAATTTCCAGCTTCTTGAAAAACTTTAATCAAAGTTAATAGAATAAACAGTACAGAATCTCACTGTCTGAATCACAGCCTAATATCTGATTCGCAAAATGATTGCAAAAAATGGAGAGAAAGAATTCTTGAACTAATGCCTAACATATTTTGGACGTCAACACTACATTTTTAAACAGTTTTGGTTTTATGGTTACCTAAGTGGTATTTTTTAAAAAAAGGAAAATGCATACTCTGCTAAAAAGACTGTAAAATGGCATCAAAAGTTGCCAAATAATGAAGTCTTGGACCTTTTATGCTTGGCAAACTCACACATAATGTAAATTGATTTTTAGCTGTTTGGAACAATTTTGGTTATTATCACTTTTAACATTCACTTTACTACATGGATCAATTTGCCAATACCCAAAGAAAAAAAAGTATTGTTTGTGAATAGAACTTTGATTTCACGTCGCTTTTAACAATCTCCTTCTAACAAGACACTAATGAAAGTTATCTGTATTATCCAGGTGCTCTACAACTGGACCTGATAGGAAACAAAAGTGAATTTCCAGGGTCTTTGATACCAGGACAGCCTGCAATGCTAGGACCCCTAGGCACTCTGCTGTGGAGATAAGTATCTGAAATTCCATTTGGTCAGTCCCTTCAAAACTTACAAAATATGACAGATCTTTACCTGTCCCACATACATTGTCTGGTACATCACAATATGGGAATATGATTTCTGATGTATGATTTGAGGAAAATGGACTTGACAAGTAATGGCATGTGATTCAGCAGGTTGGGTTTATTGCACTGATTACCATTGGAATTAACATTTCTCTTCGAAGGAACACATTCAAATTTTCATTAGGAAAATTTTAACACTCCCAAGATAATGAATCCCCACCTCTCTTGTTTCTTTACAGAAATTAGGAGTGATTATCAAAATTATTGACTAACCAGTAATAGCAGAATCAAATGACCCAGCTGCAGAATCCATATGGGACATATAAAGTTGATATAATAACATTTAACAAGCAAATGCCACTGCAGTTTACCTCCAAACAACTTCCAGATTGAGCTGGCTCACTGGAACAGAATGCAAAAAGAACTGGGCATGGGTTTTCCAATAAAACCCTGCCATCACCAATGGAAACCTGGCTGCTGGGAGCTTCCCCTTGCTGAACTTCTCTTGATGTACTCTATTAAAGAGAACCTCTGGCTACCAGAACTCATTGTGTAACTTCTGTGTGTAAATTTCCAGCTAAGAAATTGCCAGCTTGCTTTCTTTAGGCAAGACTTGCTAACAGTGAGACTTGTAAGGAAAGCAGAGAGGGCTTGTTAGTGTTTGATACAAAGCATATACTTCTGGAAAGGCTCTTCTCAATAAACAATAGCCTATATAATCTAAACCCTCCCCTATTTAACAACAGATGTTTCAGAAAGATAATTATGTCTTTTAAGATATTTATTACAGCTGGGGATTGTGTATGAAAAATTATTTACCAATCTGATATCCTGGGTCATTTCCATGAGGTTATTGATGGATCTCTCTCACTGAGAATTGTACAAAACAAAAGGAAGTGGCAATTGGCCTGAGAAAACATAATGCAGACCCAAGGATGCTTAGAAAATACATCTGGGTCATAATGTCTGTCAAAAGCAAGTGAAATGTAAGTAACAGGTAATTTTTCAGTCTTGCTGGACATGTAAATTTGCAGTGATGAATTAGAGAAAGGAAAATAGAAATGCATTTTCTATTGGCTCATCTGTAATAAGTCAGTCTGGCAGGCTAGATTGTCAAATAACACAGTACGATCAGAATTTATGCAATGGACAGTTAAAGTAGATATTGAAAGTCACTGCAGTGAGTAATAAGTTTTGAGCTGGAACAAAACAAATTGTTCTCAAGCAAATTCTCTTGTTCACCTACCACAACTTCCCATTCCCCTTCCCCTACTCCAGGCAAGCTTTCTAACAGATTCCTTGTATAAATATAGTGCTAGTGGTAGAATTCTGTCTACCAAATGCAATGAAAGTTATGCCCTTCCCTTCAAAGTAATGGGCATTTGCCCCTGGAAATAATGTTCAGATTACTGCTGAAGCTTTCATTCTTGGGTTGATCTGATATGGTTTTCTCTTCTTCTTTATGTCAAAGAAACAAAAAAATATTTCACTTCTTCTGGAATTTCATTCTGTATTATTTCTTATCAGCTGATAATGTTTAAGTGCACTGGTAAACAAATCTGCAGAAAACCACAAACAATGGCAATGTAGAATTTTGATCTGGCACATGATACACAAATCACTGTGCAGTTACAGTGATGAAATGGATGGGACAAGAAAATGTCATGTACAATGCTGGCTGATTCCAGCTGACTGCAAAGCGCCTCTCTCAAACCCTCTGTCAAGGCTGAAAAACTGTGCAGAAAAATACAACAAAATATATGAATAATGAAGAGCAGCATGTTTAAGAAGAATTAAGCACAGAGATGGGAGACAAATGCTGCTAATTCCCATTTGGCCTTGGATCTTTGTGTAGCCTCTGGCAGATTTCTTTAGTCCATGCCTCGATTTCTCCACTTACAATGCAAAGGTAACAGCCTCCACCTGTTCTATTCCCCAGTTGTCACCAGGAACATTTGACACTTGTATCACACTTCAGAGGCATATTCACTTGGTTTGTTTATACTTTTCTTCATAAAGCTTATGCTCAGCCATACTGCATAGTCTAGAATTTTTCAGCACCTTCTTGCCATAGCACTGAATATGTGAAGAAGATATCAGACAGTCTTCTGGAAACCTGCCCAAATTTGGTTATATCAACCCTCATGCACCAACCACAATGCATGGGAGGCAGCCTGAAGGGGACAGAGCTACAAAGCTGCACAGAGTGAATGAGACCCTTCTCCCAGAGTCTCCCAACTTCTCTGGCTAGGAGAATGCCATGGGAATTGCACAAGGAGTCTGGTGCTTCTGTCTTGCATAGACCTTATAAAAATGTGATGATCGCTACACTTTCTATAAGAATCTTAAAAATACACATAGCTGTGTGTGACTATGTGCATATATGGTGAGAGGTTCAGTCAGTCTTTCCAAAGCACTGATTTCTTTAAGCAAACCTACCAGAAGAAGCTCTACCAGGAAATGTATAGTCCTGCATTCTGTTTCATGAGTTACACACATACTACAGTGGTACCATTTCCTAAATTTTGTGTGTTGGACTTTGAAGTCTTAGTGTTTCTTTAATGAAGTTTTTTCATTTTAAATAAATTACTTGCTTGGATAACATTATCTAGATGATTCATAGCAGGAGACTCATCATCTGTATTTGTACGCAATACATTGCCACAAGAGCCAGTTAGAGGCAGCACTCATTGCCTTACTCCCTTACTTAAAGGTCGAAACAGAAGGAAGAGCATTATAATGGCCTTGCTGGCTGAAGTCAGATTTTATACTTTGCAGCTTCATTAAATGGCATTACATCACAGGATACAGACAAGCAAAGCCTGAATTGATCCTATTTGACTAAATTCTAAATGAATGGAAAATGACTGCCTGGTTTGCTAAGGAGCAGAACTAATGGCATGACAAATGTATGATTTCTATGAAGATTTATGTCTTTATAGCACTTCTTGTCAGTTTATTTGATTCATCTGTGGTCATGGAACTTGGAAAATAAAGACTTGTTTGCAAGATGATTTTTCAACTGAAAAAATATACTGATTTCTCGATATGTAATTTTAGAGGTATTCCATTTCACTTAATGAATAGTGCCTTATCCCAAGCACAGTAATGTCATGATACTTCAAAAGCTTCTTCGGCAGCAGCCAGCTCCAGGACACTCCAGGACAGTGAGTACTGTGGTGGGAACTGACTTTTGGAGGCTCTGCGGTTTTCTCCCTGAGCCGAGATCCTCAATAGCCCAGGCGGGGGAAGGGCTCCCTGCAGCTGGCACCCGACTCGAAGAGTGCGCATTTCCTGCCGGGG
>WAAB01004918.1:1761-15290 GCA_013389865.1 Piaya cayana
CTGAGGGGCCCAGAACTGACCCCAGGATTCGAGGTTTGGTCTCACCAGTGCTGAGTCCAGAGGGAGAAGAACCTCCCTGGCCCTGCTGGTCACACCGTTTCTGATCCAAGCCAAGATGCCATTGCCCTTCTTGGCCACCTGGGCCACTGCTGGCTCATGTTCAGTCGCTGTCGACCAACACCCCCAGGTCCTTCTCCTCCAGGCAGTTTCCAGCCAGACTTCTCCTAGTCTGGAGCTGCTCAGGGTTGTTGTGCCCCAGATGCAGGACCCAACATTTGGCTGTGTTAAACCTCAAGCCATTGGGCTCTGCCCAGCAGTCCAGCCTGGTCAGAGATGGGCAGAGGGGTTGTGCACCATGACCAGGGACCTTCTGGGAGCCTCTGGAGAGCAGAGCTTGGGGAGCGCAAGGCTGAAGGAGGTAGGGGACATTACCAGCCACCCCAGGGGCAATGAGAAGGGAGGGTAACGCGCTCTCGTGCTTCGGCTTCCTCCAGGCACGAGAAACCAGACTCTGAAAACATTCCCCCCAGCAAACACCACCACCACCGCAACGCCACCCACCGCGAGCACCTCAAAGCCGAGCCTGACCCCAAGACCCGAGGAGAAGGTGATGGCCGCGGCTCGGAGAAGATCGAGAGGAAATCCGAGAGGATGGAGAGCAAGAAGGAACCTTTGGCCAAAGCCAACGGCATCGCTGGGCAGGAGGTGCCTTCGGAACCCGGCAGCCCTTACCCGGAGGCACCCCGAGTGCCTGCCGGCAGCGGGGAGCGGCCGCCCCAGCCCAACGGTTGGTCGTACTCCTCGCCCAGCCGCCCCGGCAGCACCGCGTACCCGCCTCCCGACGGGGAGAGCGCGTCCCACCGCCGGGGCTTTGCCCCCCGCACCAACCCCGAGAAGATCGCCCAGCGCAAGAGCTCCATGACACAGCTGCAGCAGTGGGTGAACTCGCGCCGGGGAGCTGTGCCCCCCGAGGAGCTGCGGAGGTGAGAGCTGGGGGGGGTCCGTCCTGCTATCCTGCTCCTTTTACTGCACTTCAGGTGATGCTCTGGGGATGGTTTTCCCCTTTCTAGCTGCTTTCTCCCCTCTTGGCATCAGAAAATCTCCTTTCTGGGCTGAACCGAGCTCTGGGCTGGGCGTGGGACACCCCAAAAAGCTGAGCAGGGTGGATTTTGGAACGGAAACCGCTGTGGGGTCCTTGGGAGGAGGGATGCCAACCAGTCAGCTGTCTTGGATGCTGGTTTCGGAGCTCTCTAAGGGCTCACAGAGACCCCTGCACACAGACCGAGGGGCTGGGCACCGCCTGGCTCTCACAGCTTGCTTTCTCCCCTCCAGCCCCACTAGGTTTTACCCCGTGTCTCGCCGGGTCCCCGACTACTATTCCCCGTACTCGCCCCAGTATCCTGAGGATTACCAGTACTACCCTCCCGGCGTGCGCCCCGACAGCATCTGCTCCATGCCCGCCTACGAGCGGGTGAGCCCGCCCTGGGCGCTGGACGACAAGCGCCTCTCCTTCCGCAACGGGGGCACCTACCAGCTCCGTGAATGGAAAGAACACCCCGGTTTTGGCCGGCAAGACGTCCCAGTCTGGCTTCCCGGGCCTGGGAGGCAACCGACTTACTTGGACGAGGTGGATGCGGCCTCGGGGTCCCTGCGACGGATGTCGCTGCAGCCCCGGTCCCGCTCGGTGCCGCGCTCGCCCAGCCAGGGCTCCTACAGCCACGCACGGGTGTATTCCCCGGTGCGCTCGCCCAGCGCCCGCTTTGAGCGGCTGCCACCCCGCGGGGAGGACATCTACGCTGACCCCACCACCTTCATGATGAGGCGATCCATCAGTTCTCCAAAGGTGAGTGCACTCTGGCACTTGGGGGGTCCCTGGGATGTCAGGGCACAGATGGCTTTGCAGCATCTTGGGGGTTTAGGTCCCCTCCTTGTCATCCTGCAAAGCTTCCCAGGTTGTGGTTCGTCCCTTCTGGCTGCTCCGGTGCTGCTGTGAGCCCAGAATGTTGGGGCAGGGTGGGATGAGGTGCTTGGGGCCACCAGGAGTGAGGTGCTCCTGGAGTCCCCATCTCCCAAAGCTGGATCTGACCCTGCTGCAGGGCCAGGTTCTGCCTTTGCACACGTGAGACCAAACCTCGAATCCTGGGGTCAGTTCTGGGCCCCTCAGCACAAGAAAGATGTTGAGGCTCTGGAGTGAGTCCAGAGAAGAGCAACGAAGCTGGGGAAGGGGCTGGAGAACAAGAGTAGAGGCTGAGAGAGCTGGGGGTGTTTATCCTGGAGAAGAGGAGGCTGAGGGGAGACCTCATTGCTCTCTNCCTGGTGATTCTGTGATTCTATGGTCTCTGGCCTCTCGCACAGCTCTCACGTCTCTGTTTTGGGATGGGGGTTCTTCTCTCTCCTCAGTATGACTACCTGGGCGACAGGCGGCCTGTCCCAGCGGGAATGTATCCGTACCACTACCCGGCATCCCCCACCGTCCATGACAAAATGGTACGTACGCTGCTGACCCCAGGGTGGCTGAGCCCCCGGGAAGGTGTTTGATAGGAATGGTTGGACTCAATGATCCGGTGGGTCTCGTCCAACCTGGTGATTCTATGATTCTGTGATTCTAAGGTTGGCCAGCTGAGGGGCAACTCGCTTGGATGGCCAAGGAGCATCTGCTCCAGTCCAGCAGCAGCTTTTTGGGCCAGAGCTGGGCTGCCCTGGGGCAGGTTGGGACTGCAGGTCCCTTTGCTGGTGTCCCTGGTCCTTCCCGACTGTGTCCAAAGGGAATTCTTATGGAAAGCTCCCCCTCCTCCCTTGCCCTGCAGACCTGGGGTTGGTGGGGGCAGTGGGACACCCCATAAGCCCTGTGATGCTGAGCCAGGGTGGTCCCGGGCAAGGCTGAGACTGGCTCCCACCCTGCACCTCTGTCCCTCTTGCTTCCTCACTTCTGGCTACAGCTGCTGCTTTTCCTGCCTTGTGTTTCCCCTCGAAGAGCCGAGGGGTGGGAGCGTTTGGGGTGAGACCAGGAGGTCCCTCCTGCCGAGCCCCATCCCAAAACCCCAGGGTTTGGCTGCTGGAGGAGGGAGAAACACTCGTTACCATAAGTCACCCATGCTGCCATCCATCCTCGCTAGCCGGAGACACGGGGAAAGGGCTCTGCCTCTTCTGAGGCGCCGTTCACCAGGAGGGAGAGCCAGGAGGAGAGCGGGGCTCATCCACAGCATCTCTCCCAGCTCGGCGCCTCCGTTCCTGGCCGAGGGGTCTTCGCATTTCCGAAGCCTTCACCTAACCGCTTTGCTTCTTCTTTTATTTGTTTTGTGTGTTCGTTTCTTGCCGCGTGCCTGCTGGCTCCTGGTAGGATGAACTTTTAGACCTTCAGTTGCAAAGAAACCTAGAGTATTTGGACCAGCAGGTAGGCAGAGCTGGCTGCAAGCCTCACGCTGCTTACGTCCCCGTGTGCCCTGTCCCCGGCGGCGTTCCCTTCCTTCCCAGCGCAGCATCTCTCCCCCCTAACACCCATCCTCACCCTTCTTGGCATTAAAACAGCACGAGCTGCCTTCGGTTTGCTTCTTCCATCCTTCCCACCTGGAGGGTCACTCATTGCTTGGCAGAAAACTCCCTCTGACAAAGCCTTCTGTGTGGTGTGTTGGAGCCACTCGGGGTCTTGAGTGGAGCTAGGGCGGCTTCCTCCATATCCAGGGCCTCAGGGAGCTGCCTTTTGGGGTGGAGGGGATGCAACCGGCTCGTAAACCATCCCCGGGGCGCCCTGCAGCGTGTGGTGCAGGACACTGGTGCACGGTGCCGATGTGGTGGAGCTGGACGACGTGTCCCCACGCCCAGCAGAGCCTCTGGCATCACTGAGCGGGGCTGCTGCAGGGACCCTGGGGCTGGTGACCCCCTCGAGGGGGGCAACTGGGAGAGCTGTGGGGAGCCAGATGGGTGTGAGGTTGTTTTGGTGACGTGCTGGCTCTGTTCCTTCTCAAAGGTGAGAGGTTGGGTGCTAGGTGGGCATGAGGCATCCACCGGGACCAATACCAAAGCAGCAGCACTTGGGTTTTTGCATGCCAGGTGGTGTTTGGAGGAGAAGCTGTGAACTGACTCCATCCCAGGAGCAAGGAGGGGACAATCCAGCTGGGAGAGACCAGTGGGGTGGAAACCACAGGCTCTGGCTGAAGTCAGAGCCAGGGGTGGGAGCTGTCGGCCAGTGCTGCAGCCCAGGCCCTCACCTGCAAAGCCAGGTTTGCAGCAGGGGAGCTGCTCCAGGGACAATCTCATTAGTCTGCAAATCTCCGCCGGTGCAGTAATCGCCAAGATCTGTGTCTGCCTCGGAGCGGAGCCAAGGACACAGGCAGGAGCACTCGCTGCAATAAAAGCTCTCTGGGTTATTCCGCAGCCATCGGCAGCGCTGCTCGCTCGGTCCCAGGCGCTTTAAAATGCTCCCTGAAAAGGCTTTGCCGCCCCTCCTCCTCTCCCGCTGACCTCTGGAGAGACTAATTCAGCGTGATGCTGTCAAGTATCTCATTTCTAAGAGCTTGCTGCTTTATTTTCTCTCTCCATCCTTGTCCGGCTGTGGGGACGGCTCCCTCGGTGGCACCCCACCTGCTCCCAGGCAGGATTTGACCCCTGGCTTGTGCTTAAACTGCTGTCACCCCTTGGAACTCGAGGGGTTTGGATGCAGGGGGTGAGAGCTGCCCTTGCATCACCTGCAGGCAAAGGCAGCCGTGGGCCAAGCCCCATTCCCACCCAGCTCCACTGCTCGAAGCTGCTGAGCTGAAGAGGTGGATGCTGCGCTCCCCAGCTCCGGTTTTTGGTCACCTTCCCCCGTGCCCAGAGCTCATCTGCACCGTGAGCAGAGCCACCGAGCCTCAGCTCCACCACGAGGGCACCTCATTGAGCCGTTTTATCAGTGTGAGGAGTGGGGTCCGTCTGTCTGTCTGCTGGGAGCGCACTGTGCCTTGCGTCTCTGTGCAATCTCGTGTCTGTGTGTGCATCTTGCTGCTGCCCAGCTCAGAGCTGGCTCGAGTTTATCTCTTGTTTCCCCCTCAACAAAGCTTTCGGGGCATGCAGCCAGCCCAGGATGCTCCTGACTGTGCAAAACGGAGCAGCAGCAGCCTCGGGGCAGCCGTCCCCACGTGGTTTGAGCCACCGGGACATCTCTTGGAGGTGGCATCTTGCAGCCTTGAGGACTCCTGGACTGAGCTCTGACGGCACCCAGGCGCCGCGGGATGAGGCAAGGAGGAGGTTGACCTCTCTGACCTTTCCTTCCCTGTCTGCCGCAGATGAGCGAGAGCGAAACCCTGATCAGTATGGTGAACAGGATGGTGGAGACCTCCTCCCCTAGGGCTCAGATCTACATGCAAGTAAGCCTCCGGCCGCCAAGGCCGTGCATGGCTCATGCATGACCACGGCAGCCGCCGCGCGCTCCATCCCCGAGGTCACCTCCTGCCATCTCCACTCATGCCGACGCCAGCATCCATGCCGCTCTGGCCCATCACGCTCTCGGGGACCTGCTAGTCCATCCCAGGCTTTGCTAATTCATCCATGAGCCATGAAAACTCGGTAAATCCTTGTGCCGACGGCACAAGGTGGGGATGGAGCGGGTCTCATCCTCCTTTGGGCTGGACTCGGGTGCTTTGCTCACCCTCTGTTTGCCGGCGTGTGTGTTGATGAGGCAAGGAGGAGGTGTGGGATGACTTAAGAAAGGAGGAATCCAGTTCAAGGCTCTTAAACCAAAGCTGGGAGACAAAACAGCCTTTTACCCCGCACGTTTCTGTTTCTCAGCCTGGAGAGGGTTGTAAAAGCATCGGGACATCGGTGCTGATGTTGGGCTGCAGCTCCAAGCTGGGAATGTGGCTCTGGGTCACTGTGACCCAAAGCTCATCGTGCTCCAGCGCTGGGAAGGAGGGTCGTGGGGGCCCCACGGTGCTGCCCAGGGCACCTCCTGGCTGCGCAGAGCACGGGGTTTTCTAACAAAGGGAAGGTGTTTGTTTCTGTCCGCTGTGTGCGAGGAGCTGGAACATGCTGGAGGGCAAAGCTGGAGCTGCCGAGATGGTCTCGCTGGTCAAACCCAGAAGTAGAAGCATCCCCATCCACTAGGCTGTGCTGGGCATCTCCCAGGCTCAGGTCTATTTGCATCGTGCTGTGTGGTTTGAAGTGGCTCTAAAGTAGTGGCTTTGCTTTCTAGCAATAACGATCGCCTTCTTCCCTTCTTCTGCCTTTCATCTCAACATCTTGGAGCCGTTTAATTGCGGAGGTCCCATCAGTCATTTCCATTTCCAGGAAAGGAAAATGACTCACAGAGAAGCCGGATGATAAAAGCCCTGCTGCAGCTGCTGATTTAGAGGTGTTTCCACTCTGCTGAGTGGGGTCACAGCTTAATCTCGATGCTTCTGTTTCCCTGCCTGTGAAATGGGGGCAGTCGTACTCCAGGCGGTTAATGATTCACGAGGCGCGTCTGTAACTCAGCTCTTGGCATCCTGCAGCCAGGTTGTCTCCAGCTAATTCCCGTGGCTCATCCAGCCGGTGGATGGGAACGGGGAGGGAGGTTGTGCCTTCGTTTGAGCCACCGGGCAAGGCGATTGCGAGAGCTCCATCACCGACATCCCGCTGCCTCCGGAGACTCAGCTCTTGCCTCTTTCCCTGCTGACAGGGATGAGGGAGAGGGTCTGGGAGCTGCCTCAGCTTCCCCCGGGGCTCCTGGAGCTGAGCTCACCCCACGCTCTGCTTGCAGGTGACGCCCTTCCCGGAGGCCTACAGGGAGACGCTGCACGCCTACAAGATAAGCGAGCAAGACACCGATGTAAGCGAGGAAACATCTGTCCTGTGTGCTCATCCTCTACCCTCTGCTGCTGTCCTTGTCCCTGCGCTGTCACCAGAGAGAACTGAGCTCCTGCACAGCTAAAGGGGGGGCCTAGTGCTGCCCCAACCATCATCTGTGCAGCCTGAGGGCTCAATCCTCCACTGGGAATCACTGCTTGGTTGTTCCTTGTGTCTGCATCTGGCCTGTGTCACACTGGCCAGGGATGAGGTCCCTGCAATGGCCACAGTGGGCTGGGAGACTCTTCCCCAGGACCACGCGTTGTCCCGTCAAACCAGCCCCGTGGGTCATGTCCCGGCTGAGCACCGAGCCGTTTGCACCCTGCGCATCCCCATTGCTGGGCTCTCATCCTCTTCTTCCTTTCTCTTTTCCCTCAGAAGCTGCTGGGGAAGCTCTGTGAGCAAAACAAGGTGCTGCGAGAGCAGGAGAGGCTGGTGCAGCAGCTCCGAGCCGAGAAGGTACGTGGTGGGCACCGCTCAAGCGACCAGCCAGGGATGAACCTGGCTGCATTGGTGATGGCCCTGCCCGAGCAGCACCTTTGTGGTGAGGAAGCGACGTGTCCTGCTCCCTTGGGGACAGCTGGGACACTGCTGAGCTGGGGGAGATGTCCTGGGGCTTGTTAAGGAGAGGAACTGTGGCTCTTCCACCGGCCAGGCTCTCACGGCTGAATCTTCTTCCCAGGAAAGCCTGGAGAGCGCTCTGATGGGGACACACCAGGAGCTGGAGATGTTTGGGAGCCAGCCCGCCTATCCGGAGAAGCTGCTGCACAAGAAGGAGTCGCTTCAGAACCAGCTCATCAACATCCGCGTGGAGCTGTCGCAAGCCAGCACGGTAACGGCTCCCTCCTGGCCACGGGGCTACCTCCTCCACCTCCTCAGTCCCTGTTCTCCCTTCCCGGATGGAAAAAAACAAGAAGGGAAATCCCCTTGGCTGGCTGGGGACCAAGAGAAGCCAAAGTCCTTCACTTGGGGACAATGCAAATTAACCCTTGCAAATTAACCTGGCTCAGCTTCTGCTCCTGGTTGCTCGGAGATGCTCTGCTGTCCGTGTGAGGCAATCCCACGGGTATAACCTGGCTGGGACACCCCCTCCCCAGCTCCAGGGGTTGTGTTGGGCGCACCATCCTTGGGCTTTTCTGGGTGCTTCTGTGCTGGCCAGGGACACAAACCTGGAAAAAACCAACCCTTAACTCACCCATCTTTCCCCTCACCAGGCCTTGGCGAATAGCACCGCTGAGTACGAGAGCCTGGAGAGCGAGGTGTCCGCCCTGCACGATGACCTCTGGGAGCAGCTGAACCTGGATATCCAGGTGAGCAGGACCCTGCTGGTCCTTCGGCCCCAAGGAGCTGGTTTGCAAGCGGCTGCTCTGTGCTCAGCCCTTGGTGTCCAGCTTTGGGTTATAGCAGAGGGACCAAGGAAGCTGGATGCATCAAGGAGATGCAACCTAGAGCTCCCCACGCTGCTCCATCAGCTCCTGCAGCCCATGGCAACATGGGGAAGCAGAGATGCTCCAGTCATGATAGGCTGGACTCCTCCAGGCTGTGTCTGCATCAACCCATGGGTCCCATGACTCCTCTTGGGATGAGGTGCTGCAGGGTTGGCTGCGGTGGGGACCGCTCTGACCGCTGCCTTTTCTCCTTGTCCAGAACGAAATGCTCAACCGGCAGATCCAGAAGGAGATCTGGCGGATCCAGGATGTGATGGAGGGGCTGAGGAAGAACAACCCGTCCCGCGGCACGGACACTGCCAAGCACCGAGGTGAGCGGCGTCCGTCCCTCTGCTTGCGCAGTGCAAACTCCAGCCTGGGGTGTGCCCGGTGCCTGTGCTGCCACGAGGCAGGTGGCAGTGCCCGCTTGGAGAGGCGGAGGCTGCGATGCATCCTCTCATTTCTGCTTTTCTTCGCAGTGGCCATCGGCCCCTCGGGGACTTTCAGCTCCAACAGCCCCGCCAGCCCCCTGAGCTCGGCCAGCCTCACCAGCCCCCTCAGCCCCTTCTCCCTCGTCTCCGGCTCACAGGGCTCACCCACCAAGCCAGGACCCAGCGAGGTGAGCGAGCCGGGGAGAACCCAGAGAGTCCTTTGCCTCCACAGGGTGCTTGATGTGGCTTGTGATGATTGCTCAGCTCCAGCCTTTGGCTTCAGGACCTTCTTGCTGCTCTTGCAGCAGTGCTGGTCTCACCTTCATCCACGGGAAGTTTAAGGTGGAGTTTCATAGAATCCCTAGGTTGGAAAAGAACTTTGAGATCATCGAGTACCTGTCCACTACTGGATCATGTCCCCAAGTACTTCATCTCCCTGTCTTTTAAACACCTCAGGGACTCAACCAGGTCCCCATTTGGGGACTCCCCAACCCTACCTGGCTGCACAGCCGCTATGCCAACGTCTCCTGGGCAACCTAGGAGGTGGGGAGCACTGTCCCCTCTGCATGGGAAACCTGGAGACCGTGGAGCCCTGGGAGTGGCGTCCGGCTGCTCTCCCTCCTCCTTTCCTTGGCTCGACGCTTCCACTGTGTGTTGTCTCGATCTTTTTCTAACTGTCTCTTCCTTCCTGGCTCTCAGTGTCTCTGCTCTCATGCCTCGCGCTCCTCTCCACCCCAGGAACCAGGCCCGCCTCGACCTCCCCTCCCCAAGTCCTACGTACCCCTGGAGCCTCCTCCGACCGTTCCTCCGCTCCCTGGCGAGAGCCGCCTCTGGCCGTACCCCACCTCCCCTTCCTGGCAGCAAAGCGGCGAGGCGAAGAGGGGACAGGTACCAAAAACCTCTCTAGGGCAGCCCCGTCCCCTTCCTCCCCTCACCAGGCAGGGGCTGGGACGAGACAGGTGATGGGGATGCCCACCCTCTGCCTTGGCAGCGGGGACAGGGACAGCGTGGAGGTGGCACTTGGGGCTGGTACCTGGCCTCTCCAAGGCAGTGCTCTCCTGGCAGCCTCGCCGTGACCCCCCCCGGTCCTCTCCAGGTCCCCTGCACCCACACACAGCACCCACTCCAGCTCCTCCTGGGCGTCCCCTGATGTTGCTGAAGCCCCTGGTGTCACTCAGTCTGCTTTCCTCTGCCTTGGTCTCTCTCGCTGTCCTTCCACGGCGCCGCTCCCCACTCTGGCAAGCTCTGCTGATTGGGGTGAACCCCCCCCGGTTCCTCTCCACCTAGGGCAAACCTGGATTTGGGAATTCCTGGTAGTGCTTTGGCTGGGAGAAGGGGCCAGGTGTGGACACCAGGTGACACGAGCGTCCTTGCAGCTGAGGAATCGGGATGCCTGCAGCCACAAAGCAGCAGCTGAGCTGCAGAGGGGACCCCACTGTGACATTGAGTGGCATCTCCAGCAGCCGTGCAGCTGCAGGGGATGGAGGGAGCAGTCTGATCCATGGAGTGTAAGGGGTGTCAGGATGCACGATCAGCAGGAAAAGCACAGGGCAGTTGTCTGGCTCCTCAGTTTGTTGCTCTACCCCTTCTTGGTACCAGTGCCACTTCACCAGTGCCTGAGCCCGGGGCAGGCGGTGCCCAAGGGATGCAGGAAGGGAAAGACCTCAAAAAACAGCCCTTTGCTTGCTCTCTGCTGCTGCACAGGGTCTGTCCTGACTTCTCCCCCTGTGGGACCCTGTCCCACGGGCATGGGACCTTGATGGAGCTCAGCACAGAGCTCCAGGGTGTGGA
The DNA here is from genome assembly GCA_013389865.1 of Piaya cayana. Classification (NCBI taxonomy): domain Eukaryota; kingdom Metazoa; phylum Chordata; class Aves; order Cuculiformes; family Coccyzidae; genus Piaya; species Piaya cayana. The sequence continues at coordinate 12,209 of WAAB01004918.1, forward strand.
GCTCCAGCCACCTCCGAGCTGTGGTGGGATCGTCACCCCTGCAGGAAGCTTTTCCCACGCGTGAACCTGTCTTGTGGGGACAGTGATCGGTGCCCAGCCTGATGGGCCAGGGCAGAGCTGCAGAGCCCCTCTCCTTGCACATCTGGGGTGCAATGGGACCTCCTGGCTGGTGTCTGTGTGTCCGTCCACTCCTGAGACTGTGTGTGCCACCAGTATGTCACCCCGTGGCTGTGGAGAGCAGCGGGTCTGTCCCCAGGCAGAGCACGGCACCCGAGCAGGACGGGATCTCACCAGGCACCCCCTTTCTCCCACAGCCCAAGCTGAGCTTCGAGCAGACCAAAAAAGAGGTGCAGCGACCTGCCCCGTCCGGACCCACCACCGAGGGGCTTCCGCAGAGCCGGCAGGAGCAGGAGGTGGACAAGCAAGCGGCTCTCAACAAGGGTACAATGCTGGGGGCAGTGGGTCCTGCTCCGTTGGGCTCCTCATGCTCGCTGGGAGCACTCAGCATCTTGCTGGGACCCTTCGTTCCCTGGTGGGTTCAACCTGGTTTTTTGGTTTGCTCCACAGTGGGCATCGTCCCCCCCAGGACCAAGTCTCCAGCAGAGGAGGAGGTGCCAGCGGCCGGCGTGGCAAGGAGGAGCACCAGTGGCATGGCCAACGGGCTCAGCTCACGGGTAGGGCTGATTTCGAGGGGCTGAGGAGCAGGTGGTGGGGTTGGGGGGCTTGTATCACAGCCTTGGAGGCCTGGGGCAGCACAGAGGGGAGCTGTCCCTGCACGGTTCCACATCTCAGCATCCAGCACCTCGGGACCCTCAACAGACTGAGAGAGCTGGGCTTATTCAGTGGGGAGACGAGAAGGCAGAGAGAGACCTTAGAGCAGCTTCCAGGGCTGAAAGGGGCTGCAGGGAGGGGGTCTAGATCAGGAAGGGCAGGGGGAGGATGAGGAGGAACTGTTTTCAGCTGAAAGAGGGGAGATTGAGATGAGATCTTAGGGAGAAATGTTTCCTCGTGAGGGTGGGGAGGCCCTGGCTCAGAGCAGTGGTGGCTGCCCCATCCCTGGAGGGGTTCAAGGCCAGGTTGGATGGGGCTTGGAGCCTCTGATCCAGTGGGAGATGTCCCTGTCCATGGCAGGGGTGGGACTGGATGGGCTTTAAGGTCTCTTCCAGCCCAAACCATTCCATGATGACACTATTTCAGTGTCTTCTGCCAGGAGTGGGCTGAGCAGCTCCATTCCAGAGGTTCATGGCACGGGGTGCCTGGGGCAGGACAGGGTGGCTGCAAGGAGAGGTTTGTGACCGTAAGGTCTGGCTCTCCCCAGGAGAGGCCAAAAAGCGCCGTGTTTGCCACCGAGACGAAGCTGAAGATGAGCGTGAAGGAGCAGATGGACCGCATGAAGCGCCACCAGAGCGGCTCAATGAAGGAGAAACGGCGCAGCCTGCAGCTCCTGGGCAGCCAGCAGCCCGACACCCCCGGCACAAAGACATCCGCCTCCTACAAGGTGGTGAGTCACCCGCTCTGGCCGCGGCGCTGGGACAAGCACCTGAGGTCCCTGAGGGAGCAGAGGGGTCACTGGGGCTGGGGCTGGGGACAACGTGCCCTCCTGGGGAGGCTCAGTGGGGCTGGGGGCCCTTGCAGGTGCGTCGGCACCGCAGCATCCACGAAGTGGACATCTCCGACCTGGAGGCAGCGCTGCGCTCCGACGACCCCGGCAAAGTCTACGAGACGCCCCAGGAGGAGATCGCCCGCCTGCGCAAGATGGAGCTGGAGCCACAGCATTACGACGTGGACATCAACAAAGAGGTGAGGATGGGGCTGCATTGGGGGAGCTGGCAGCCTGGGGTACGGGGCATTCCTCCCTCCACACCTTGCATGGGGGGTTCTAACCATCTTCCTGCATCAGTCAGGATCCTGGAGTCACTGGGGGCTTCCCTCGACGGGTGGGTGCTGGGGTCTGGTGGCGAGTGGGTTCTGGAGCAGGGATGGGTTCCTAGAAGCAGACACACAGCTCATCCCTTGCCGCTGCACCCAGCTCTCCACTCCAGACAAAGTCCTCATCCCTGAGCGGTACATCGAGCTGGAGCCTGATACGCCCCTCAGCCCTGAGGAGATGAAGGAGAAGCAGAAGAAAGTGGAAAGGATCAAGACCCTCATTGCTAAATCCAGGTGAGGCTGCGGTGCCCACACCAGCTGTGCTGGGATGCTCCCTGCTCACACCCCTTCAGTGCCGGGCACAGGTGCTGACACCGGGTGCTCTGCGCAGCCTGCAGAACGTCGTCCCCTTGAGCGAAGGGGAGGTAGATGTTCCCCAAGATCCCGAGACCCAGCTGCAGGAGCAGGAGAAGAGGATAGAGATCTCATGTGCTCTGGCTGCTGAAGCCTCTCGCCGGGGCCGCATGCTCTCAGGTAAGGCACGAGGTGGCACCAAGGGTCTAGAGCTGGACAGCCCCGAGGGAGGTTGGATCATAGGTGGCATTAGCTAGTGGGAAGAGAAGGTTGGATGCTGGATGGGGAGCAGAAGAGAGCAGGCTGCGTCCATCCTGGCACAGCAAATCCCTGCGTGGTGGGTGAGTTAGCCTGGTGATGCCAAGAGCCTTGCCCGCCGTCCCCTGCAGCAGCGCTGAGCATCAGGGGATAGATGGAGCAGCCGCTCCCTCTGGATTTGGGGGTTTGGGTACCTTGTCGGTAGTGTTGACAAGGCTGCAGGGTGGAAGCGCCTCCCTGTGCCACACATGGCACCCGAGCCAGCATCACCAGGTTGGAAAATAGAATCACCAGGTTGGANGTGGTGGCACGCCAAGCCTTGTCCGTGAGGAGCCCTGCAGGGCATTAGAATCATAGATTCCTAGAATCACCAGGTTGGAAAAGACCCACCAGATCATCGAGTCCAACCATTCCCATCAAACACTAACCCATGTCCCTCAGCACCTCATCCACCCGGCCCTTAAACACCTCCAGGGAAGGTGAATCAATCCCCTCCCTGGGCAGCCTCTCCCACTGCCAAATCACCCTTTCCATCAAAAATTTTTTCCTAATGAACCTCCCCTGGTGGAGCTTGAGGCCATTCCCTCTTGTCCTGTCCCCC
>WAAB01004927.1:0-53648 GCA_013389865.1 Piaya cayana
TATAGAAAGATTTCTTATTATCCATATTATGGATATCCATATTATTATTCATTATCAATATTATGTCCAGTTCTGGAATCCTCAACATAACAAGGATATGGAACTGTTGGAACAGGTCCAGGGGAGGGCTACAAACCGGTACTGTTTACAAAGGCTTGTAGTTCTAGAACTAGAGGGAATCGGTATAAACCGGAGAGGGGCAGATATAAACTGGACATAAGGAGGAATTTTTCCCAAATGAGAGTGGTGAGGCACTGGCACAGGTTGCCCAGGGAAGCTGTGGCTGCCCCATCCCTGGAGGTGTTCAAGGCCAGGTTGTATGGGGCCTTGGGCAGCCTGGTCTGGTGGGTGATGCCCCTGGCCGTGGCAGGGTGGATGGAACTGGGTGATCTTTAAGGTCCTTTCCAAGCCAAACTATTCTATGACTCTAAAGCACTGTATGTAAGGCCGTAGAAGATGCAGTATATTCAGTGCACTGAGTAGAACTATTCTATGATTAAAATTAGTGGTCGGAAAGTAATAGAATATGCATAAGATTTCTGGGAGAATTTATCCCTAAGCCTGCCAGTTCCGGTATCGCTGCACACGACTGATGGAGATCACTCCCTCGCGTTGCCCGGCCCTGACAAAGAACTCTCGCTTTCTATAACTCCAAAACGCCTCTTAGCGAGTTGGTTCACCGGCGCTCTCTGTGGCAGCCTGCGGGTCGGAGCGGGGTCTCCCCGGGGGAAAAGGCGGGAGGAGGCGCCGCGTCCTCCTCGGCCGCAGGGGGCGCTGCGGGGCGGCGGCGCCGCTCTGGGCGCGGGCTCGGCGCTCCCCTTCCCGGCGGCCCCCGCAGCGGCAGCGCGCGCCGCTCCCGTTCAGTGACCTTCGCCGCCCGCCCGTTCCCGGCCCTCACGGTGGGTCCCGGCCTGGGGCCGCGGGGTCAGACCGGGGGGAGGGGGCGACGATGGCCGCCGAGCTCTGCCGTGACCCCGCGGCCGCGAGGAACGGAATTCGGCCTTGTTCCCGCTGGATTTCAGGGGAAAAAAATGAGCCTGAAGCGCGTCGCGTCAACCGAGGCCTTGGGGAAAGGTCTCTGCCTGGTTTAGGAGGGTTGGCAGTAGGATTGGTTATTCTCTGTGTTCAGTGGAGGTGGGAAGATCCTGTGAGAATTGACTGAGATCTTGTGAGAATTGATTGATGGGTTTTGCTGCAGCTGGTTTGTGTGTTTGATTATCTTGTCGTGTAGAATCGTAGAATAGTTTGGGTTGCTTGGGCCTTAAAGCCCATCCAGTTCCAGCCCCCCTGCCATGGGCAGCAACACCTCCCACCAGACCAGGCTGCCCAAGGCTCCATCCAGCCTGACCTTGAACATCTCTAGGGATGAGGCAGCCTCAGCTTCCCTGCGCAACCTGTGCCAGTGCCTCACCACTCTCATTTGGGAAGAAATTCCTCCTTATGTCTAGTTTAAATCTGCCTCTCTCCAGTTTATACCCATTGTCCCTTGTCCTGTCACCACAAGCCTTTGTGAACAGTCCCTTCCCAGCTTTCTTGTAGGCCCCCTTTCCTGTAGGAAAGGAAGGTCTTCAACAAGGTCTGTTCAGAGCCTTCTCTAGGCTGAACAACCCCAACTCTCTCAGCCTGTCCTTTTATGGGAGGTGCTGCAGCCCTCTGATCGTCCTTGTAGCCCTGCTCTTGACTTGTTCCAACAGTTCTATATCCTTCATATGTTGAGGATTCCAGAACTGGACACAAATATAAATCTATCCTGATATGGAGCTGTTGGAATGAGTTTGATTGTTGGAACAGAGATTTGATTGAAACATCTGTCTATAAACAAGTAAAATACCTGTTTGTCTACAATTATATGTTAATTACCATGAAGATGCTTTAATTCTTGAAGAAGCATCTAGATTTTTCCAGTTGTGTTGACATTGGCTGTCTGTGCGTCATTTTCTCTTTGATGCTTGACAAAGGATGCTTTACATTTAGTAATGGGAAATAAGTAATAAGCATTACCTTGCAGAAGTTTAAATCTGGTTTTCTTTCCTGACACTCTGTTTAACTATATACTGTTTATGTGGGTACATAGCTCACTTTACTGAGTAGCAATAAGTGTACTTAGTGATTTTGTTGGGGTAAGGTGACTTTCCAGTACCTGAAACAGGGGCTTCAAGAAAGCTGGGGAGGGACTGTTTACAAAGGCTTGTGGTGATAGGATGAGGGGCAATGGGTATAAACTGGAGAAGGGCAGATTTAGGCTAGACATAAGGAGGAATTTCTTCACTATGGGAGCAGTGAGGTACTGGTATAGGTTGCTCAGGGAAGCTGTGGCTGCCCCATCCCTGAAGGCATGAATGGGGCTTTGGGCAGCCTGATTCAGTGGGAGGTGTCCCTGGCCATGGCAGGGTGGATGGAACTGGGTGATCTTCAAGGTCCCTTCCAACCAAAACTATTATGATTTTAAAGCACTGTATGTAAGGCAGTAGAACATGCACTATATTCAGTGCAGTGTGGTGTAAATATGTACTGACATGCTGAATGGGAGTTAGGGTAAGCTCTACTTAAAATAATCTTACAAGTTTTCTGTTTGTCTAACAAATCACACAGAAAGGGAAAAAACACTGAGAAGGTTCTTGCTCTTGGGGCATATTTTGAAAGTAAAATATTAATGATAAATAATTAATTCAGTACTTGATCATAATTTATCTTGCTATTTTGAGTCAAAATTACTATGCTGGGAAAGACAGCTGTGGGGAAAGGATGGTGACTAACTTGGCAGTGCAATGAAGGAGCCTCTCTAACTTGTCTGGAAAGAGGCTTTCCTCCTGAGGGAATTTGGAAACATTAAAAAAAAACACTGTCACTGATAGGGAGAGAGGAGCCTAGCTGTTGCTACTCTGTAAATGCTCTTTTGAGTAGTCTTTGAACCCTTTCATCAACTCTGACTTAGTATTTTTTATTGTCTTAGCCCATAAATAGCAACCTTAGCTCTGAATTTTCATTGCCTTGCTTTGGAATAAGTACTTCTGCATGTTTGGGCATTTTTTTTAACCTGTAAACTGCTGCTGATATATATCAGGAAGATAAATATGTATAAATATGTGTGTGTGTATATATATATATAAATAACAGTAGGTAAGGGTACAGTTGCAAAACTCACTATGGCAAAACTTTTTATAATTTTGCAGATGGTGCAGACAATGCTTCCGAAGTCAGTGAGAGCCATGAAATTCTACTTTGCTACTGTGTATCAAGAAATATGGGTTGGTGTGGCATTAACAGCTTATGCCTATTACAAAATCTCATATGGTGGTAAGTTTCACATTATATTCTTCATTAGGTGTTATTTTATAGTTAAGACTTCTAACATTTCAGTATGTTCTCATTTATAAATAAGTTATTGAGAACAGCTAGCAAATAAGTAATTAACACCTTTCCTTACAGCCAGGCGTTTCCCATAAAGATTCAGGAGTTTTAGCATGCTCAGCGTAGAAGGTTACACTAACAAAATACTCAGATGCCACTGTAATTGTACCGAGATTTTGAAGATGAGGTAAGGTAGGAATTGATTTCAAAAACACAGATCTCACTTGCTACATACAACCAGAGGCTTTCCCTGTACATTTGTCCTGAAGGGGAATGTAAGGCTATTCTGAACTAGAACTTACTTTGATTAGAATTTTCTTAGAATCCTTGTGGATTTGAGTTTTTGCTCAAGACCTGCAAAAAAATACAGTTTGTAAAAGATTTTCCCATGTGAACTTGTGAAAGTAAAGCACTAGTTTATTTCAGGCTGACACACCTCAAAATGTGAGATACATCACAGAATATTAAAATGTGTTCCACTTGGTGATATTGGCTCCCTTTCTCAGAGGAAGAAACAGAATATCTAATGTAAAAATAACAAGCTGGAGTAGGCCAGGTCCCTCCAAGCAAAAGGGTACAACAGATTACAGTGTCTTAAAAGTCTCGTTCTCCAATTTAGTCTATGCTGAAAAAAACCCCAAGTTAAACGCTTTGCTAGCTGTCATAAACAATATAAACTATATAAACTATAGACAAATTTCACAGGGAAAGGAGCCCATCACTGTGGGAACAAATGAGGGATGTTACCTCAATATTTCTCTAGCCCTGTCCCAAGGCTTACAGGATATCCAAAACTGTTAATGCTACACCGACAAGCTTAAGTAAATAGAAGTAGTTGAACAGCCAGAAAAAAAACCAGCTTAACTGTTGCTTTAACTTCTTTAATTTCAAGGAGAATTCAAAATGAAACAGACTTTCAAGTTTGTGTTTCATTTATTATTTAGAGAATAGATGTGGTAGTGTAGGGTTTTGAGCACCAAAACCTTGATATGGGACCACTGTATACTAAGCATTATTTTAAAGTGAAAATGGCTTTTAATAGCTGTAGACCTTTCTGCAGCTTGGGGAACAGTTTTATAAGTAATACATATATTTGTGGAAGAGTGTGTTAATATTTCCAAGGGTGGAGATTGCACAGCCTCTTATGACTGTCTTCCTTACAAAGAATTTGTTTCCATATATTTTTGTTTGATCACTGTGTATTGGTATCTTAGGAGAACAAGAACAAAGGGAACATAAAGCAAGCTATTTTACTTAAAGGAAGATTGTAAAGCAAACTGTATTTTTGTCACTTCAGATTATATCCGTATGTTGTATGTTACATATCCATGTATTATATAAAATAATACCATTCTATACGTGCTTCTTTTGAATTACAGTAGGAGTCTTGATGGCTACAATTTCTAAATGCACAGTCTCTTGCTTAATTAAAAACAAGCTGATTTTGAAAAGAATAAACATTTCCTAACGTGTACCATGGAAAGTATGTGTTCTAGGCTTTTTAAATCTTGTTCAAGCTAAGCAAGCAAATCATGAGTAGTATCATGTAATTTAAGTTTATCTGCACCAAATCAAATAGCAAATATTTTTTAAACTGTCATTGTTCAGCTTTTTCTTTTTTTTTTCCCAGGCAAAAAAGCAGTGGCAGATAGTAAGTATTAAATATCTAGTGCCCTGTTGTATTTTTAAATGCGTGCAGCAAAAATTTGCATATTTTATGCAAGTTTTGGGTTTAAGTTATGGATTTAAAAAATGCTTAAGAACTACGGCAAAATAGGTAGTTCTAGTTGTATTGGTGGTTTTATGACCTAGAAGTACCTGTGAATCTGCACAGCTGCTACCTCAGTCTTAAATTGTCCTTTGTGTAGGTTTTAGGAGTAGAATGGAAGTTGTAAGTTCTATGCCTTGACTGAGGGGGCGGAATTCTTTTAAATAACAGTAACAACTATTTAATGGAATTATTTAAATCTGCATGATTTCAGCAGTTGCTGCTATTTTAGCTGTGAAGAAACTAAAAAGTTTAAGCTTATATTTTGAATTTGTACTTCTATATCTGTCACAAAGTGGTGTTTAGATATTTATAGACAGTTTCTTCTAATATCACATTGGAATTTAATTTTTCTTGAGCTGCTATATTTCAGTTAACTTTCTGCACCATGATAGATAGCCTATTCGCGCCCAGCTGAATATGCAAGTGTTATTTACATTATAAAATGTGCGACTAGTGAAAATACCACCTAATAGACAAGGATAATAGCATAAATAAACTTCAGTTTAGAAAAAGTCATTTGAAAACTGAGGAAGAATGGCTGTTTGCCATGAATAGTGCTTTACAACTTGCAAAAGAGGATTTTAAATATGGGCCAAGTTTATGCATGTAGTTTGAGAGTTTTATTTGATGGGGCAGCTGAATCCACCATTTCTTATGCTCAGATGTAGATACAGTTGTCTCTTCTAGGTTCTGAAAAAAGTTCCTGAATTGAATTGCTTTAGTGTTTGAACCATCTAAATTGTGTCTTTTTTTCAGAGTCTTCTGGTGCTGGCCATCATTAAAGACCTCTTCTCTTCTTGGAGTGTGAATTTGGTGGTTCGTCATCTTGACTGTAAATGAAGCAAGTTACAGCCATAGGGAAGTTTATTCTAAAACTATACCTGATCCATCCGTTGTAATTACAGAAAGAATAAATCCACTGAGCAACAAGGAATTAAACATGTTGAACCAAGTATGCTGGAGTGTATCGTTAATGTATTTTTTAGAATAAGCATTTCCTGCTTTCTGTGGTTCGTCCAAGTTCCAGTTAAATTTTTTTCATTAGTACTTTGAATAGAATCAAATTTGTATAACTAAACTCTATAGAAGTAGCCAACATTTCTTAGAAAAGTATTAAGGCTATTTCTTTTTTTTTTTCCCTAATGGTATGGGGGTTTTGGCTAGAAGTTTTGAAATACTCCACCTTTTTTTAAAATACTATTTCATAGGATGCCAAGTGTGAGGACTTGATTCTCAGCTTTTTGTCAAGTTACAGTGCAATAATTAAGTATACAACCTTAAATTTTGTAGGAGTTCTTAGTTCTGCAAAGTTTAAAAGCGAAAGCTTTATTGTTATTAAAACAGCACGCAAAATGTTTAAAAAGGTTTTTTAGAAGTTGTTAGGGTTTTGGTTTTTTTTTTAATTGGCAACTATCTTTTTTTTGTCCTTCATATTCAGCAGTGCTAAGGAATTATTCTGGAAGTGTCTTCCTTTATCAAAAATTTCACAAAGGAGTAATAACCTGCCCATATCGCATGAGAAGATTGATATTGCATGGCATCATTTGCCATTTGAGCTTATGAAGATCTCAGAATTTAAAGGGAATTATGAAATAATACACTGTGGCAGCAGTTAATATTGGCATAAACAAATACTTAATTCACTTCAAGGAGTTTGCCTTGTTCCTGAAGATTAAGAAGTAACGTATGTATTACTAGGATGGGTTGTTAATGGTTATTGCAAATAGCTGTTAAAATAACCCCATAGCTAGTATCCTGTTTTGGAGCCTCTAGGAGTCCATACTATCTTATAAAAATCAGTTTTCAGAACCACATATACTGAATTCTATACCAAGGATACATAGTGTATAGAACCAAAACTGGACTTAATGTCATGTTTTGTTTAAATTTAGCCTAATCTGCTTTTGAGAAGATTAAGAGGCTTAAGTCATTTTAATGACTTAATGCTCACGTACATCTTTTTAACTACTTCACTAAAACATCTTAAATCTTTCAGCTTGATTAAAATTTTGCTTTTCAGTCTCTCAGATTGCAGTATCTGGCCATAACTTAAATATTTTTTTCTTGGAACACTCAAGAGCTTGATAACCTGACTTGCTGATGGTAAGCATTCCAAACACTGTGTTGCCTTTAATTTCTTCAAAAATTATACTTTGCTTAAGCTTGATAGTTGTACCTACTATGAGTAGAGTAAAATTACTAGACATGTTTCTTTGAAAGCTTTCTAAAAAGGCAGGTATAGCATTACTAGTTTGAAAGGAATAGGGGGCCTCTCTCATGCATTCTTGATGTTTCTTGCAGGTTTTTTTGTTGTATCTTCCCTTGAAATGTTTTAGCTAATTCTTTCATCGTTTCTATGTGGATTTTTCAGTGTTTCCTCACTATAGAAGATATGAATGAGAAGTAGAAAGAACTCTCTATTTGTTTATTTACATAAAATCAAAAGGATCCAGAAGAAGGGAATAAAGAATGAAAACTAGAAGAGAAAACAACTTGAATTGAACAAATATTAGGCCAGTGGTGATTACAGGGTGGGTCAGAGTTGTGGTACAGTTAATAAGTGGTTCAGACTGAAAATCTATGCCAGGTAAGAAGCTATACTTGCATTTGTAATGCAAATTTATGATCACTAAAGTATAGTCCCTAAGATACTATGCATACTTCAAATGACCTGCTTTAGCAGTTTGCCAATTACAGAGCCGAGGAAAACAAGCTAGGGAAAAAACATTAATCACTGCAGGATTTGCTTCACCATACCTAGAACCTGGTACACCAGGACTGAACTATGTCGATGTGCTGTCTGATTACCTGGATGTTAATTGCAAAGCAAGAGGAGCTTCTGCTAATGCCTTTGGAGCATTTTTAACTGCATCTCTAGGTAAACTTAACCTACTTTAATGCTGCTTTGTATCTGACTTGCTTGATTTTTTAGTAGAGAAGGAAAATACATATGGGCAGCGATGTCTGGGTTATGAAAGCTACCGTTTCTACTGAAATTACACTATATGCAACTGGTTCTTCCGGTAGTGCCTCTGTCAGAAATATCTACAAAAGTTGCAGAATATTTCTTTCCATATGTGATTGCACACAAATCTTTGCAAAAGATAAGGGAAGTAAAACTGGTGTTCATGTTTTGTTAATTTGTTTGGTTTTTAAACTGGAGTAGGATACAGAAGGAAGAATTAAACTTTTAGTCAGTGGCTTGACACAAAAGCAGAAATCAACACATCCATAATGTGTAGCACCTGTAGGAGTCTCCATGTACTTTCTGCCCCTCTATACTGAAGCATACCAGGTAGTATAAAAGGCAATAGAAGAATGTTAGCTAAGGCATTATAAGTGCCATTTCATATTCACAGTGAGGTGTGGAAGGAGTAATCAGTTTTACTTGCAGCATTGCAGTGTAGCCCTAAACAGAGAAGCACTGCGAAGAAGTACACTTGAAGTGAAAACTCTTTGCCTTTTTTTTCCTAATTTAGCTAAGGTGATTGCTAAAGGTAATTTAAACCAAAAAAAGGTTTCCTTATTCCAGGTAAGTGTCTATATAGACAAGCCTCAGATCCTGAACAAATCCATTTTCTATGTAAATGACTCTTCAAGATCAGGGCTTTAATCCTTGGAGGTACTATTCATCATGATTCACAGTTAAACACTGGGGAGGTGGGAGGGCGGAAATACTGCTCATTGTCAGATCATGCTATTTCCATTTAGCTGCTGCCTCTTTATATTGCTGACATTTCTAAAACAAGAGGATTACATTTAAATTGTGTTGTAAATAGTTCCAACAACTGCACTTTTCATTTGTGGCCTGTGATATGGCATCAGTGATGACAAAATTTGACTGTTTACCTTTGTGATGTTAGTGGAACAGCAAACTCCTGTAGGGGTTGAAAAACTTCACATCTTTCCTGCAGCACCGTCTTGACTGATTTTTGCTGTGGTAATTTTTTTTAATCAGTACAGAACATGAAAGCGCAGCAGTAGGGAGCTGTATTAATGACAATGCTAATACAAGTTGTGGACTTCTGCAGTACAAGTGATTCTGTATTTGCCTCTCTATGCTGAGTCTTATTTACAGCCAGGATTTCCAACTGTGAAGCTCTGTGATTTTTAGAACATTTTCAAGTGGTGTCCTACAGTTTAGGAATCTCAGAGTATCACCTGCATGATAATAAGGTATTAATGGGATACTCCAGGGGAGTAGCAATATAGTCAGCCAAAGAACCATGAGTCACAGGGCCCAACCCACTTAACCTCTGTAAGGGCTGACTTGGGGGGAAAAAAACCAAATGTGTATTCATGTTAATTGGGAGGATGAGTAAAGTTGCAGGAAATGATCTAAAGTAACTGAAACAGCTGAACTAGTCTCCTGTTTATCTGAATCATGATAGCAAGTGACTGAAGTACAAATAAAGCCTGATACAGAGCTGTTATGTGTATTGTACTTTCGGTCCCCAAGGAAGGAAAACAATCAGGTACTTGTTAGACACAGGTGATTATGTGTGACATCACCACCAGATGGCTGAAATGAAACTTGAGGAAATCAATGTGTGGAATCTCTATTGTTTCATTTACGGAAGTCTGTAAAGCTACTAGGAAGGAAAGAATAGTAAGATAGGAGATTCTCTGGGGCATTAAATATGCTGGTTAGTGATTTGGTAAATGAAGGAACAAGAAATAACAAGATAGTGCTTGAACAGCAAGTTCTTCATGCTACAATTCCATGACCTGTAGCAACTAACATTTAGCAGCTAATACCCTCTTTGCTTTAAGGATAACCATGTGACTCTGATTTGGTAATTTATGAAGAACTTGTAAACAAGAAATTCCTGTACTCCTCTCCACTACTGCAGGCAAACTACTTGGAAACAATTACTCTCCTTTAACTCAAGATGAATTGGGCACCCCAAGAATGGAGTATTTGGAAGTTTTAATTAAATTCTGCTAAGGGTACTATAATTTCTTTGGTTGTGGTTTAGCAGTATGAGTACTCTGGCAGCTACATGGGTTTGTGGAGTTTCCAGCCTCTTACCACAGTGCCTTGATCCTCATCGTTGTGCTGATAAAGCTATTTGTGAAACAGATCAGGCAATTTTTCATAATTTTTTGGGGGGGGTCTGTCTAAAGTAAAAAGTATGCGGGGGGGGGGTTCTGGTTTAATTTGGATCCATCTCTGAATCCTGTTCACAGCAAAGCTGCTCTCTTAACTTGCATTGCACCACAACAGCTACTTTTTTTGTAGAAATGTGGCAGAAGAATCAGAACTTCTAACTTCCCATTCAGTCATCCAGCTTTCCTACGTCATCGTGTCCCTTGCAATAATGTCATTTAAGTTTCCTCCTCATACCCAGATATGCACATGATCAAAGTAGTGTCTCCCTTGTAAGACCTATCATCGCTCTCAACACTCACAGGAATAAAAAGAATGCAGAACTCCACCCTGTAGAGATCAGGAATGTCAGCTTGAGCTTCAGCAAAAAGCCAGAACCTTGCTTCCTTCCTCTGTGACAGCACATTGCTTTCTCAAGTTTATAGTATCACTTAATTAGGACAAAAGAACAAACAAGCAGGGAACAGGGAAAACAATTGTAGCCCACTATCTTAATGCTTGCAGGAAGACTGCTTTTAGGGATGAGGGATAAACTTACCAGTGGTCCTTAAAAAAACTTATGTTATTGGTTGTCATAAAAAGGAAAATTCACTTCTAGTTATTGTGACCTTCGAAAACCTGAAGGAACTTTTTTAAGTTGACATGACCTTCAACTATTTTATATCCATGTCATCACAGTAACTTCAGCTCCCTGCTGGAACAAGATAGTAGACATTTTTTGAGAGCTAATGAAGTGTGTTTGCTAGAAAATGAAAATAAAGATTCTGTGGGTGGTGGAATTAACAGCAGTAAACTGAATGAACCCCATCTGTGAGGACTACTTCTGCCCACACAGTTTTTTCTTGCAGAATCAGTTGTAATCTTCATTTCTTGTTTTAACCTGCTGTGTTTAGCATGCTTTTGATAATATTAAGTATTACTGTAATTAAGGCAGAATTCTTTAGATATCCAGTAGAAACTGTTGTGAGATATTTTGTATGGAATGCTATATAAACAAACAATGGCAACAACTAAACTGTGAATACAACCACAGTAGTATGTGAAGAAAAAGGAGGAATTAATAAAATGGATTAGAAAATGAAAAGGCATTTGATACACGACCAAGAATACAGGGAAGGATACCCTCTTTTTAGGATCTAAAAGCTTTTCCACTTTTAAAATTAACTCTTTTTAATCTCAAGGATAAGTTAGGACCTCAAGACACTTCTTGAAGCAGAACTTTAAATTATGCGGTTCTTTCAGTAAGCTAAGAATTGGAGGCATACCAGTTTTAACAAAGGTTGTGACTCCTGTTTTGGTAAACACCAAGACGTAAATACTTTTCAGCATACTTTGATTTAGTTAATTCTTTTGGAGTAATACAGCTAGAAAAGGAATCTTGCCAAAATATTTTTACTTTGCTTTCAGATTATGTATTCTTATTAATGCTAACTATTGCACCTCTTTTTTTTAATTAAGGCTGCTAATTAAAACATGTACTCAGGTCTGTCTAGAAGGACAGAAACACAAGGCAAGAAAAAAAATTGTGTAGAACTTTCACATAGCAATTGGAAGAAAGACAAAATATTCAAGTTACTTTACTTTGTGCTGTAGCTTCTTTTATAGAACAAAAACACTGGCTTTGAATTTGAGGCATAAGCAATAGACAAACCTTTAAAGTATCATGACGCACACACTCCTTTCCAAGCTTTCAAGGTCTAGCTGCATATTAAGATACCATTTAATAAATCAACCTAGAATAGATTCTAAACACATACCAGTGATATGTTTTCTACTGCCAACTGCCACTGTTTCTACAGCTTTTCATGGAGTAATTTTCAGGAGGGTTCCATCAATGCCTTATACAATACATTTCCTTTTACTGTTAATGATGTTCTGTTTACACAGTGAAGAATTGCAGTAAACTTTGTTGTATGATCATGGCAGTAAAAATAAAAATTAAGCAGAAATATGTTTGAGAAAGATTACAAAGGCACTTAGTGGCAAAATCAACTTGTCTCTTCAATGTTCCCATGATTGTAAGCATTGGCAAGGCACAAAACCAGCATTTTTGTTTATAAAATGGAAAAAACATCATTGCAAATGGCTTTGATTACATCTGCTGGTCAGATTACTTGAATGCAGCTGCTCTTTTATAAAAACACACTATTAAAGAAGTCTCTGACAGAAAAACTCAGACTCAAATTGTATACACCCATATATATATTTTTAATATACTTTTAATGTACTTGAAATCATTTCATACAGTGATTCTCAAAAACACTTGAGTATGTGATGCATATAATCATAGCTGAGATACCTGAGAACAATTTTAGACTTAGGTAACAAATTAAATGGCCAGACTCCATCTTAAAATATGACCATTCTTTCCTCCCTCAAACTTCAGTGACGTGATACATCCAAAACGAAGTGGCATATAGAAAAAAGGAGTAAAGAATGAAGGATTGACTTTTTACTCTCTCCCTTCACTAATTATTATTTCAACTAACACCCATCATCTTGCTATTGACAGCGACTTCTGGTCATTGTAGGCATTTTGAAAAATAAACATCTTTGAGAGCCCAAATGTTTATAAGCCTAAAGACATAAGCAGAGAGAACCTCTCCCAGGACATTTAAGGTTTTGTTTTCTCCTCCCTCCCCTTCAAATATAGGGTATGGTTTCTTCATTAAAATTACAGGGGAGCAGAACAAGATTTTCCATCTGTATAAATTATGGCATATAATCTTTCTTATAGAGCTATATCTTCTGTAGCTACAGTGCAAAATAAAACCTAATAATGTTGAGATTTTTATGAGAGTATAGCAACACATTTGCAACAAGGCCACAACATTCTCCACTAAGTACATTCTTTTGCATAATGTGTATTGGATTAAGCATACAATTTATGTTATCGTTTAAAGAAATTACATCTCTAATCCACCAAATGCAGAGCTAAAACACATACTGACGTATCAGACAGTCAAATCCCTAGAAGCACACACAGCTATGCTACATACAGATCATTTGGCTTCACTCCTGCTTTAATAGTTGTACTCCTTTTCTGAATGATGCAGTGAGTGGATTGTGCTGCTGAGACTTTAGAACATTAGTCATCTAGTCCAGCATATATTACTTTAGACTATTACAAGGTAGTGGTGAAAAAAAATCTTTCTCCTGTTCACGTGCCTCACATACTGTATACAAAACAGACATCAAAGTGTTTTCTTTAGATTATTATTTACAGTTTATCTCTGAACAGGTTTGGTGGGGTTGACAGGCATTGGCTGTGTATCGAATTCAAACAGGGCAGCATATGACTATTGTTCAGTATGAATTCCTTATTGTTGCAGCCTTAGGAAGTCAGCTTGATTCTGGAATGAGAGGTTAATAAAGGCCACAGTAACAAAATACCTTTTCTTTAACTATACACACTTTACACAGTATTTCACTAAAGATGTTAGGCTAGCTGCTGCAAAACTCTCCTTGAAATACTAGTCTTTTTGTTTGTATTGTCAGTCACGCAGCATTGCACCTGCAAGTAACTGCCGGCCCAGTCAGAAGTAATTCCATGACTCAAGTTCTAGAATTACTTACCGACTCATGGACAGTTCTTTCTGCATTACAGCACGTGCAAATGTAATTTTTGAAAGGAGAGTTGTATTCTGTAATAAAGTAATCCACTCATTCCTTTACAAAGGATACTTTTTGGTTTTTTACACATACACAAAAAAATGTGGACACTTCTACCCGTACTCACTTTTTATTCTGCCAGTTGTGAGGAATCCAATCCCAACTACAGCCATCCAAAACTCTGCTCTCTAATCTTAGCTAGTCATCCAGGCTCCATCTTTAATCAACAGAGAGATAGGCACCTTCAAAGACCAAGAGATTTAGATAGTGGGATGAGTATCAGCATGGAACGAATTGCCTGCAGAACTGCCTTTTTCTCTTCCCTCCCCGTCTTAATTTATCTATAGAAAGAGTGCAGATACTTCTAGATTACTAAAGTTGAGTGAGATGGATCCCACCCTAAATATTTGGCATCTAAAACTGTTTCTTGTTGGTTATAAATAGGATTACTTGTTATTTACAATTACACCACGTTATAAGAAAAAATGTTAAATCAATTAAAAATAAATGCTTACTTTCCTGCGACACCTTCAAAGCCTGAAAACATTTTCCTATGCTCCAGAAAAGCATATTAACAAGTTAATGCAACACTGCAGAAAATTTGAATCTGATAAAGTAGGAAAGCTGATTTTCCTCCTTTTGTCTATGCATAAAAAAAAAAGTAGGAGAGATTCAGACCTTGTAGCTTTAAAAAATTTAAAAAACACATACATTTGAAAATTTCACTAGAAGATACTTAAAAAACAAGAATTGAAGTTTCATCAGGAGTATGCCTGAAAATCTCATTGGTCTCCTACCTGTATCTTTGAGAATCTCTGCTTCTCAAAAAAATAATGCTGTGCATGATTAAATAAAGATCTAACTGTAGTTAATTTTTTTCAGTAAATCTGGCCTAAATACAAAACATATTTTGATATTTTTTCTGCATGTACCCCTAAATTTCAAGTATTTCAGCAAAACACTAGAATGATAGTTTAAACATTTTGATTCAATTTCTAGCTAAACAGGAGCTCAGCACAAATCTCAAAAGCTAACTATACCGTAACTAATAAGCAGTAACTCTTCATGTTTTGATGTTGTAAGTTGAATAAATGTCTGTTAAGCTATAGTGGCCTCAATTTGTAAAGTTAAATAGTATTGCACTGGTTTTTTTTAATAACCAAGAGGACTGTAAAAGGTTTTGGCATGCCATGTTGTTGCAGTTGGTACCAACAAATTAAAAAAAAACCCAAACCACCTTTCCTTTAGAAAAAGACCCATAAAGTTAGAACACCTCTCACAAAGGCAACCTATTTGGAAGTAAATAATTTGGGTTCTGTATCTCTTGCTTTGTCTGCTTCCATAACTGAATTCTCTTACCTTATCTTCATAGGCATTCCCCAAATCGTGACTGCTTTTACACAACCTTACTAATCTAAGACAGGCAGCTAAGCTATCACTGGCCTCTTCCACCAAGCCACATAGCTTCTACAAAGTTGGATCGGGTATTTGGTACAGAAATGCATGGGCAATAGGAAAAAAACATACCACATTATTACAAGTGACCGTTTTCCTGCTCATAGTAAACAAAATATTTGTAGATACTCTTAAGTTGGAATCAAAAGATTTTATAATGACTGCTCTGTCCCTTGACTGCTAAGAGTGATTCTCAAAAAAAAAATCTATGGAACAGGAGGTAGAGTTGTTTTTTTACACTGCAGGTAGGGGTTTAAGTCATGCTTTGTAAATACTGGGTTGATTTTTCTTTCCTCATTTTAATGGGAAAATGGAGATGGAAAGGCATAAGCCAAGTCATTTGGATTTTTTTTTTGTTTTTTTATTCAGGAGAAGCAGGAATAGGAGTAGGAACAGACTTGCATACAAATTAAATACCTTTTGAAGACATTTCCTCAGTCCACAGTATCCAGTCTGTCTGGTTGCTGTATTGGTGGAACCTGCAACTGCCAAAAGCAATGCAAGGTTGACAAACTTTTATACCAGAGGCCATTATTCCAGCAGAGGTATTGCATGGAGGACTGCCTTCCTTTTCCCACTTCTCCCAGTTTTCATTTTGTCAGTATTCTTGCCACTGTAATGGAAAAGTAAAAGTGAGGGTTATAGTATTTTATTTTTTACTATCAGTCACTGAAACCAGGAAAAAAGTGTTAATATATAAATATATATATATAAAATATATAAAGTGTACCTGAAAAGACATTAAGCACATCACTTAAGAATCTCTGGAAATAAAACAGCCCTGGTGAATGAGAAAAACGATATATTTTAAAGAACAAGCATGATAGAAGGTGCACAATTCCCTTGATGCTAAGATTAGGATTTCACCACAAATAAGATGACCAGCAGATTTCTATTCACTGCTTTTCATTTGTTCACTAAGGTTTGGTATGAATTCTATGAAAACAAACTCCCTTTTTCCTTTAAGATATGTAACTATGAGTTACAGTCTGTTTCATCTCAGGTCAGACAAATTCTGAGAAGATCTTGGAGTTCTCTGTTGGGTCTTACTTATTTCCAAAGCTCTGTGTGAGTTAGAATCCCAGTTTACAAGAAACTGAGAGTGATCATAGTGTTATTGTCACGTAGTATCACTCCAAGCAGTACTTGTAACATATTTAGGAATTAAAACTAACAAAGCATTATCTTGTGACGCTAATTTCCCGTTGGACAAATCTATTAAACAAGCAGCTTTGACCTATCACAAATCTGACACCAGAGACTGCCTGGGTGTTGGTCTCTTTTTCCAGGTAACAGGCAGTAGGACAGGAGGAAATGGCCTCCAATTGTGCCAAGGGAAGTTTACATTGGACACGAGGAAACATTCCTTCATTGAAAGGTTTGTCAAGCTATGGACCAGGCTGCCCAGGGAAGCAGCTGAGTCGCCATCCCTGGAGATATTTAAAAGCCATGTAAGTATGGCACTTAAGGACATGGTTAGGTGGGGGGCTTGGCAGTGCTGGTTTTACAGTTGGACTTGATGATCCTAAAGGTCTTTTACAAATGACTTTGTGATGCTAAATACACTGGCAAGGATAAAGGATGCACAATGAAATCTTAAGTATTTATACATTAAGATAATTTATACAATTGCCTGTTACAGAACCTTACATTAATAGGTTACATTTAACATTGAGCTCATATTTGAGATTAATATGCTATTATCACTTACCCCCAAAGACTTACACAAGCAATACCTAAGCTCTTCTAAAAAAGTTCCCAAGTTCTAACTTTTTTTGCTCCCTACCTGAGATCTGTTAGGGTGTTCTGCAAACACAGTAGGAGAGGCTGGAAACTGGCCATGGACATTAACAGCTAAAGCACTGGGTAGGTCTGTGTATTTTGTAGATCAGGATTCGAGACTCACAGTAATATGAAATTCGTCTGCATCTCATGTGATGCAGTGCAGGCATATGGTGATGTTTTCACTTATAGTTGAGCTTGACTTCTTCCAAGCTGTTAACTTTCATCTTGCTGTCGCAGTAATGAGACGCTAGAAGAGGCAAAGACCAAACCCTCCTTTCAGACAGAATTCCTTTCAGAAGGAACCCTCGTTTCAGAATTAATGGGAGGCTAATGCCCAGGGTCCTGGACAAAAACCTCTTCCCTCCTGCTGCAAAGAATTGTGACAAGCAGGTTGAGGGAGAACAAGTCTTACAAGGAGCAGCTGAGGGAGCTGGGATTGGAGAAGAGGAGGCTGAGGGGAGACCTCATTGTTCTCTACAACTACCTGAAAGGAGGTTGTGGAGAGAAGGGAGCTGGTCTGTTCTCCCAAGTGTCAGGGGACAGGACGAGGGGCAATGGCCTCGAGTTGCGTGAGGGGAGGTTCAAGCTTGACATCAGAGAAAAAAAAATCACATAAAGGGTCATTGGACACTGTCAGAGGCTGCCCAGGGAGGTGGTTGATTCACCATCCCTGGAGGTGTTTAAAAGACGGGTGGACGAAATGCTGAGGGACATGGTTTAGTGATTGACAGTAATGGTTGGACTCAATGATCCTGGAGATCTTTTCCAACCTAGTGATTCTGAGGCGATTCTGCGCCTCCACTCTGCTCCTGTGAGACCTCAGCTGGAGTACTTAGTTCAGTTCTGGAGTCCTCAATGCAGGAGAAACATAGATCTGTTAGAATGAGTCCTGAGGAGGCCCCTGAGATGATGTGAGGGCTGGAGCACCTCCCACATGAGGCCAAGCTGAGAGAACTGGGCTGGAGAAGACTCCGGGAGACTTTTGAGCAGCTTCCCAATACTAAAAGGGGGCTTAAGGAGAGCTGGGGAGGGGCTCTTTTTCAGAGAGCAGGGACAGGACAAGGGGTAACAGTTTTAAGCTGGAAGAGGGGGAATTTAGATATATTAAAAATAAATGTTTTTCTGCGAGGGTGGTGAGGCACTGGCACAGGTTGCCCAGGGAAGCTGTGGCTGCCCCATCCCGGGAGGTGTTCAAGGCCAGGTTGGATGAGGCTTGGAGCGACCTGGTCTAGTGGGAGGTGTCCCAGCCCACGGGGAGAAGGGAACTGGATTAGGTCCCTTCCAGCCCAGCCGATTCTTCATTCCCCGGGCAGCACAGGGGGCCTGCTCCCGCCACACAGAGCAGTCCCGCACTCCTCGGCGCCCCCCCCCCCCCGCCTCCCCGGGCCCCTCTCGCTGCCCGGTGAGGCCTGGCCGAGCCGCCCCCGCATTCCCCGGGCAGAAAGCAGCTCGGCGGCGCGGTGCGTGGAGAAGAGACCGGGGCCGCGGGACACACCGGCAGCACAGCGCCCATCTGGAGAACTGGAAGGGGGAAAAGGGGAAGTGAGGGGAGGCGGAGAGCGGTCACGTGCAGCGCCCGGGCGCGCCCCCGCCCTCCCGCCACGCGGGGCGCGCGCGCGCACCTCCCACCGGGCGCGCCCCGGCCAATGAGGGCGAGGCGGCTGTTAACCCTTGGCGGGGCGGAGTGCAGCCAGGAAGCGCCGCGGGAAGAAGGAGGCGGCGGCGAGGCTGCCGCGCTGAGGAGGAGGAGGGGGAGGAGGAAAAGGGGGTTGGGAACTCGGCCGCCGCCGCCTCCTCCTCTTCCTTCCGCCCGCTGCGCAGAGCGAGGCGCGCGGGAGGCACCTGTCACGGCGGCCGCGGCGAGCGCGGCGATGATGCCGGTGAGCGGGGAAGGGGCAGTGGGGAGGGGGGTGTTCGACCTGGGCGGGCCGGGGCCGCGGCTCCCCCTGCCCGTGACAGGCCCGGAGTCGCTCGCCTCTACCGCCGGGCAGAGATTCCTTGGAATCGGAATCCTATGAAAGGAAAAGACCTTGGAGGATATGGAGCTGTTGGAACGGGTCTGGCGGCGGGGGGGTGGGGATGGGTGTCTACAAGGATGATGCGAGGGCTGGAGCGCCTCCCGTGCGAGGGCTGGGGCTATTCGGCATGGAGAAGGCTCCGAGGAGACCTGAAAGCAGCTGCCAGTACCTGAAGGGTCTACAGGAAAGCTGGAGAGGGACGTTTTACAAGGGTATGGAGTGACAGGACAAGGGAGAATGGCTTTAAATTGGATGGGGAGGAGGTAGGTTAGGCATGAGGAAGAAATTCTTCACCGTGAGGGTGGTGAGGCTCTGGCACAGGCTGCCCAGGCAATCTGGCTGCCCCATCCCAGGGCAGGCTGGATGGGGCCTTGGGCAACCTGGGCTGGTGGGAGGTGTCCCTGCCCATGGCAGGGGGGATGGAACTAGGAGATCTTTAAGGCCCTTTACAACCCAACCCAATCTCCGATTCTGTGATCGAATCCAACCGTACCTGTCCACCACTAAACCACATTCCTGAGCACTTCATCCACCCGCCTTTTAAATACCACCAGGGATGGTGACTCAACCACCTCCCTGGGCAGCCTGTTCCAGTGCCCCATAACGCTTTCGGTGAGGAAATTTTTTCCTGATGTCTAATGTGAACCTCCCCTGGCACAGCTTGAGGTCATTCCCTCTCGTCCTGTCACTTGGGAGAGGAGACCAGCCCCCACCCCGCTCCAGCCTCCTCAGGCAGTTGCAGACAGCGATAAGGTCGGGGGGCAGCGCGGGGCTGGTGTCGGTGTCTCTGTGCTGCGGGGTAGGTTGGTTTGTTGTATTTTTCTTCCCAACCCCCGTTCTTTCAATTCGCGGGGGAGGGGAAGGGTTAACCCGCTTCGGGAGGGGCAGGGGGTAGGGACCGGCGGGCTCCCCCTCGGGTCTGCCGCTTCTTTTGTGAAACCGCGACTTGTACGTGGAAGACAAGACCTTTCATTTCCTCGCAAACAACCGCGATTGTCTCCTCTGACAGAACCTCTCTCCGTTTCCTTCCCCTCTATCCCTCCCCCTTCCCCGTGGGATGATGCAGTGGCCGGGAGAGAGTTGTTAGTGATGGCTGGTCATTCTATGGCAGGATCCTCCGAGACCGAGTAATAATTGCCTTCTTGTTGATTTCTTTCAAACTGCGTTTGCTCTCAAACGTGGGTTTAAGAGATACTCCATACAAGGGAGTATCTCCCATTTTTTTCTCCGATTCCGACAGAAAGGAGCTTTTTATTTACAGTTCCTCTGCAGAGTTTGAAACCGAAGCACTGCAGCAGAATGCCTTTCGGTGAGAAAACTAAAGACAGCGTTTACAAAATGCCTTTGCTCCGACTTTGATTCGTGGCTGAGAGGAGGAAATAAGTAGCTCAAACTGGATTTGAAATTTCAGATTGAAGGCTACAGATAGTGTTAAAAAAGCAGATATTGTGACAGACGTTTTGACATGATGTCCCGTTTAACTTCCAGCTGCCAGGTACCAAAATACGTCACTGATACTATATAAGAAATCTCAGTGCACTAGGCACACTAGAAACCAGCAACAAAGTTCATGGAGTTGCAGGGTTGTTCTGTAAACATAGGGATGTTACCTTGTAAAAACAATCCGGAGGTGACTGTCAGTTTTTTTTCAGCTTCCATGACAACTTGGGTTATGCTTTACATTCGTAAAATTCTTAGTGAAAATCTACCGTGCCAATGACAGGCTAAAGCAGAACAAACATATTTGCTTCCCATTACTTAACAGCCCCTCTGCGGGTTTCAGGCAAATGCCATAACTTCCGTAGTGCAGTGATTGACTTGTTATGAAAAGTTTGGGGGTTTTTTGTTTTGTTTTTTTTTTATTTTACTTATTTGAGTGTTTCTGCAAGTGTTTCCTATTACTTTCACAGTTGTTTAAATGGAGGAGTTGTTTGTGCTTATTGGAAGGTGTTGTAGGATACAGACTTTTTATTGTGTTTTTGAAGAACACTTCAAAGCATTTTTAGTACAGATGAATTTTAATAAAAAGAAATTACCCTGGTACAGTGGTAGTAATGTTGCTACCAAGTCTGAATCCTAGAATAATAAACATTTGATTTTCTGAAGAGCTTTTAGATGTTGTTATGGTCAGTCTTTCATAAGGTAGGCAGGAATATGTATATTTAAATGGACACTGTGACAGTGCCTTTAGTCTTCCAGTTTCTCATCCCAGCTGTTTTATTTCTAGACTGTAAGGATATAAAAAACAACCCCGTTTACTGGAATAAACAACACGTAATATCAAAATGTGAGCATATGGCTGCAGAACGGGACCAAATTTTCTGACTCTGTTTTACCTGAGATTTTGTATTCTGAAAAGGGAAAAATACAGTGATCTAACTTGTTATGTGATGGAATTCCTTGAATTCATATTCATAGAAGCTTTTTTCCTCCCTGATTCTGTTTTTTGTTTTGTTTGTAATTAACAGAGGCATATAATAGCAAAAGAAGAGATTTTAATGATATTAGACTTTAACTGTTACAAGTGGGTATCACCACGGTTTTGTGTCAACAAATTTCAATGAAATGTTATCAAATTTTACTAGTTTCCTATGACTTATATTTATCAGATTGGAAGTAATTGATTGAGGAAACTTTTGGATGGGTAATTGTTTCTACGTTCTGTGCAATTATTTTCAAGAATGAAGTTATGTCTGAAGCATGGAAAATGGAATTATCTGCTTTCCTCTTTTCCTGTGTTTTGTCAGTGCTTTTTTTTTTCCCCACATGGGGCCTCGAGTTCAGTCTGAGAAGTTTTTATCAGTTATGATTTATTTTGTGACTAGGGTATCTTACTGCTCTTTAGCATCCTTTCCATACAAGTTTGCATTGTGTATTGTACTTTGTTTTTGAAAAACGTAAGAATAACTATATTCTTAGTCCTGAACACAGTTGGGCTTGAAGAAGTAATGGTGATGTGGACTGCACTTTTCTCGCATGCTGTTTTTTGCTTTGATGATAAGGGACGTCCATCATAAATTCTTCCATTTTCTAAAGGACATAAGGGCTATGTGGATATATTTTGTTCTTAGAATAAAAATGTGCAAACCCAGAACGATGTGATATGCTTTTAAACAGTAATACTTCTACATTAAACCACGGTTGGTTTACAGCCATGGTTGTATTTTGTATGCAAAAATATTGTGGATGTAGCTCCTCCTTCAGCCACATAATATCTAACCTGTTTAGAGGATCCCAATTATCTTGTATTTTTTGTTTGTTTTCTTTTTCCTTTTTCTTTTTTGCTCTTTATTTTGCTTCAGTAGATTTTTTTTTTGTTGGGACTTTAGATTTTGTTTCTGGAAGAGTTTTGGAAGTTTTTCTTTAAAGAATGCAATTAATGCTTTTCTTGAATGTTAGTTCCAGAATTGCCTCTGCTTACAAGTATTTGCTATATTCCTTGGACACTAGGGTGCAGACAAGAAAAAACCCCTTAGATGGAGTACTGTTTTCCTCCTTAAGAGCAGGTAGAGTGGAAGAAGGAACTGCTGCAGCTGAGAAGTATATAACACTTCTTATTTTTCCTAAATTTTGAGTATCATTCCCTTACAGCATATGTGAGGTAACATGTCATGCGTAGAATGATGCAGAGTCTGTGCACCATCAATAAAGTGATAGGAGAGATAATGATGGAGGCTATGTAAGGAATAGTGGTGGAATGAGTCTCTTAGAAAGAATAGAGAGTATCACATATTCCCCAAGCACTTGTTGCTGCAGAGCTTTTCTGGGTTTGCCTTGAACTCAAATGGGAGAAATATCCATGGGGTAACAAGCCAGCATTTACATTTTTGAATACATCTAGAAGTAACCTTGTGGGATTTTGTGTGAGGCTTAGAGTCAAGGTCTTGTTGGATGCATCTGTTTTTATGTGTAGGCTTGGGTGGTTGTGTTTGCAGTTTTAATATAAGTGAAAGTGAAGAGTTCGAGAGCATTTAGTGATTTCTTTTTGTCCGGTTAATTTTGTGTGATGCTGCAGTTCTTCTCCAAAGATGATTGTGATGCGTATTTTATGCTAGACTAGACAATATACAAGTGGGTCTCAAATATTACAGTGTGCATGAGTATCTTATTAAATTCTACATTCTGACCCATGAAGACACAACTGATAAAGCATGAACAGATAATGGATATCTGCAGTAGTTGTTTTTTAATTAAGCTGTCTTGCAGGAAAATTAAGGAAAAGGTGTGTTTTGCTTTGGGTTTTGTTTCCAAATAAGGATACATTTGTCATATTTTCAGTCAAAAGCCTTCCCAAAAGGTCCAAAGTATGTATTGCTTATTCCTAGTTTAACACCAAAATATTTTCAAATCAGTGTGGTCTGTCCTTTTCCCCTGGAAAGACCACTACTGATACAATTCTATTTTGTATAAGTCTGAAGGATGATGTGTAAGTTTAAAGGAGCATTAACTGAAGTCTAATGCACTACAGTTAGTATTAGGAGTTTTCAGCAATGTTGAGATAAAATATATTGCAATTAATTCAGGGCTCTACAGTTATCAGCAATACTAATGTTGTCCTTGGTTTTTTGAATAAATCTGAACTGACTGTAGAGAATAATTTGCAAGTTTTTCAGCCATTATTAATGGTGTTATTTATTGCAACAAAGCTTAAAGGCCATTTTGTGGTTTTTCTGGATCGCGTCACTGGTTTTTTAGAATGTTAGGATATGAATTATTCTGTCATTAAAAATAAGTTCATCAACTTCACCATGTCAACAAAAAGTACTATTCATACACTACTCTGATAATAGAATATTTAAATATATTTAATAGATATGTGTGCATTATTATGAAATGTATGAGAAAATCTAGAGGGAAAGGAAACTCGCTATTAGTTCCTCTTCATGGGCAACAATCCAATCTGTGTTAGTCTGTTGGGCACATTAGCGTGAACAAGTATTTGATAACAAAATTCTGTTCCTCCACATCGAGTTATGTTGACCTAATAAATTCAATTTTAATGTGAAATATATTATAAAAAATGTATGCCTTATTATTTTATTTATATTAAGATCATGTACAGCACACATTATGCTGAGAGTTGTCCATTCATACAACAAAGATATTGCGATTTTTAAAGTATTTAAGTCTAATGCTTGGTATTAAAATAAAGCCCACATTTATTGTCTTTTTAAATGTCCGGGGCTTTAGATCTTTTTTTTTTCCTTAAGAGCTGGAGGCATCTTCAAAAAAAAAAAAAAATTGTTGAGAATGGAGGTTTGGAGAAGCAAATAAATTATTGTCTAACTGGGGGAGGGGAGTTGTCTGGCTCCTTTTCTATCATGACTCACTGCTGGAATTTACAAGTCTTATGTGTTTGTCTAAATTAAAAGCTTAGCATAGCCATACATTAATTGCTAGTACAGGATATCTCAAAGTACTTCAACTCAAACTGTATTTGCTAGCCTAGGATATACAAGATTAATTCCTAGGCTTGTGTTAGACTCTAGCAAAATGAGATTTTTTTTTTCATTGGAAAATGGTAAATTATTAGTTGATTTCAAATGTCTGTCTTCACTTCTTTTGTGGGCAGCTTTTCTGTCAGACTTGAATCCTATATCACCGATTCTTACATTGTAAGATCTGAAAGTAAATAAATATTATCAAATACTAATTTTACCACTTCAGGTTAGTACTTTTTTCTGGTATTTTGGAAATCTGTCGTTAGAATCAATTAAACCAATAATCTCTAATGTATTAGGCAGTATGTCTATGGAATGTACTCAATGTTTTAAGCTTCAGAGTTTGGACCAATGGTAATAGAATTATATAGTGCAATAATTGACACCATCCTTGAGAAGTAGATTTATGTGTCAAAAGCAACAGTGCTACCAGGAGGACAGAGCATAAATTCTACAATATCTCAAAAGACAAGCAGGAATAACAGTTGCTCAGTTGAGGACAAGAATTGTTTTGAACAGAAATGTCCAGTCACTTTACTGAAACTTGAATTAACTCTATTGTCTTAAATCTTGCTTAGAAGCAAGTACATGGAATCTTGCTTGTATTGGAGAGTGCAGGTTTATCCTTGTAGGATGTTAAAGCAAGTGTTAGAGCCGTTCAGGGCTGAGGTTTCACAATAGGGATGAGTTGGGTTAACCATTTCCTGGGGCCGGTGGAAGAGACTGTTTCCTTTTCCTTCTTCTAATTCCCACCATTTGCTTTGAATGGACCGCACTGCTTGTCTCAGTGCACTGATCCCTGCCACTAAAAATGTAAAAATTAATTGTATCCAAAGAATACTGAAGAGGTACATGTACCCGCACATATATGCATGTATGTGTATATTTTGCCAGTCTAAGGCATTAAATCAGATTACTTTGTGACTGTTGTATTGTCTGTGTTGTTACAGGAGGGAGCAGACTGCTTGGCTGAGATGGATAACAGAAAAGGGGATAGGAAAGTGTAGCCTCGCCCTTTCAGTATTTTTAGTTATTCAGTTCAGTTTATTGCGGAGCTGTACCCCAGGTGACGTATTTTGAATTTTATTCTCTGGCTCTTTAGGAGATGAGTAGATCAGTGAAATGAAACTAAGGATCTCTGCGGTGCAGAAACACTGTTGCTTCAGACATAAGTTATGGTTTCACCAGTTTTCATGTCTGTATTGGTTATCCAGTAACACTTTATTATGTTTTCCTTGAAACAGGAAATACTGTTTTACTGGTTTTATTTGGTGAAGTGTCTGTCTCAGGATTGGAATCCTGAGAAACAGGTATAAAGTTGGGACCAAAAAAGAAAAAATAAAACCAATAAAACCTAGGTGGCAGTTGTTAGTCTGCTGTCACTTTGCCCTCCCCCTTGCAGTATTGCATTCCTTCCAATTTCTTTCCATAATTTCTTTATCCTCTGAGATTCACAGCATAATTTAGCCTGCTTCTTCACTAGTGGAAGTACAATTAAGGTTTGTGTTTTTTTTTAGTTTCCTGTTCATTGCTTTGCTTAGCAGTAGAATTCTATTTATGTGTGAAGGCATCTGTAACTGTAAAATTATCCTATTTAAGGAATTCCAGCTTCAGCAGGAAGCAATCTAATCTAAACTTGCATATATTGCAGACACTGTATTTAACCTCTGTATCCTTATGTCTGCTTTGACGAAAGGATTTCAGCTTTCACAAGACCAAATTATTGTTTATAAATTGAGAATGAGGGGAAAATGAGTCTTCAGTTTTGTGCTGTGAAATGGGTGTAACTGCAGGGGCTGCTGCAGTCCTGCCTCCCTGCAGCCCCCTCTTTTGGATTGGCGCTAGTGTTTGATTCTGTGCTGAGCTCTTTCAGTGTGCGAACTCAGCAGGAACTTGTTTGCGTTTTCTTTTTTTTTTTCCTCTTCTTGCCAGGTAACTTTTCCTGCCAGCTGAGCACACTGAAACCAAGTCAGTGCAGGGTCAGTTAAGCACTGGAACCAGCACGAGAAAAGGCAGAAACGTGTAGATTGCAGGAAGGATATGATCAGTTTTATCAGTTTAGGTTGTTGGAATTTTTCAGCCTGAAACAGCTCTATGGTAGTGAATGAATATGGTGAGATACAGCTGGATGATTTTGGTATGTAATCCAGGGCCAAGTGGCAAAGAAGAGTAACTTCCCTGCTCTCTAAAACCAAAACAAGGAAACAATGCAGTGCCCAAGGTCTTTCTCCAGTCTCGTGGACTGACTCAGTGCACAGAAGCACAATGCATTGGCTAGTATCTGAATTAATTTGGCTACCAGTATAGCAGAACACAAATTCTTTGCACTTCAAGACCAGCAAATGTTGCTCTCCTAAAAGCCAGAATGGCAATTTTTGAGAGTTATAGTATTAGATGAAAAAAGCAGTAGATGGGGTTGCATTATTAATATGTGATGAAGAGTATTGCCTGTGTTGCTCTCTGATGTTTAAAGGGAAAGAAGTAGGTGGTTTGAGACTAGCAAAGTTTACCATAGCCTTAAGTACAGGCTTACCTGCATATAAATATATATTTTTTTAATTTCTCAAAGAATTTGGATTAATTCTTACTTTAGAATAGCAGGTATAGTTTAAGTTGAATAGACATAAGTTTGAATGCATGTTTCCATGAGAAAATCCTTTTTAATCTTGTTTCCTAATGCAATTTGTCTAATTTATAATTCAAGACAGTGCTGCACCTGTTTGGATTGTTACTCCTGTTCTGAAGATAATACTTCCAACATACTTATGGTACATTGAATGTAGATCAACCTCTTTTTTTCCTACCTCCCTCTCCATGCTTACTACTTTTCAAAGAGGCAAACTTTCAAAAGTGTATCTGGCTAGCTTGTAAAATCTTAGCCAGCATGTTGGTCAAAACCTGACTGAAATATCTTCCCTCTAGCTAGATATTGGGGTTTTCAAATTCCTTGATTTCAAAGCATTGTTATAATATGTCTTTAATAAATGTTAGTAATACCTCAATCACATCCTTGAAAAGATTTCTAAGGAGGCTTTATTTGTACATTGTTACGGCGTGATTGATGTCTGTAAAATGGTTGGCAGGCTGTTAGAACTTTGTAGAAAGAAGAATGTGATAGCCAGAGCATATACCGTGTGATGATGTGGCCAGCATAGGAACCTAGCATCTCTATTAAACAGTTCAAA
Source organism: Piaya cayana (assembly GCA_013389865.1). Lineage (NCBI taxonomy): Eukaryota > Metazoa > Chordata > Aves > Cuculiformes > Coccyzidae > Piaya > Piaya cayana. Next base: position 27,729 of record WAAB01004927.1, read on the forward strand.
TGGTGATTACTTGCCTGAAACTGTAAGTTACCTACTGACAGTTCAGGTAACTTAGTTGGGCATCTGAGAAAATGCTGACACTTGTGAACCTACAGCTATTTCCTACGAATCTCATAAGATCATTTTTGTTAGACGTGGGTGTGTTAGGTACTCAGCTTAGTCAAATATATACTTAGAAATAGTCAAATGGAGTTCTTAGTGTTCAAGTTGATATTCAGATATATTGACAGAAAAGCGGTTAGGTTTTCCTGGTTGGTGTTCAAAAATGGAAAGTTCTTGCAACTGAAATTTTGGATGATTCTGCAAGCTAACAAATGGGTTAATTACTGTTCAGGCTGCAAACATTTGGACTGCATGTACACTTTGGGAGATTATTGAATTTTTGAACAACATCTTATAAAAGTAAACTATGAAGTACATCTCTCTGTGCAGCTTCGTCTCTGCATGCAGCTCTGAATGTTTTAACGTGCCCGATACTTGAGTTCCTTATATACTGCTTTGTTGTCCCAAGTTATCTAAATTTCAGAAAATTTCAGCTGCAAGTCTGACTCGTGTACTTCTGATAGCAGAAAAAGATTGGTAATGCTGGTCTCTATTACACTTCTAAACCATGTCAGGATCAATGCAATTATTTTAAAACCATATCACACGGATTGATGTCTGTTCTAGCCTATACCACCCGGAAATGTTTTCAGTCTTTTTTCTGAGTAGCTTCTTGGTGTACTACCACTGCAGTGGATTTACCATTTTATTGTCATTCACCAGCACTTCAGCTAGAGCTTCTTGGGTATGGGAATATGTTATAAACATTCAAGCTTCATGTTGAAACAAAGCAGTTTTAAGTCTGTTGCTTGCAATGCCTGCTACCTCTATCCCCCTGCCCCAAATTCCTCACTGCAGCACTATTTTTTTACTTTTTTTCAGATGGTAGAGAGCAATAGTATTTGTTTTTGTAGCACTGACAGGAGGTAAAGTGCTGAAAAAGATTTAAATCGGTTTAAACTCTGAATTATAAACTGTTCCATTTACCTCAGTGTTATTTTGGAGTCAAACACAAATACTTACATTGTGATAATTTATGCATTAACGTCTGTGGTTTTGCTCATTTTTAGCTAATCCTAAAGAACTTCCAAATTTGATTCATTTTCACATTTACCAACCCTTAGACTACTTTGATATCCTTTTTATACTGGATTTTTTTGTTTCTATGGTACAAAATTATAGTCTGAGAAAACACTTTAAGGGATGTAAAAAGACACACTGAATGAGAGGATTTACTATACAGTGTTTCTGAGATGGTGTTTTTGAGTTTCTGAATGTTGTATAACATTCAACCTGACAAATCTTAGTGTTTTGAGTCTTCAACACATTACTGTATTACTTCCATTTATTGCTGCTCCCCAGTCTTCTGAAGATACCAAATACTGTTCAGCTCACTCTCTGAGTTCTGAAGGACTGAGAAGCCTTGGCACAAAATAACAAGTATCCTTGATCTGGAGTGTGCATGTACTTGCCTGTATCTTTTCAGAAGTAGGAGAAAGCTTTTGGTCAGCTTTTTCTTATTATCTCAAAAATGATACAGAAATTTTTCGAGCAGTGAGCTCTCCACAGGCTCTTCCAGTGCTCAGGGATGAGAGTGTTCTCATTGTGTCTGAATTTCTTTATAAACCTTCTGTCTTCCTTTCCTCACCTGAAGTGGAGACCAAAGTCATTCAGTCACTCGCCTTGTGAGAAAAGATGTCTCCAAGTATGTGAAAGAAGGCAAAAATGTGAATGTTGTCATGTGCCTATGTATGTTTCATATGTTAGTGTCTGCAGTCATCCAGAATACGCAGTCCAATGTGCTGGGGAGTTAGGATGCTGCTGTGTTTCTAACATAATTTGGAGACCAGTTGATAAGTCCCTTCCAAAAAACATCCCCTCCTCCTAGCTTCCTCTCCCCCAATTTTAATCTATAGCTGTATGTTAAATAATTTTTAAATTTTGTGTAGATATTTTATGTAAAGTTGTGTACATCTTAGGGAATTATTCTTTCAGTTCTACTTTATATTCTTTTTCTTGCATAATTCCATGTGGCTTTCAGAGGTCCTAAGTATCTTCGTGTTAAAATGTTTCAGTAGGATCATACATTGCATTTACTTCCCAGTAAGTGATTTACATAATCTGTGGATTCGTATTTTTGGGAGGAAAAATCCCCTTGTTTCTTTAATTTAGAATACATTAAGCAACCCGAGGTTGCGATATCCTTATCTCTGTATGTATATGCTAGATTTATGTTTACCTACTTAGCAATAGCAGTTGTAAATCACTGTGCTGGATCAGGTACTCAGTATGGAGATAACACAGCTATGGCTTATATGAGAGATAGGAAGGGGCTGCAGTGTGCTTGTGTTGCTTTTATTGTTTATCTGATCTAACAAACTACAAGTAGGTGTTTTCAGGTACAGTGAGAGGGAGAAGTGACAGAAGGGAGGTGACAGGATAAAGGGGAACTTCAGTGACCACATATGTTTATTTTCCTTAATATTCTTCTTTTGAAATAATATGATTATCCAGTAGGCATCATGGGCTTTAGAGTTGGACCTTTCTGTATGTTTCTTCTCTCATCCATGTATTGCTCTGTTCTATTCCAGGTGAGGCTTTTTTAAATTTGGGGGGGGTTGTTTAGAAAAATTCAGCCATTAGGCGTAGTTGGAAAAGTGGCACAATATGTGTTAATATAGGCTTAGCTTTTCCTCTGAAATATTTATCCATGTGACACAGTTTGTTTTTCTGACAGGTAAAGATACAATCTGGTTTTGGAGAACAACTAGTTTAGATTTCTTTGTCCTCCCAAAAGCAAAACAACCCTTCTCTTTTAAGAAATATCATCCAGTTTATCATCTATTTATGATGTTCTGAGTTGCTAACAGGTTAATTTTTTTAAGTTGCAGTGCTGTGCAAGTCTGAAATGATTCTACCAATTACATTCTCAATAAACCTCTCGACATGATACATGTTTGCTGAGGAGGAAGGGATACTGCATGGGATCAGAATGTTTTTGTTACCAAGAAAGTACATTAAGGGAGGAGAGTGCTATTTGAAATGTTGAAGCAGGCTAAATATGGTATCTGACAAACTTTGTCTTCTCTCTTGCTGCTCACAGAGAAGAGCAATGTAGGAATTCTCAAGCTAAGAATCCTTTACTTTTCTCTTCCAGCAGTTTACGTGTGATGTGCTGCACAAGAAAATGTAGCTCCTAGCTCTGGTTTAAGAGATGTGGGTTGTTCAAGTTTTGTTGACATTTTATAGTGTGGGTTGGATTTATTTGCCTTTTCCTTTCCCCTCCTTGAGTCCCTTACCCATTCTTTCTCTACATTTTCTTTGTTAAGGGAATGGATCAGGCTAGAGAATATACTTTGCTCCTGCAAGTGTAGAATAAGAGCACTGCTGGTGCCATCTCTGTCTGTTCCCCACTCTGGATCCTGTGTAGTGTTGACAGGGAAGAGGATAAACATTCGCTGTCCCTTGACATGAGAAACATAACTTACCATTTTATATTCTCTGCTGTTTGAATTATGTCCAGTAAGAAGACAGACTCTGGCAAGAATGGAGCAATGCTTGAACTATAGTATTTTTAGGCATAAATACATGGTGGATTTGTTGTTGTCATTTGTTCTGTTTTTAAGCTGGTTGGTCTTTAAAACATTTTCCTAATTTAAGAAAATGTGTCATGGAATTGTCTTTTGGTAGCTGTTAGGATCGTTGTTCTTGGGACTTCTCATGTCACTGCCCCCTTCAATAGGAAAATCACTTCTGTCCCTTTGGAGACAGACAGAGCCTTATATGTAAATTTATTTAAGATTAATTTTTACTGTTGGTCGTTATTATAATATCAAACAAAGATTACTATTGCCCAACAAGAGGGTAGCAGAACTCCACTACTGCAACCTTGCCTAATTAGGTGAAACTTGATCCGACCTATCTTGTTCCTGTCACAAGTATGGTCTGTCTTGTTTCTTTAGAACATCTTATCACTGCTGGTCATTACTGCTTGAATTCGTATGCCAGTACACCAAAAATACTCCATTTAAGTAGTTTTTCACTGTAGTTGTTGCACAGAAACTGTTTTTAGGTTTTAATTCTGCACAATATTTTTATATTCACTACTTCTTACAACTGTACACATGAAGAATATTTTAAGGATCGTTCTTCAGAATATTATAAAAACATCAAAGGAGAAGTCTTGGCTAAATGAGAAGGCTGGACTTAACTCTAAAAATTTGATGAAGGGCAGAATTATAAGAAAGAAGGTGGGATTACTTTGCTTTTTATTTATTTGCTGCAAATGTGTTTTGAGATTTCTTTTTGTAAAACCAAAGTGTATCCTTATAATGGGTTATATTGGGTGTATGTGGTGTTTTTACTTGAAGATCAGAGATTATTGTCTAATATGGCTTTCTTCTGTATGTGAAATTTTTAATTTTACTTTGCATAAGTTGTTTGGGTTTTTAAAATTATTATTAATTGTTGTTTTTACTCAGAAGAAGTGAAGATCTGGGAGTAAAACAGAGCAGCTTTTAATTTTTAAACCTGCCATTTAAGAACTAAATAAATGCACTGGAAAGAGTTACTCTCTATTACATTGAATTTCCACTCTGATGGAAGGAAAACTCTGCAGACTGCCTGTTGAATCCCAAAGGATATATTCACTTTTCACTTTTTATATTTTAGCCAAACCAGATAATATTACATCTAAGTTTGAATGGCTGGTATTCCCTGAAAACAATACACTAAACAATCAATATTTTGTTAATGCCTTCCGCTTAGTAGGAGAAAGCTGTGGCAGTCCCTTCTTGTTTCGCTTTATTGAAAATAAAAGGAAAGAGGAGCACTGATTCCAGTTGCAGCATTACATACGAGTGCGTGTCTCTAGGTTTCCTTGTTTGTAAAATGAAAGTGATGTTTTGTGCTGCCTGCTAATTGACAAAAAACACGATGTCCTGAGCAGAAGTACTGTGTTAGTTGTTTGCTTATGTTTTGTGATTTTGCCTTTTTGTTGTTGTTTTGTTTTATTGTAAATGGAAAACACAGATTCCTGTCTTTGTATTCTGTACTCTTTGGATGAGTAGGTAGGTCAGGATTTTCTGGACTTCAGTGGATTTTGGATGACTTTGCTCTAACTGTTGACAAGGTCGATCACAAGACTGTAGAAACACCGGCACCTCCCTTTCCTTAGCTTTGGCCAGAATGTTTTTAATAATTTGAGAACACTCAGTTCTGTGACACAAATTCTGTGGGACACATTTTGTTGCATGCGGATTTTGAAGACTAAGTTGTCTTTCACGAAAACCTACTGAAAACCTACTTCACCCCGCTCTTCAGCTTTGCCTTGTGTTGTCAGAATGAGTAAATTACAGTATTGCTAATGGCAACATGCAAAAACCTTGAACAGGACTTCTCATATCCCCCATACAAAAAACTAAACTGCTATTTTTTTAGTCTTTTTTGTTTGTCATCTTGTTCTTGAGTTTTGGAGAGGTTGTTGTGTTTTATGGGGCTCGGGTGTTTAGGGGGTTGCATGTGTGATGTTTGTATTTTTTGTTTGGGTTTGTGTGTGATTTTTTAAATTATCTTTGTGTTTTTTTTCTTTAAACCTTCCCTTTTGGTGAATATGAGGTTTTTTTTTCCTGACTGGAAAGCTAAGATTCTTATGTAATAAAATGACCTCTGAAGCTGAGTCATCTTGGATTAATTTAGTTTTCATTTTAATTTATTGCCGGTTCACCTGAGTCTATTGCAGTTTTACAGTACTACAGTTGTGTTTTTAAGCAACACATTTTCCATAATAATATGGAAAGTAAAGTATGCAATAGTATTTTTTTACATATTATTCATGTCTTATCAGGTGATGAAATGAAATGGGCAGTTGATATTTTAGGACTGTTGTTTGAAGCTTGTCATGCATTTGATGTGTGACATGCTTGTTGCCTTGAGAGATATGAAAGATTTAGGCCTCTGAACACTAGTCCTACGTTGTGTTGGCTCTCTTGTATGATGAGGTGCAATTGTAGTGCTGCGGTGATTCTTCCCTCTTTTTCCCTGGAGCCACACCAGACACCGTACTGGAGATCTCTGCTTAAGTCTTTGAGCTTTTTAGTTTGGAGGATCCTGGGTTGGACATGTGAGGAATAGCAGAAATGTGGACATCACGTTTATATTTTATCAAAACAGAGCTGTCGGACTTTATGGACAAATGGACTTGAGGAAAGCACTGATGTAGCTATAGTTTTGATCTGGAGTCTTGCTGTCCCCTGAACTTCTGACTTTTCCTGTGTAATACGTGTGTTCCATGCACCTGTAAATGCCACATCTGCTGCAGCTCTCTAAAAAGAGTTTATAAGAATTCATTGTTTGAGGAATTCTCATATTAATAAGCCTGAACAACTATTAAAATATTTAGTTTTAGCAGAGGTAGTTGCTAGTTTCTTAAATAAATTAGCAATTAATTTTGCTTTTTTATTTAATAATCAACACAAAATTGATACACCTGCATATTTTAAATATTTTTTTCCAGGTACTTTAAAAAATCTCATTGAAATTAGGCAGGTGGTACTAGATGAGATTTTACATCCTAATATTCACTGACAAAAACTATTCTAAAAGATGAAAAAGGAGTATCTTTAATGAAGCCAACAAGTGTTTGAAAAACTCTGGGACTTATTCAGAGCTGCTTCATTTGAAGATCAGTCATCCGTTCTTGGTTGATAGACGGCAAAGTCTCATTTGCAACAGTCCTATAACAAAGTAGAGCCTACTAATTTGCAGAGTGAGAATACTTACTTTTATGCATTGACTTTTCATGAACCTTATAAGGGGTTTAGGGAATCCAGCATTAACTGGTTAGAGCAGAGTGGCTTTTACAAGAAGAGCCTCCAGCTTTTAATAACATTGTGTATGTTGTGAAAGACAGCATATGGTCCATGTTCTTTTTAACACTAGAACCAATCAAAACTTCATAGCATTGTTCTGGAAAGAATAAAAACCTCTTCATTTGTAGTGCATGTTGCCTGATGGAGAAATGTACTCAGCAAGAAGTGGGTTTACCTAAAATTATCCCTGTGTTCCAAAGTCTCTTACTTGGTAACTAGTGTCTTGACAGTCCTTTGGTAGAATTATTTGCATCAAGGAGCAACAACAAGATCTCTTGCTGTTTCTCCAGATGTAGCAATTTAGGAATCTAGCCAACAGATAATATGATGCAGGAATGTTGAACTCATTCTGTAGCAAGTGCCAAATTACATTTTCCACTAGAAAACATCACAAGAGAGATGTTTTATAGATTTCTCTTAACTTCAGTCTGTGTTGCTTTAGCTAATGATGTTAAATATTGCACTTGGACAGATTTCCTTTGAAATTAATAGTTTTATTTGCAATGCAACCTTTTTTATCCTTTTAACTTGTCCCTTTTCAGCTATACCCATTCTCCCTTCTGTAGCCACATGTTTACAGCCAATCTTTTAAATTAATTTATCCAAAACTCAGCTCCTGCTTGCTTTTAACAGAAACATCTGAATCTGAAAGACAGCATTCCGATGTTGTGACAATGCACAGCTTCTATAAAGATAATATCTGGAGAGCTGGCAGTGGTTTAGTATCGTGGATTGACTGTGACTTCTAATATAACAAAGTGTAGTCTAAAAGCTGATTAAGGATTATAATGTTTAAAAGATTGTGTCACTCTTCTTTCTTAGGCAGATGCTAGAAACTTAACGTCTGTTAGTTCAGTTGTTTTTTTAGCCCTATTCATATCTTGCTTCTCCCAGCCTGCAGAACACCCATTCAAATCTGTGGGTCACTGATGTTTACACAAGTGAACTTTTAGTTGCTATTGTTTTCATTAGGTATTGTTTTCCTAGAGCTCTGGAAGTCTTTCAATTAACTAGTACAATACCTTTCATTTCATCATCTGTGTATCTATCTTGCTTAGTTGAATATATTTAAATATGTGATGATAGTTGCTATTTCCTTCCTCTAGCAAAAATGTTGGCTTATTTCTCTACCCTGCCTGCCATTGAAAGAGTAAGAGTCTTCAAATTCCGTATCTGCAGTTGATGCTGTAGCTTTTTATATTTCAGTGACAAAGAGCAAGAAAGTGTCATAAGTCTCCTTCTAGCAAATAAATGTCGAGTAGGTGTGGATTTTTTAAAATAGTCTGAATCCTGTTGAACACCGGCTGTCACATATGAAAGCTCATTTACTGAAAAGGGCAAAGGCAACAGTCCTGAAAGTCCTAAGAGGAAATGTCTTTGGTTTTTGTTAGTTCTTTAAGCCATTGTATCCTTGTAGGCCTTCTAAAATTGTAGGAAAATGTTGCTTAGGGATTCCTGCTAATGCTTTGTTTCCACATTTCTGTAAGAGGACATAAAACCTCTTCTTTTTTAATTAAAGTGATTTCTGTGCTCTAGCAAGAGAAGTAATTTTACAGTCTGTCGCTAAGTCTGTAGTACAAATGTTGTCTGACAAGACTGTTATTGTTGGGGTATTTTTATGTTTTCTGTAGCCAGGTTATCTCTTGCAGAGCCTAAGGAAGGTGAATCTCAAGGTGCATCTTTTTTTTGTGAATCATAGAATAGTTTGGGTTGGAAGGGAACTTAAAAGATCATCCAGTTCCAGTCCTCTGCCATGGACAGGGACACATCCCACTAGATCAGGCTGCCCAAGGCCCCATCCAGCCTGGTCCTGAACACTTGCAGGGATGGGACATACACAACCTCCCTGGGCAACCCATGCCAGGTTGTCACTCTCATTGTGAAGAAATTCCTCCATATATCTAGTCTAAACCTTCCCCTCTCCACTTTATACCCATTGCCCCTAGTTCTATCACTATAAAACTTTGTAAACAGTCCCTCCCCGGCTGTCTTGTAGCACCTTTCAGGTACTGGAAGGCTGTTACAAGGTCTCCTCGGAGGCTTCTCCAGACTGAGCAACCTGAAGTCTTTCAGTGCTCCAACCCTTTGATTGTCCTGTAGCCCTCCTCTGGACCTGTTCCAACAGGTCCACAGTAATCCAGGTGAGGTCTCACAAGAGAGGAGTAGAGGGGCAGAATCCCCTCTCTCGCCCTGATGGCCACACTCCTTTGGATGCAGTTCAGGACACAGTTTGCCTTCTGGGCAGCAAGCATGCACTGCTGGCTAATGTCAAGCTTCTTATGAACCAGCGCACCCAAGTCCTTCTCCGCCGGGTAGGTCTCAATCACATCATCCCCCATTCTGTATTGAAACTGCAAGTTAATGCAGCCAGTATAGGAATGTATGCAAAAAATTATTTTGTGAGATGAAGTACATTTAAGCAACATCAAAATTTCAGATTTGATCAAAATTGGAAATGTTACCAAAGAATAATATTATCTTGTTTGTATATGTGAGCAAACTTATAAATGCTTATTTATCAACACTGAAATTTATGGTTTTAATATATTTTAGTAGCCCATAGCTGAATGCTATGCATTTCTAGTGTCTGAGACTTGCTCCCAATTTTCTGATTTTTTTTTTTGATGGAGGCAGTTGGCTTAAGGTATGAAAATCTTGTGGGAAACATGCTGTTGGTTTCACAAGTCTGCATTTTGATAGAAAACTTTACTCATTTTTATATTCATTCAACCTGAAGCCTGTTGGTTGCAGTACCTTTGTGAATTTTACTAACGCAATCAAAAGGCATCACTGGGGTTTAAATTTGGGCCTGAACTTGAATTTTGTACAGCATGGATGTGACGATATGAGGAAATGTGCTCAGAAATACGCAAACCGAATGTGGTCATTTCTCACCCCAAATATGGGGTCGGGGAAAAGGTGCTAAGGGAAAGAAATCTCCTCATGAAAGATGCAGTAATCAATACATTTCATGTATGTCTTGGTGCTCTTATTTGAAATAAGAGCTTTAAACATTTTGCAAGAGATTCTTCCAAGAGATCTGTTTTGGAAAAGAAGTTTCTTTCTGAAGGTAGAACATTATTGGAACAAAGCATGCTGGTAAATAACTTTGTTCATTAGATGGACTTTTAAATGTTTTTTAATTAACAGGTAAGTGTAATGGTTTAAACTTATTACTGGTTTTCTGGTGTTTGCATATAATAATCAACATCAGAGATTTCCTTAGGATTTGTTTGTCCTGAAATCTCAACAGTATAAAGAAATATTTATTACTTGACTCAATAATGTATCTTTAGATGGCCTTAATTGAAACAGTTTTGAGGTTATAATTTCATAGTCTGGTTTCTTTTAAAATGTACTTGCTTAAAGCTTCACCTAATTAAGATTATGTTCTTAAAACGGGCAGTGTTCAGGCTGCAAATAGAGTTAAAATTCTGCTTTAGAGCTTAAAATGTACAACTAGAATTTCTACAGCTGTAGCTGATGAAAGATTTATGTAATGGTATGAATTCCAGGCAAGCAAACTTGCATGAGGTAATTGATAATTTGTAACTTTGTTCTCTGACCATTCTGCATGCAGGATTAAGCATGTTAGTATGTCGCATCACCAAAGGGATGATTTTTCACCTCTTCACATTTTGCTTGCATCTCATTCTGTAATTTTTCTGGTAATGGAAAACCTCAGTTTTAATCAAAATTCATATATGATTGATGATGCTCTGGCCTTTCAGTAAAAGATGTATTTTAACATTTCAGTTAGAACTCTATTATAGTAGCACCTTGAATATAGCAAGCACCCAGGACTCCCAAGTCAGCAAAATCAAGAATGAAAGCTATTAAAACTTCTTGGGAGATATCGAGAGATTTCTTTTAAAGAAGTCTCTTCATTGCTGATTGTTCTCCTTTTGGACAAGTAGGCACCACTAAGTACTCTGAAATGGCAAAGCACAAGATTGCAAATGGATTTACTTTTAAAAAACTCTTTATTAGGGGAAAATGCATAGTGTGAAGACAGTGATTTCGGATGCTTGTGAAACAGAAAGAATGAAGTTGGCATTTCTATCAGAAATGTGTTAAAGTTCATTTTGTATCAGTCTTTTAATAATAAACTGCATATATTAGAAATGTCTGGTCACTTTTCTGCTGGAAGAGGAGTTTTATTGCTTTTTGTCATTTCTTACCTTTATACAATGAAATTTTTAGATTTTTTTTTAAGAAGGGGAAAATGTAATAAGACTAAACAGCAGTGTATGAATTTAGCCTTATTAAATATCCATTACATTCATAACTCACATTTATATGCTTGATAATTCTTAAATTGGCAGAGTTGTTAACACAAGAACATCTATTATCCACTATACCTTTATCAGATAGGTGTTCCTATATGTAGATTTGGGTAGTGAGCCCAATGGATAGCACAAAGGGAAATATTAATGCTTTTAATTTTCTTGATTTTTTTTTCTCTTAACTTGTTCACTGCTTGAATGATCTTCTAATCTTTCACAGATGTGACTTCTCTAAATTACTTTTTTTTTTTGTGGATGTAAAAATAGGCTATATGCAGGAAAATTAATGATCTTCCAATCCTTTTTTTTGCCAGGAACCCTGATTTTGAAAGTGTGAGGTTTATTTAAAACCCAATTATCTGTAAAGCAAAAAGCGAGCTGAATAATTTCCCATCTTCATCCCCAGAACTCACCATTTGTCTTTTTCTAGTTGAATATGACTATTACTATAAGAAAATAACCTCAGACTTGTTTTAATTCTAATGTTTCAGTGTGTCCTGAAATAGTACTCATCTGATTGCTTTCTGATATATTAAATAATGCAATTTTCTACAATTAGGTTATCAGGAGATATGTGCTTATATGAGCTGTGTTAACCTGAATCACTGGTATTTATTTTATCATCTGGCTGAGCTAGTAAATTGCCTTGAGCATAAGGCAGTGGAGATGGAGGTGTACAATTTATTTCTTCTCAAGCACCAGTGTTTCAGGTCTTGGTCGGGTAAGATGGTAGTTAAGTAAGATGTCTTTCTTGTCTCGATGAAAATTGTTGTTAAAGAGTATCTAGTGAAATGTATACCTGTTCTTTGTAATTTGAGGTATTAGCTGAAGATCAAAAAAAAGTTGTGTTTTTTTCAGTAAGGCTGTAGAAAAATTGTGAGGAGAAAGACTTAATTTAGTTGTTGGAGTTTTAGCTTTCTAGGCTATTTCTTAGCTAAGAAACAATAAGCTACATCAGCTGCCCTTTTCTAGTTGTCTAGTTTTATTCCAGTCCAGAGTAATTGCATTGTATGCAGGGAGTGCAGCTGAAGTTGCAAAACTCAAGTAGGGAAGTCTAGGTGGTTTCTAGAACAGCCTAAACCGGCTCACATAGAACAAAGGACATCAGATTCACTTGAAAGATTGTTTCTGTATACCAGTGTGTAAGGCATTTAGTTGTGGGATCTTGGCTGTGGTAGACAAATTAAGAATGCATCTCTGTGCACAGCTCTTGGAATCTTGGTTTGGGATGAAGTAAGAGATGAACCGGACAGTAAGAAGTCTAAATAAACAAAACACAGTTTGTCAGCCTGATTGGCAGTGCTTTTCAGCTTATTGGCAGCTTTATAGTGTCTAATGTGTTTTGTAGCCAGAACAGCAGACGAGGGTTTTCAAGGAAAATAATGAAGTCACTTTGCAGGTGCACATAACTTGTGATAAACAGCACAGAAGAAAGCATAAAAATACCTGTTCGCCACATGGAGAGTAGAAACTGATGTAAAGGAGCAGCTCAGCATTGATTTCTTGATATGAAATGAAAATTGATAGGGAAGAAGTTTCCTCTTCACAGTGGGGAAGTGAAAACCAATTAATTGTTCTTCTCAGGACGGATAGAGAAAGGCAACATGGTCAAAGTCATAGGCATGAAGAATGATTTTTGCTGTGATAGGCATTATGAGTAAAAAAGGCACATCAGTGAAAAACTGGGACCGGAAAGGCAAGTTTCCAATCTCTTGAAAACGTTAGCTGGACCAGTGATAGAAAAAACCCATATGTATGTCTTACACATTGTACAGGCAAATTAGCATTACATCTGAGCCAGAAGGCAGAAAATGATCAATGTCAAAGATACCTGTATTATAGCTCATAGTGATAGGTACCTATGTGTTATGATGAGTATGAATTCTAGAGAGTTGTTGGATAAATGTAGCTAGGGACTGTGTTAAAGCCATGTGAAACTTGATAGCTTGGCATTCACAAGGCATGATGGGAGACTCAGCATTTCAGCTTCCTTATCTAGATAGCCGATCTAGAAAGATAAAACTGTGTCATCTCCAGGGATGATACCAATTGAAATTTTTGTAGGTGGACTAATTCAGCTGTAGAAAGCGAGGATAAAGGTCTTGTGGGTTTATACCTCTTTTCTGCCTTCTTGAGAAACTGCAGGGATAATTATGTCCTTTAAATACTGCTGGAAGAGGAGAATTGGGCCAGGAATGGAGAAAAGGGAGACAACATACTGAGAGTAATACACACAAATATTTGACAAACATCTGTTGGGCAGAGGAGATTTGGATAGAGTACTGATGAGATGACAGAGAGGATTTGAAGGCAGGTTGTGATGTTTGATGTAGCTTCTCTGAAATGGGAAAGACCTGAACTATGAAGACATATGATAGAGGTTGGGAGAAAGTTAGAAAGAAGAGAATAGTAGATGAGAATTGATGAAAGTTGGAACAAAGCCATTGGTTTAGTAGCAGGAGCAGTAGAGGAGTGTACAGGTAATATCTGCGCCTGGGTTGAGGAGGAAACTGTGAGATTTGGAGCTTGGTGTTCATTGTGGAAAAAATATATGATTTAGAAGCCCTGAGGTGACTTACTCAGGAGTGTTGGGTTGATCATGTTGTGTGACATCGTGTCCACGTATTAAGAGTTTGAATGAGTAAGTTGAGATATTATTAAATAAAGGCTACAATGTTTATGATCTCATTTTAAAGAATATGTATCTTTACAAGATGGGATTTTACAGTTGTTCCAATTCACAAATCCATTTAAAATGAGAAATCAAAGGATTCATCAGTTCTCCTGTGTCCTCATCTTTGGCTAATATTTTTTTTTCATAAAACTGACTTACTGCAGCGAGTGTACTGTGTATTTCACATCTATGCTTCACTCATATTCTCCAGCAGCAAATTTCCAAGCTCCATCAATGCTTGTTTCTATTTTATCACTATGAAATATCTCTGATTCTTATTCCACCTCTCACTACAAATACGGACAGCTGTGACACTGACGGGAAAAATCTAATTAATACTGCAATATATTAAGAATGTTCAATATTTTGAGTCTTCCTGTGTATGTTTCAGGACATCTGATTCACAGCACAGTGTTTCAGTTCCTCTGGTGTTGCTCAGACAACCTGTTAAAAATAAATCCTTACTTAACCAAGTTTGCTTTAGGAACAGTATGACAACAGTTGTTACAGTGCTTTGCCTCCTCATTAGTGAGACACCTTTCCCTGGTCTGTCTAGCAGAAGATATTGTGAGTCACACCTAGCTCTGGAGGAGACAATACTGGTGCGCTCTGAGCTGAGAGAAGAAAGTAGTGTTCTTGAGGTATGGCAAATTTGGGCCTGGATTGACTGAGATATATGGGATAACTCACACCTCCAAGGCTTTGCTTTCTTTTTCAGATTGTCTGCAGGTGCAGATAGGTAATCTTGAATACATTAAACAAATTTTCTGGGCCAATACTATCTTTACATCTATTAAAAAATTGAAACTTAGAAACCGTGGAAAGTCACATGATGTTAAGCCGTTCCGTTTATTCTTTCATAACAAGATAATGGCTCTTTCAGGCAAATAATAGAGGTAGCATGTATCATATTATGACTTTAGTAGTGCAGTGGTCTCCTGATGTTCTCGAAGTTTGGGAAATTTGTATTTTATTTTGAAATTACTATGAAGTGTTATGGGAAAACTGTTTAGAATAGTGGAACTAATAATTCTGTGTCTAACTGGTTTTCTTTAATTTAATTTACTTATTTTTGTTACTTATATGTTCCTAAAATCTAACTGCAGAGGGGAAACAAAAGAAGGAAAAAGTGTGTGTTTCACCATCCCTGTGGCTAGGAGAATAACTTTATTTGTCTTTAGGTTTAAATAGTGGCAAGGATAGCCTTGACTAGACTTTAAGATAAACTACTTGCAACAGGAGTCCTGGATTTCTGGGGTGGATGATTCAGGCAAGTGGTGGAATTTCCATCATGAAAGGCATTTCAGAACAGGTAAAACAGGCAGCTTGGCAGAATAATTTAGGTTTAGTTGATCCTGCCAGAGGCCAAGAGACTACATTAGGTGACCTATTAAGGTGTCTTCTAAACCTATCGTTTTATGTTCATATATGACTCTTTCCTCTTAAATATTAATCAAACTCCACTCTTAGATTCCACATCAGATATCTATTCTGTAAAAGATTCCACAACCACAGATTGTTGAGGCTATGTTTGAATCTTTTCTTCTGTGGGAAAAAATAACATTGTCCCTTTCATTATTATCTGTGATTGCATCCTATAGCTTCCTCCTAGTCTGTTCTACAGCTTCCTTTAATGCTGCTGTTGGAGAATCTCAGGGAAGAATTCTGGTAGATTTACAGTCCTGGATGACTGCTTCTTGTGTTGAAGTGTAGTTATTTGAAAGCTTCGGGGTACAGTTTACAAACTTGGCAGGCTGAGGGAGAGTAGAAACATGGACTAAAATAGCCTAGACGATTGACGAGGAGACTAAGGGCTTGAAGCCTGAACTTTCTTGGAATTTGTCCTGTGCCTGCTTCTGAAGTAGGCAGACTGCTTTTGCTCAGTATCCACATGTTGTTAACGTGAATGTTCAGTTTAGTACATGTCTCACAGATAAAAATGTTAGGAATGTTTTTGAGAACTGCTTATGCAAATCGAAGTACAACTCTTTAAGTGGAGAGTGCTCATTTTAAATAATTAGGTTTAATTTTTTGTGGTTCAATATGTGATGCTACATTTTGTTTACTGGAAAGATCTGGAACAACTTCTTTGCAGACACAATTACTAATTTTGTCGAATTCTTTAGAGACTTCTGTTATTATGGTATCTTTGTCTTTTAAACATCACGTTATCTCTGACCCGTCCTCATGAGTTTACAGAACAGTATTGTGACCATAGATGGGAAATAAAGGCACAAGGAGAGAGAATGGTTAAAAGTATCTGTTCTAAGCAGGAGCTTAGGGTCAGGTAGCTTTCAGAGGATTTAGCATGACACAGGAATAATTGTCTTTGAATACAACCTTTATTGATCCTCAACCTGTCTCACTCAGTTAAAAAATAAATGACTTCAGCATCATTGCATTAGGAATTTGTTTTCTTAGTTGAACGTCTTCTGTCTTTTCCTTCTTAGAAGCCCCTCAGCTGTTTGCTCTATGCTTCCAGCTTTTCCGGTAAGCTTCATGGAGGCCTATGGAACAAATCCATTGAGAATACTCTATAAGGCAGGGGCTCTTAATAGGGGGAATGTAGTTAATGAACATATTATTAAGGATCACATCATAATGTATGTGCATCAGAGGAGTGAAGTGAGTTAATGTGTACAATTTTTGAGTGTTGAACTTTGCAGCAAGTTACAGCTGCTAACGTGAAGAGGGATGGGAATATCTCTGGATATATGTATTTGTGCACACATTTATTTAAGATGGAGCAAGGAATTTGAACAGACATTTACATTGCCCTGGCTTAGTACTAGTTCACACTGCTGTGCTTTTTCCTTTATAGATTTGGTCCCACTTTTCCTTCTGTTTTCTTTGATGTCAAGTCATCTTACATGTTGTTGGGCGGGGAAGAAGGGAAGAAAAGCTGTTTTATGTTTTGTGGCTACTTTCCAGTTGGAATAGCAGGGAGCAGTTACTAAAGGAAAAGTAGTCTTTTGATGTAACTGTTCGATGTACAGTCTGATCAAGGCAGCAAGCTCAGGGGGTGAGGCTAAAGTAGTACAGAATGAATTTACTTTTCAGAGGGTTTTAGCTCGAGCAAGTACACTAAGCAAATGTAATCCCTTGAAAAATGTGACACTTTTTTCTCCTGCTTTTGTTTTGTTTTGTTTTTTTTTAGCTCTGAGGGTTACCATTTAACCAATGGCTTACAGTTTTACCAAATATAACTATGATCAGACAAGTTGCAGAAGTGATTTCCATCATGCAAAAGGGTTGTTCACCTGTGAAGCCTCAGGTTACTTTGCCAAAGTATATATTTATTTCAGAAGTTTAAATGGTGTAATTTGAAGCATCTAACGTAAACAAAACACATTCCTTCTCTCCCAGCCTTATTTTCAGGCAGAACTAAACAATTTTAACTGAATCTTTTTATAAAAATTGTCAATTCAATGCACTGTCAAAAAAATACAACACAAAGTATTAAAGCTTTGTCAAAGTTACAAGAAACTCAAAACTGCTTTGATGGATCATAACCATTACCAACCAATCATAAACATACATTTCCATTTACACGGGGATTGTAAAACTCACCCATAATCATATTATTGTAATTTTCTTTTAATATTCTGCTACTTTTTTTTTTCTTTCAGATGATATTAACTGTGTTTTTGAGCAACAATGAACAGATTTTGACAGAAGTTCCAATTACACCAGAAACAACCTGTCGCGATGTAGTAGAGTTCTGCAAAGAGCCTGGAGAAGGAAGCTGCCATCTGGCTGAAGTATGGCGTGGAAATGGTAAGTTAAATCTTTGATGGAAAGTGACTGAAATATATGTAGCAATTATGGATAAGGTAAGGTGTGGCTTTTCAATATTGATGATTTCAAGTTGTATGTTGTTTTTTTCTAGAAAACTTGAATGAAAAGCATGGTAATTCAGTATCTGTAGAGATTAATTCAAGTTTTCACTGTTTTTCTTCTACGTTTTCTTCCTCATTATGAAGTATTTGATAAAATGCATTGATAAGGTATGTTAGTGTCCTGTATTTCAGTTTTTCAAACTATATAAACATAAGTATTCAGTATCCCCATCTTAAAAGAAAAAAAGAAACAAATAAAGAGAGGGTATTTTCACATCTGAAAGTTATTTATTTTAAATAAGCATATGGTGTATGTAGGATAGAGGTTACTTAAATTTAAATACGGAATGTCAGTTACCTTCTCTTACAGTTCATAGGTGCAGATCATCATCTACCCCCTTTCCAATCTAATTTCGTCACTATTAGGCATGTGAACACAACCTGAAATTTAAGAATGGGTATAGATTTTTTTTCCTTCTGTATCACAAAGGACAGATGTTCTGCAAGCAGAACTGTGCCAGATTTGGACATAGTATCTCTAGATTCTTTGTGAACATTTCCTCTCAAAGATTAGGCAGCCTCCCTTAGGGCAGGTAGTAATGCCTGTATCCAATTAGTATTGCAGTTGTTATTTCACAGAATAATGGGGCAGGCAGTTCTCTTCAGGAGTGTGTCAAAACAGTCCTGTTATGGATTCTGTTTCTAGATGGATTCTTGTAATTGCAAGTAGTGCAAGCTTCCAGGTTATTGTATATCAATGTATGGATGTAAGTAGAATTGATATGTAGGTGAGGATAACAATTAGGCAACTTATTATCCCTCAGTTACTAAGGTCACCCCTGCTTAAGCTGATTATATCATCTGTTTTGTGTAAGGACTTATAAAGTCATAACTGGATGTTGAATTCTTAAATTTTGCATAGAGGGGGTTTATTTTGGTCAGGAACTTTTTTCAAATGGACAAACCAGGCATTATTCACATGCCTTTTGAGCTTTAAAGTATTAGCAATCTAGACTAATTTCCTCCTGAGGAAACTATTCCTCCTCTTTTGTGAACTGTTCCGAGACTTTTGTAAAGGGAAAAGGTGCCTCAAGAAGCGATTTCCTAACTGGGTGGGAACTCAGAGTTTAGGCAAGAGTGAGGTGGGGAGAAGTTAAGCACGTCTGCAGTTCTAGGAATACAAATTCAGTTCATGCTTCATTAGAAAACTACCTTTAAGGATAAAACTTACAGGAGAGTTAAAACTTTTTTTCAGACTGAAAGTTTAGATTGTAGAGAGTCAGTGATGCCCAGTGCATTGCATAAATTTTGAAAATGAATCTGTAGACTGTATTTAACAGCACTCAGATATCTCAAATTATTTTCCAATTACTTGTCTGTGAAACTGTAACATATATGCTATTATTTGTTCTTCTGCTTTCACAAAACATGAGTGTGCTTAAAAAATGCGGAGAATGTTGTCAACTGTCTTCGAAGGGTGACTGGAAACTACAGCCAGTGATCCACATCTTTTTGGGACGTTTGTGCCTTACAGCCCTGGCAAGTGCAGGCACACATTTTCTGTAATAAATTCTAAGATTGTATTACATCCACAGATAAAATATTTTCTCAGTATTTCTAAAAGTGTTAGATAGCTGAAGCTGTAAGTTTCTAAAAGTGGAAAATAAAACTTATCCAGGAAGTTGTGATGGAGTGACTAAGACTAGATTTGTTCTCTGCCCCGTGAATTATGCTTCTTTGATCCTATTATAGTCAACGGAGATCTTGATATTGCTGTAAGTAGAATGTGGAGATCACTGATTTCAGCTAGTTGTTATCCAATTTCAAGCATCAGAGCTTGCCCAGTTTTCTGAAGTAGATAGTCTGTATCTGCCCAAGGCTTCTTCCTGTTGAATGGATCTGTCACACTTTTCAAAATGCACTTGTGGCTCCAAACTTCTTTTAAAACTCACATGAAGGTGTTTTCGCAAATCTAGCTTCACTCGCTAAATAGCGAAGGTGATCACTGTATAACTATTCCTCTGAAACCATGGAAGAGAAGAGACTAGAGAGAATGAAGGAAAAAAAAAAATTAAACACTTCCATGTGTTTCTGGGTCTCTCAAGCAGGCAAGTACTGTCGTAAAAAAGATGTCCTGAACACTGGTTTTAAGTCTCTCCAACAGGAATTTCAGCACATGCATTTGGTTTGTTGCTCTGAAGTGTAGGATACTGTTACAAAATTTGTGTGTTGGTGGCCTCAACTACTTGCCACAAAGTCTAGGGTACATAAATTTTGCAGTGAAACAGCATAATACATTTTTTCTTTTTAACATGGCATAAATATAATATTTCTTCCTTTAGCGCTCCTGAGAGCCAAATTGAACTCTTTCCCTTGTAGTTTGAAAAAATAATTTCACCTGGAGTTGAGATCTGATGTAGAAAATTGGTCTAAACAGTTAAATG
This sequence comes from Piaya cayana, assembly GCA_013389865.1. Taxonomy (NCBI): domain Eukaryota; kingdom Metazoa; phylum Chordata; class Aves; order Cuculiformes; family Coccyzidae; genus Piaya; species Piaya cayana. Next base: position 47,883 of record WAAB01004927.1, read on the forward strand.
CAGCATTTAAACAACTTAAACTGTGGTTCTGAGTGGGAAGTGTGAAGCAAGTTGCAATGAAACCACAGCATGTTGTGCCAGTAGAAGAGTATTTTTTTCTCTTCTGTTACACTGTCTCTGACCCCTAAGCCCTTATCCTCAAGTGAGGTCTACTGAAATGTTCTTTCAGAAGACTTTTTGAACTTCAAAACAAAAATCAGTGCAGAAAATCAGGGGTTGAATAGACACATTAGGGTTTGTCATGCACTGTAAATGGTCTGTTCTCTTGGTAGTCTTTCTGTGTTGCAGAGATGACAAATCACAGCTCCCTCCATAAGAGAAAGCTTTCATATCCGTCCTCAAATTCAAGGCAGTGGAGCTTGTAGATTATAGTTTTATTATCGGATACAAAAACTAGTGTATTTGCACCCAAAACCTTGTGCATTTCCTAAACTGTATTGATCTGACAAAATACTATCTCTTCTAATAATCTTCCTCTCCTAAATGCATACATAGAAATAAATGAGAAATACCTCCTTTCAGGGGGTTGGAACTGGATGATCTTCATGGTCTCTTCCAACTCAAACCATTCTGTGATTCTATGATTCTATGATTTTATTTTTAAAGGGTGATGGATATAGATCATTTGTGTTCCAGAAAAATGGTAGAAAGATCCATGAAAGTTTGGCTCCCGAAATTATGGAAGATTTTTGGAATTCAGAGGAGGATTACAACAGCTTGCATAGCTGTTGGAAATCATATTTGAATGTTTGTTTTTCTCTGCTTGCTTTTGGGTGGTAAAGGAATGGTTCCAGAGCTGTCCGGAAGCTGTATAACTGATTAGGTATTGTCTATGTTAGACTTAAGAAACTTATTCTTAGAGCTGCATCGTATAAACATTTGGTTTACTTGCATTTTATTTTTGTATTTCATTCTCCTTTCCAGTTTCTTTGAGATGAATAATAGTTGAACAATTCAAAAGCATTCGTGCCTAATGTATCAGTACATTTTGTAGCACCTTGTACTTTGTCAGTTTGGAGCTTACTCTTATTGCATGGATTTCTCAAGCTATAAGAGGAGACAAAAACCACAGTGTATTTTTCCTCATTCCACAGCTATTGCAAATAGCAGTTGGTAAGGAGGTCTAAAGACAGGTGTGATGCCAGGAACTTGTAGTATGTTTCAAGAGAGAATGTATTTCAACCTTTACATCCACCCAGTACTTAATTATTCACTTCATTGACATCTGGAATGCACTTTAGCAATTGATTTTAATTGGTCTTCCTACATTTCGTTGTATCATAGAGGCAAGTGACTGTGAAAGAAATTGTTTACTACAAGTGTACTTCTGCAGACGTGACAGGGGAAAGACTCATTCCTGAACTTTCCCAATATGGAGATAATCCATTACTTTGTATTCTGGTTTCATGTATAGCAAGCATAAATGTGTTCATTACAAACAGCAGGATAGTCAGTGTCAGCAGGATACTGAGTGAAATCAGATTCTGAAGTTGGAAACTTGTTTTGTTTTAAATAGCAGATATATAGTTCCAACAGAAAGATTATTGCAATTCCCTTCTAAATTGTTGACACGATATCTGTGTTTTAATCCTATAGTGTTTCAGTCATTTCAGTATACTTCAAAGTAGCCTATTCTCACAGCTTTTGCTTAAAAGGAAAGGAGTCAAGCATGGTTCTTAAAAGTTACAGTTTTCATCTAGCTTAAAATCCGGGGCAGTTATTGCAAATAAACACAGATATGTGCATTTGTCCTGGTTTTCCTCTTAATTATTCATGAAAACAAACATTCACTAGATAATCTTCTAATGTATTGTTAAAATATAGGCATCGCACCTGTTTATTACTACCCTACACTCATTCTCCTATCTCACCTTTTCTTCATTCTCTTCTACTTAAACTAAAAAAATTAAAATTAAAGTTTGAAACAGTATCGTGAAAACTATTATTGACAAATATGTCTGAAGCTTTAACAACTGGAAAAAGTTGAAATGCAAGTTTTTGTTTTGTTATGGCTTTGATTCTTAAAGAACAGATATTTCCAGAAAATATCCCTTTGTGCTATCTTAACTTCCAGCAAGTATAAGATCATGGTGTCTTCCTGCAATTTTTTAGGATTTAAACTAAAGGAAGGAATGAGGACTTACGTTCTTATTGTGTATTGTGTCAAGTGTTGATGGCTGTTTCTTCTTCCTCTTTGTTTTCTGAATCTATTTGATGTAGTTAAGTTGCATAGAATGATTACTGCTTCTTCATTTTTCCTCTGTTTCAGAGATGATGATGTTGCTGTTATTATTTTAACCTGTTTTCTGTCTAACTAAAGGCAATATATCTCAAATCATTTTTATGGAAGAACTGCCAAGTAGAAAATGCCTTTCCCATTTCTCTATGGTCATGTCTGAAAAATATTAACTTTGATTCTTCAAGGTGCATTATGTAAATGAAGCATTTTATTTTGAAAAGCTGCTAGGATCAGTGCCTAACTTGTAATGGGAGAGCAGCCCAACCAGGAGCAATGCTGCAGCCACTCCTCACCATTCCAGAATTAGCCCAACCCTGTTCAGACATCCAGTTTCTTGGTACTTTATTTTCAGGCTTCAGTTCTTGCTAAGTTTACCTAGCAGTTTTTCTATTTAGGAAGAATTCGGGAAGATTCTTATCGTCCATGTTCAAAAGTCTCTGAACTAAACATTTAAATATTTTTACATTCTGTGATCTTTAGAAGAGTCATACTGCAATTTTAGTGGATATGCTTCAAAGCACTTGAAATCTTACCTTTAGTAGTTGAAAAACCTGAAAATCGTGTTTTTGGTATTCCTTTTCAAGACCTGAGTTGTAATAAGCCACTGACCTTCTTATGTGCATAAACACTATTGACAATGTTTCTTGGAGTCCACTGGAGTCAGGGAAAAGAAAAAGAAAAGCTGTTTTTTTTTTTTTTTTTAAATCAAGGTGTTGTTATTGTAGGGAGGTTTCTTTAGGAAGATAGGTAACCAGTCAGCTGATACATGCGATTAGTTTGCAGTTTAAATGACCTTTTCCTTTTGAAAGCAACTAGATCTAACTGTGGCTAAGCTGCATTAATTACTATACAGATTTGACGTGGCAGGTTTTGACAGGATGCTGTATTTTATTAAATACATTGTGAATCAAGTGATAAAAATGTACTGTTCTTTAAATACTACAAGTATAGTGTTCAAGAGTGGTTCATAATGCATATAAATTTAGGTAAATTTCATTATTAAAAAGGAATATTCATGATGTGGTTTTCCTGAGTTTTCCCCAAGATATCTGTTATGTCTTTGAATCATTTTTGTCTTCTCATGTCAAATAGGCTAAGTGTGAAATGGCTACAGGTTGGGAAGAGGTGCTTTGCCTGATAGAAGATACTGAGATTTTGGTTTTGAGGGCAGAGCATTTTGATTTAAAAAATGAAGAACACAAATTCCACCTTTTGATTTTCATTCAAGACTAGTTTTCTGTAGTATTATTTTTTGACATGGTGCTGCATGTAGGAAAGCTAATTAAATCTTGTCAAGTATCAGTTTATTATAATTAAAAGATATATTCTAACACTGTCCTTAGTATTAGATTTTAAAATACCTTAAAAGGGAGATTTTCTTACCTTACTGACAGCATTAAAACATAAAGGCATTTATAATTATGGAAACAGTGAAAATTCTGATTTTGAAATGTATTTTCATTTTGCAATACTAAATACATAGGGTGCAGCCTCTTTGTAAGAAAATATTTGATCAATTTGGGAGGAATAACTACCTTACAAGAATGTCTTGCATTCCTTGGGGTAAAACATAGAGAGTGACGGCTGCACAGAACTTAACCTTTGTTTGTTCAAAGATTTACCAGTAGTTCCACGTATAGTGGAAGTTAGTGTCTAGCGTAGTGTATTGGGGTGGGAGCACCTGCTCAGGTTCTCAGAGATTAAATGTCAATAGAATGATAGGGCTTTTAGTCCAAGTGGAAACCTGGAGCTTCAAACTAAATTAATCATTTTGGTAATAGAATAAAATACCCATCTGGTGGTGATGAGGAGCAAAGGTGCAAAGATCAGCATTGTGGAAAAGGTTGAGATTAATAATTCCTACATTAGGGTTTCTAAACACCGATAATACTTGTATGGATTTGCAAACTGGTTGTGTGCTGCTGTTAAGCAGTGGGCTATGTTGCAGTAACAGACTAGCTTTAATACGGTGCAGCTATTGTCTGCTGGTGTCTCTTCCTTTGATGTTGCATAAAATATATTGGATATATTGAATTGTTTCCAAAAAAAAGACATTCTCATTCTTAATGGGAGTTCTATGAAACTTTGATTAATTTCAAATAGCCATAATAAGTTTTTATTCTTTCAGAGCGTCCCATACCCTTTGATCACATGATGTATGACCACCTGCAGAAATGGGGGCCCCGCAGGGAAGAAGTGAAATTTTTTCTTCGCCATGAGGAGTCACCAGCTGAAAGTAATGAACAGAGTAAGTACACTTATCCTGTAGTGTTGTTATCTAAACAAATCTAAAACACTTCTGAATTGATTGGATTGTCCGTTCTTTCAGTGAACTTCAGTAGATACATGAAAGACGACTCAGTTATACCAAAGCCATGGACCTTCCTCAGTGGCACATTTATTCATGTTCTCAAATTCCCTTCTCTAGAGTAATTTCTACTAGTCTGCTGAGTAATATTTTCATAGTAAGATTGGTTTCTATTTTGCTAAATACTGATCCAAAAATATTGGTGAGTATGAGAGACTTAATGCATTTTTTTTCTAGTTGAGAGAAGATCTGCCTTTTGAGAGAGTGGGATTGTTCTTTTGATCTCTTGTTCTCTTTCAGTTGCCCTAGAGAAAAGATTCAGTAAACTCCTTTGCCTCCTGTCACAGTTTAGCTCCACTGGGCTAAATTTTGGCAGCTTAAAAACTTCCAGTTGAGCTTCCAAAATGCCTTCCCGCTGTTACCCTGCAGGGAAAGGAGACAGGGAAATGAGAGGGAAAAGACTTACAGGTTGGGAACTAAAACTACAGCTTTTAATGAAATTATAACAATAATAAAAACAATGAAAACAATTAGGAAGTAATAAAACATATACAAATATATGAGATATTGCTTGCAACCCTTGGCGACTACACATCACCACAGATACTACAAAGCAGACAGGAGGAAATGGGTCCATGGCTGGGAGGGGGCTGGGCACAGGAACTGGATTCAGGAACACACAGATCTGGGATCAGAAAAAACCAGACAGATGAGGTCCTCAACAGATGTTGCCATCTCTTAAGTCTATACCAAGTATGATGTATGACGTTGTGGATGACACTAAGCTGGGTGGAAGTGTTGATCTGCTGGAGGGTAGGGAGGCTCTGCAAAGGGATCTGAACAGGCTGGACCACTGGGCTGAGAGCAATGGCATGAGGTTTAACAAGACCAGATGCTGGGTCCTGCACTTGGACAACCCTATGCAGAGCTACAGACTGGGAGAAATCTGGCTAAAAAGCTGCCCAGAGGAGAAGGACCTGGGGGTGTTGGTTGACAGTGACTGAACATGAGCCAGCAGTGTGCCCAGGTGGCCAAGAAGGCCAATGGCATCCTGGCTTGTATCAGAAACGGTGTGACCAGCAGGTTCAAGGAGTTTATTCTGCCCCTGTACTCGGCACTGGTCACACCGCACCTTGAATCCTGTGTTCAGTTCTGGGCCCCTCACCACAAGAAGGATGTTGAGGCTCTGGAGCGAGTCCAGAGAAGAGCGACAAAGCTG
>WAAB01004927.1:53658-87862 GCA_013389865.1 Piaya cayana
TGGTTTAGTGTTTGATAGGAATGGTTGGACTTGATGATCCTGGAAGTCTTTTCCAACCTAGTGATTCTGTATATGGATTGAGATACTCTATTGGTCAGTTTAGGGTCACCTGCTGTATTCACCCCCTTCTGCCAGCTTGGGGATGGCTAAGTATAAGCATTGGCCCTTTTGCATATCAATACTCTGTTATCACTGTAGAGAAGAACACTCTTTCAAAAACATCCATTTAGCTTTCAGAAAAATGAAGTTACTTTACAGTAAGTGAATTAGTCACAAAACTGACTCTAATTTATGTCAAACTGTACCACCTCCTTTAGAAACTAAAATCTGCTTTACAGACATCGTTGGCAGAGGTCTCAGTGGCTTTAATTTCTCAATACTTCATATAGATATGTTTAGGTGGTGATAATTCACACCTTGAAAAAATGCTGGTATGCTTGATTCTACAGGAAAAGTGTTTACATAAACCAATACAGTACTAAGTAGGGCTTTTTAAAAAGACTGGGATTAAAGCTCAGAAGGATTTCAGTTTTCTGATCTAACTAGTAGACTATACTTAATTTATGAGAAGACTTTTGAGACTGTGCATTATATACTTAATGGCTGTCAGACTGTCTGAAGAATGGGAAAGGGATCTTGAAGTGAGCTGAGTATTTGCATGCTCAGATTATCCTTACTCATTCAACTAATCTGACTGCTTTTGACAACTGAATTTCAAGTTCTGGCAGAGTCCTTATTTTTCTTCTTTCTAAGTGGTGCCTGGTTGCTTTGAATGACAGAAATAGAAGACCTGATAATGTCTGAAGGGTTTTTGTATTAATTACATGCTTTGTAAAATACTCGGTCATCCTTTGGGCAATGCAAATTTAAGGTATGTTAAGAAATTTAAGATAAAACTGAAGCCACAGAGTGTTTAGTTAGTCATTGACCGATGGATCTATCTGTAGATGAAAGTTGCTTATAAGGCATTGGAAAAGCTTCATCTGCCACATTCATTTGGAGTATGTTGAAGTGAAGATACTGCTTCTTGTGGACACAAATATGAAACTTTAGGAGTCACACAGTACATTCCCTTTCATGACATAATTGACAAAACATAAGTCAGAAAAGTAGAGCTGCATGTTTGTATTCTTTTAACAAAGAAAGTCTGTGAAGTCAGTGCTTTATTTCTGTGGACTCCACTGCTTACAAAGCGTAACTTAATAAGAAATAAACGAGCAGAACAAAAAATTACAGGTAAAAGGTTTATATAAAAGTTAGTGAAAAGAACAGATTCAAAAAGAGTCAGACCATTTGTGCTGAAAACGGAACTGTTCACTAAGAGTGATACTTTACTTTTAGGTGGACGTCAAGCCCAAAATCAAAGAAATGGCATAAATATACCTGTGGAGAAACGTACAGAGAATGGGGTATGTAATAAATCCTAGAGGTTTTGGGTCAATTCCACTCATATATTTGATGTTTTAAAAATTCTTATTTTTCAAGATCTGTTGTGGTGGGAACTGGTGGAAAATGTATATATATTGTTCTATTTTGGTTTTTTGTTTATTTGTTGTTATTATAAAGTGAATGGGAGAATACAGCTTTTTTCACGGACTACTCTGAAGTTTCTGTCTAGAAAGAAATTAAATTCTGTGAAGTGAGGAGGCCCCAGAGTTAGATTAGAAACTGTAGTAATTAATACATGTTCCTCTGCCTTATTCATCCTGTGTTGAGAAAAAAACTGCTACATTATGCTTTCATGCTAGTATTTCCTGTCCAGGCATCTTTTCTTGTTTGATTTCTCACTGGTATTTATTCATTACATAGCTTCATATGTTAAAACATGAGAATATATCTGTGGATTGGAATATTTTCAGATGCTTGTAGAAGAGGTTGCATACCTCTCAGAGACACCTTTTGTACTATTTGTTTGTGCACTGGGTTAATTGCTATGTCTAAGTTTTTACTAAAATATTACTAGATTTCTAATTTAAGATACATATGACATGGCATAGACAACCTGTTTGGTGGCATTCAGTGAATCATGGCTTCAGCATCTCTTTCAAAAATACTGTGGCATAAGAAGTATCTACTCATGAGCTGAAACTTGCTTTACTTTCTCCTCTTTCTTCTCATCCTCGATACTTATGAAGATTCTACAGAGCGTATTCTGCTGTCATTTGCTGCTGCCTCTGCTGTTTACAGTTGACTCTGTTCAGTTTTGAGCCTCAATTTACAAGAAGGACACTGAGCTGCTGGAATGTGTTCAGAGAAGGGCAGTGGAGCTGGTGAAGGGTCTGGAGCCACAGGGATTGTGGGGAGTGGCTGAGGGAACTGGGATCGGTTAGTCTGGAGAAAAGGAGGTATAGGGGAGACCTTTTTTGCTTTTGACAGCTGCCTGAAAGGAGGTCATAGCAAGGCAGGTGTTGGTCTCTTCTCCCAAGCAGCAAGGACAAGAGGAAATGGCCTCAAGCTGCCCCAGGAGATGTTTATACTGGATATTAGGAAAACCTTCTTTACTGAAAGAGTGGTGAAGCTCTGGAACAGGCTGCCCATGGAAGTGAGGGAGTCACCATCCCTAGAGGTGTTCAAAAAAGCGTGTAGACGTGGCACTTCAGGACATGGTTTAGTAGGCACGGTGGTGTTGGGCTGGTGGTTGGACTTGATGATCTTAAAGGTCTATTCCAACCTTAATGATTCCGTGACTATTTTTAAACATATTTAAGTGTCAGTAAGAAGATTTCAGCTCACTTATTCATAGTTGTATTGTCTCTGTGAAGCATTATCAGTTTCCAAATATGCATAGGGCTCTTTCTTAGGGTAAAGCGATACTTTAAAATGTTTAAAAGCAAACAAATCAGTTTTTTTTTCAAGCTGATATGTCTTAAAGAAAATAAAAGAACTGAAATGTTAAAAGTAGTTTTTCAGATTAAGCAGTTCTGTGCTTGTGTATTGCCTGATAATTGGCATCTAAAATTCTCACACACAACTATGTAGTAGCAAAGTTGTTCAGTCAGTTTTGTAGCTCTTAGCAGCTAATTTTGTGTATGGCATGTGGGCCTAGTGGAAGGATTTTTTTTCCCCTATTCAAAATAGTTAATCATGTATTACTTTCCACTGTTCCTTTTCTGTAGACAACATTAGCTGATGTCCTCTGCTGCACAGATCCATTTATCCTGCTTCCATTGTCATATTGACAATGTAGTGAGATCACAGGGCTTATAATGTGCTGGGGGAACATAACTCTTTCATGACCTTCCCTGATCTGTCCCTCCATGTAAGTACTAGCACAAATACTAAATTTGACAAACAATATCTCTGCAATTCAAGACCAGCATATACAGTATGCCTTACAATCTCACTTCTTGGCAGGACTAAATATTATGACAGCATGGCTTTGTGTTTAGTTCAGTTTGCTGTTAATTTTTATGGGTAAAGCTCAGACCTGGTAACACTGCTATCAACGTGCCATTCAGTATATATTTCTAAAACCCCCTAAAAATTTGGCCCCAAGATTAAAATTTATTAAGGAACGGATGGACTCTTTAAAATGGGCTCTTACCACATTTAGGAAATTATTAAAACACAAGAAAGACTAAAACTTTTGAAGAGGTTATATCAATGTAAATTTTGGTGGATTTTATGCTGAAAATGGTACAAATTAGGTTTTGGAAGTGTATAAAACTAGGATTTTCAATTATGCCAAGTTTTAAATCAGAGGGGGAGGGGTAAAAAGAGGTGGCTTCAGGATCAAGGATTTAATCAGCTTACACTTACGTAATGCATTAGGCTTATTCATTGTTACTGGCATGCTGAGTGTTAGACTAACCCTAAAATCAATATAAATCAATGGAACATTGAAGACAGCTGAAAGTGTAGCAAATATTCTGCATTCAGGTATATTTTTGTTATGCATACTGTTTTAATGATGAAATAATTGATTTTTAGTTAATATGTGGATAAAGCTGAAAGTATGGCTGCATAGAAAACTTTAAAATTAATATTTGCTTTAGTGTTTGAGTCAGTAGTCTTGGAAAAAATTACAGTCAATCTGTCTTGAGTTTGATATGGGTAATTCTAGTAGTGAGCATTTTGTCATATGCAGCAGGATTTTTTTTGTTGTTGTTCTTTGAAACTATATGTGCTTGATTAGCAACTCTTTAAATAATGGTTAGCTGAAAATCATGTTATATATTTCATTGGATTATCTTCCAAATAAAGATTTAATGCTAAAAATAGAATAAGCTAAGTCTTTTCAAACAGTGAAACATGCATTTTTGTAAAAACAATACTTTTCTGTCAGTACTTATTCTAGAGCTTTAAATTCTGCATAACAAAGTTGAAAGGAAAAACTGTGAGATTTTGTGAATTGACTTTGTTCTCTTGTTTCTGCAGCAACCTTTTGGGGTTTGCTTTTGTTTAGAACTTTTCTCCTTGGAATGTAATCGGGGCCCGATCCCTTTCCACCTCTACACAAAGGTGTAGTTATGTGTAGATAAGAGTTACATAACTAAACATTTACCTTTGCTGGTAAATTAGACAACTTCTCAGAGGGATCCTCTTCTCTGAGAATAGCTGCTTCTTCCTCTTCTTCCTTTCTTTTTTGCACGTGTAACTTGAGCCAGCTTGATTTGAACACAAGTTGTAACAAGGGAAATTCTAATTAAAAGTTAGGAAAAAATGTTTTCTCAGTGAACGTAACAGACATTGGAATGGATTGCTTGGAGTCTATCTAGCTGAATAAAGTCCTGAGCAATCCGAACTGCTCTGAGCAAGAGTTATTGAATTGGATGACTTCCAGAGGCTCCTTTCTACTTAACCTATTCTTTAGTTCTGTGATCAGCAGCCGTTGATCCGTGGTCATACATGACCTAGCATGATGTCCTAGCATGATCCAAGCTTCATTGCATAGAAGCAGTAGCCACCTAAAAAACAGTAAGACAGACCAAGCATGGCTGTAACCACTGGGGGTCAGTGGTAGACAAGAGAGGGACAGGGAGCAGCCATCGAGGTGAAGCTACCGGTCATCGGTAGGAAACTACATCAGACATGTATCGTCGATAGGAAATGTGCATCAGACATGTATCCAAGAAAAACCCCTGAAGGAGGACAGAGCGGATGGTGATAGTTACCCAATGACAAAGTAATTAGATAACTGAGAAATTTCTGCAGGTGAGGGGTAGGAGGGAAAAAGGATGGATACAGGGACATGATGAAAGTAAAGTGTATAGGACTGAACAGAAGTAGCTTAATGTAATGGAAACAGTCAGTATGTGAAGACAATACTGATTTGCTGTAGTTGCTTCGTTATTTTCCTACTTGGAAAATTACTTGGGGAGAATAAAATGTCAGTTTGTAGTCTCCTGTACCATTTTCTCTTTAACTTGTTTCTGTTATTTCTAATATTAAAATTGCCCTCTGGGTTAGAGAGGCTGGTATCACTAAGGTTTTTCTTGATAGATACTGACTGGAACCCTTGCCAAGAGATGCAAAGCGGAACCTGATTTTATCTCTCACTGTGAAATTTGTGTTAGTGTATAAAAAATTCATGTAGAGAAGAAATTCATCATCTCCTGAGCTGCTTGAATTGCATTCCTCTAAATTTCCTTAGCTCTGAAGCTGTGACCAACAGATAAAGTTGGGAATGAAAATTTTGTGCTGATTAGAGTGTTACTATTTCTGTGAATTGGCTCAGATCAGGCTTTTAGCAAAAATGTTACAATGTGTAGTCCAAGTGTTTTATCATCAGGAGACTTATACTTTGATACTGAGGGAATTGGTCAGAGAAATTCCATTAACAAGTAAATTAAAACTTCTACATATATGTACATGCAAAACAGTTTTACAGTACTCATTTGACTTGGGAGAGTGTATGATTGCTGATGGAGTAGATAGCCATCTGATGCAGTCAGTCTCTGTTTCCCACTCCATCACAGCTGTAGTAAAGCTACATCTCTTTTGAGTTCCTGTAGTATGGCTTGTCAAACTGTTCCCTTAGATTTTAGATGTATTTACATGTGGTGCCAAAGTCCTTGAGTAGAATTGTATGCTGTTCGTTAGTTTTAACCATTTGATCCATACAAGTGCAACCAGATAAGAAGGAAATTAAAACCTAATATACATTTTGTCATACATTTGTTAGGATACAACAATTAACATTTTAAAGTGTGTTCTAAAAAGCACCTGATAAAGAAGTTTCAAAGATAACTGAATGGTTTTACAAGCACACTTGCACACGCAAAATACTTATCTGTTTCCTTAGCATGTAAGGCAAAGATAAGACAAAATCTAATTGTAAAGAAAAAGGCAAAAAAGTTAATTTAAAAATAGAATTAGTAACATCAGAGAAGGTAAATGTACCTACTTGCTTGAAGTTTCTCATTTGAAATGTTGAGGGATAAAGAGCTTAGTCTGGAACAGAAGTTGTTCTTCAAACCCGAGCTGCAAATTCGATGTAATATAAGCTTGTAAGTATTAAGTACTTTGTTTATAACATTTAACAGTGTACTTGGAAGATGCCGCCATTTAGGAGGCAGGCATTAATCAAATTCATTTAAAATAAACAAGTAATTGTATCTGTCTTGAAAATCTAGATTCAGGGCTCTTAAAGTAATCATTCCTTTAAAAGATTATAGAAAGCAATTTAAGCACAAGGAATTCTAACAGTTTGCAGACAAAAAATATTTTCCTGAAGAAATTTTCTTGCAGACTTCCTGGAACATTTTGGTCATGTAAAAAACCTGGCAGTTAAACTGGATCAAAGTTTTCCTAGTTTGCTGCTGCAGCTTTGTCTGTTACTTTTGTTAAGGGAACAAAAAAGGATTGTGTCTGCCACTCTTACAGTCAAGGGTGTTCCCTTGTCTAAGAAATAAAATTCTGAAGTTATTTTTACCTGTCAGAGATGGGAGGCTTGCTGCAACTACAACAGACTTCTGCACCATTAGACTCCTAGTTAAAACCTGAGTCAGTTGAATAGAGTTTGGATTCTTCTCAGACAAATGCAGTTCTTCACTAAGTCTGTCTGAAGCATTTTCCAGACAGCCTGCAGTATATTGCACTTCAAAAAATAGAAAAACTAATTCAAGTAAAGCACTCAAGGGAAAAAAACTTAAATTAGGAAGTTAAAAAAAAGCATAATGAAATCTAATTCTAGTGCATACAAATAGCTTTTGAATTCTTGCTGGACTAGAAATCCCCATCTCTTCACACCTCAGTAAAGGATAGTTATGTAGGGTAACATCTCTACAAGGCTAGTAATGATGTGAACTCATAGAAAGAATTTTCGTGAGACTGTGGGGTATGTAGAGGTCTTGACCTCATACCTCCCTCTGACAACTCTTTTAAACTTTCTTTAGGCCGAATCACATCATTCTTGAATTTGCAATGTCATGAACAGTGTTTTGACATGGCCTGTGCAATCTCAAATGTATTTCAGTGCATAACCGACAAAGTTACTAGATGCTTACAATTTATGAGAACAATTTGCTAAGTTTCATTGCACTTATTCTGTGACAATTTTCCTGTTATACTTTTAATTATTATAGGATTAGTTTATAACTAATATTTGTTCTTCATATCTGGCTTCATTTGACTAATTGGGAACAGGAAACGCTCATGGAAGCCACTTAGAACATTGTGAAAGGATTGTTTTCCTCCATGTCTTTTCCATGTATTTACATAATTTTTAATATATTTTGCTCTGGATCCCAAATATTTATCTAAATGGCTATGGATATGAGAGATACTCACAGATTTTGTAGTTCTGCTGCTCTTCTGGGCATCAGGAATTTTTCTTCTCAACAAGACACAAGGAACAAAAATATGGTTTTCTAGTCTGTAACAGCCAACAGGTGGCTTCCTGTTTTGCAGAGGAGGAAAGACCTGAACTGCACCATTTACTTAATCTACACCTTCAGTTCCCACTTTTACAGGTCTGATTTTGCTTTTCCTCATGCATAGCTTTGCAGTTTTACACCAGTACTGAGTTGCTGATGTCAATGGAAAGGGGAGGATCAAAAGTCCTGTCTGTTTAACCTCTAACTGTGATACTAATTTCATATATTTTTATTGTGAACACAGAGCAGTTCAAGTCACTCTTGTCCCTAGTTCTCTAACTAAATGAAGCATGTGGAGAACTGCCTCCAATACAGATATCACTATGTAGATCCTGAGCTGCTTGGCCCTCATATAAACAGAGTTGCTCAGAATAAATGAGTGCTTCAGCTGATGCATAACATTATGTATGTTATCTCATAAAGTAAACATTACTTAAAAGAGTTAATTTGTTATTTTTCATAAGGTATTGCTGTGCTTTCACAGTCCTTGCACCAGCACTGTAAACTTGAATGCCTTTTCTCACAGATGTACGTATCTCTCTGCAGTCACGTTAGTATTGTTCTTAGTTAACCCAGATATTGTAGTATAAAGTTGTTGTAAGGAAGATGTAACTTGTCCTTCGCTTCATTTCTGTACTCCTTACAGGAGACAGATTGTGAAATTCACTGTGTCAGTGCAGATCTCTAACGGCTTAATTGTGGAAGCTTGGTAGTTTAGGCTGTCCCTCTGTGTCTCTGAGCATCTATCAGTTCTGAGCAGGTGACTCTTTTGGTACTTAAATGCCAACTGTTCTTTTTCAGCTGACGTTTGGAGTTCTGTCTTTTTATGTAGCGTGTCATCTGTGGATTAGTGTTCCCTCTCATCTTTTCCACAGTCTCTGTGGTTTTTCTTGTGCAGCGCTGCTGTGGCCTCCTTTCTCTGACACACCTTTCCAAGCTCACTGACTTGGTCAGTTGGTTTCCTGTCCTGGCCTTTGGACACCTAGCATACCTATTTCCCATCCATATGTTTTTCCCAGGCAGGTGAACCTTTCCATTAATATATTGTTTCCACAGTTCCCTTCCAGATGCAATTGTTAGGTTTGTTCCCCCTGCAGTCTTCCTCAGATCAAAGCAGAGAAAATGAAAATCCCTCTGGCTAATTTAGGAGCGAGGGAGTTGAACTTGTTTTTCTTCTTTTATTCTGAGTGGATGATCTTTCTCTACAGCTCATACCTTTCTTGCTTGCTGAAAATAAGCCTGTTCTTTATGCTGCTGGAATATTCACTGCATTGTGCACAAACATACAGTTCTTCAGGGTCCTTACGGAGACCCATTTGACTGGATCTCTTGTGTAAGTGCACTGAACTATGCTTGAATTATTTTCTTGAAAGAATGAAGAGAGGGTGAACTTGCATGTCATTTGTGAGTTTGATAAGGTAAATTACAGCTTTTAAGTTGGGGGGTTTTTTTAAGTGTCGTAATTTTCAGCTACATAAGAAATTGTTAATGAGATTTAGTATTTTCTATAGTAATTTAGAAAACCTTAGGTCTAGGTTTTGGCTTGTTACAGTCTTTCCTTGTTTGCAGCTTCTTGATTTATGCTATTACACGCATGCGTTAGTTTTGTTACTGGCTCATGTATTCATCTTCTTGCATGTGAGATTTGAGAAAAAACTGATGTATAGAGAGAAAAACATTTAGTAAACACTGGAAAGGCTATTTACATAAAATTGTGGTATATTCTACCTGTACTATTTGCCTTTTATCTTAGACAGTCTCTGTTAATACAGAAATGTCTTTAAAAATTCCAGATGCTGCGGTTTTCTGTCACTTTAAACAGTAAAATTAAATACTAGAAGTAACGATTTTCCTAATCTTTTTGGTATTCAATTTTTGCACTGGGTTGGTACTACTACAGAATTAAAAATGGAATAAGTATTTCAAGTGTTTTTAAGCCAAATTATCTGTATTCTGATATTTTCAGTTTAACCTGATAACTGTGAAAGAAATGTCTATCGTTCAACATTTTCCATTGAATATGAAAAGTGCAATGAATCAAGCTGATTGTAGTTGACAGCTGGCTTGATCTTGCTGTGATTAGGTCTTTTACTGCTGGCAAAATCCACTAGCCTTTTCCGTTAGCTGATTGTTGATGAATGCAGAAAAACAGCTTTTAAAAAATAAAGAATATAAAGAATTTGGGGAAACTTTTATTTCATATGGAATGAGATTAAAAATTATCCTGCCTCCTATAGATTGATTGCCCTGAGCCAAAAAGCCATGCAAGATATCTATGGTTGTTGATTTGGCTTATTCACAGAAAACAGTTAAGTAATTAGTGTAGACAGAAAATTAGACATGGAGTTGAACCATGTTGAAGGAATGCAAATGTTTACAGCTGATGAACAGTGCTGCAAAATAAAGATGTGCTCTCTTACAATTACGTGGGAGAATAGCGAACAGGTAATTAATTACTTTACAAAATTTGTTAATTTTACCCTTTAGTGGACGTGCTATTTAAATGCTGTGTAGCTTTTGCAATTTAGTGTAAATGATTGTGGGGTTTGTTGTCACATGACCAGAATGCAGACCAGTTTGGGTTTTGCAGTGCCTTATTTCTGAACTGGAATTCATAGTTAATGAGAATGTTCGATGTATTTTGCTAGCATTTTAAAGTTTAAGACTTTATTAGGAGCTTGTTACTTCAAAATATTGTGGTCAACTTCAGCTTTTAACAGCTTCAGTTTTATGAGTAGTGCAAGTACTCCGCTGTTTCACAGCGTGTCTTTCAATTGTACAATATTTATTTTCAGTGCTTTTGTGTTTTGGAAATGTTATATCACCACAGGAAAACTCCATGTTGAAACAATCACTTGAGGGACAAATAAATGTACATTTGATGCTAAACATGTTATTGAGATTAATGATAAGTGGATCTTAACCGTACTTAACTATCCTGTCAGAATAAGATGTTGTAGTTCTTGGACATTTTTAAAGGAACTTGAACAATGTTTTTTCAACATGTATTGTAACATGTCTATTACTCCGAATTACTCTGAGTAAAAGGATTGGTATTGTAAACAGGTCTGAAGTTCTTTGCACAACTTGTCTGTTATTTCTGAAAGAATGCATAACTTATTTTAAGGTAATTTATTTTTGTTAAGGGTATAAGGTTGATATTTTGACTCAAATCAGCTACTGGCTATTTTAGCTGACACTAAAGTTGATTTAAACATGCTTAAGATTTCTGTGGCTGTTAAAACTGTCTGCAAGTACAAGGAAGAAAGTAGTATTTTAAATTAACTAGTTCCAGATACTGTACTTTCCCCTATTGTGGGAGTGATTTTTTAAGCAGTTTGTTTCAAGTATAGCATATATTCACTATTTGCCTAAATCTATTTCTAATTTTGAAAATATATTTTAACATTGTTTTGAGATTTGTTAAGTTCTGCCTTTTCTTAGCTGTTCTGAGGAGAGCTTCACTTGTGAGATTTCTAAGGAGACAATGTGGGAACACCAGAAATCTGGACTCTGGGACTTATGCTGACTAACTTTAAACATTTTATTATATAGATTGACTTTTTAGTATCAGCAAGTTGAATAAATTGCTAACAAGATAGTGTAGTTTATATGAAGTGTTAAGATCTTATCAGATACAGATAATGTGACATTTTTCAACAAATTATGATGAAATTGAAGTTTTTTTTATTTTAAGAAACTGTGAATGTATTTAGTTGCACAAGTAAGACAACATTTTTATTATAAATTTCTGAGTAAACTGATCATATTCCATTTGTAATGTTATTTTCAAGATCATCTGGTTATCAGGAGATAGCCCATGCTGTGTATATTTTGTTCTAATTCCCAATATTCTAGTTGCTTTTTCTGAGTTTAATTAGCTTGCTCATTTCCATTTGGCTAAAATAGGCACGTGCTGTTGTCATTGGATTCTTTTAAATGGATTTCTGCTATCGGCGTATTTCTGACCCAATTATAAAAATGCAAGGCAGAGCTGTGGATAAACCCACTAAACTGGAAATAATGTCATCCATGCCAAGAGCAGCAAAACCTCTATTTTAGTTTAAATAGGGCCAGATATTTTCTTTTGTCTTTTTATAATATTATAGATGAGTTTTCACACAAGATTTTCAAGTTGTCTTTGTTTCACCTGGCACTAGGATCACGGTTTATGGAAAATGTGGTCAGAATCTTGAACTAGAATTCTTGGATTTGGTGTTATATAGGGTCAATGTATTTTAGAAACTTGAGGAAGTCAGAATCAATAGCAGATGCTCCACCCTGCGTTCTCATCTCATAGTTCTCAGATAGCATAAGGATGGCGCATGCATTTTATATAGGACCTATTTGATGCAGAACTGTAACTCCTGTAACTTCCATCTGTTATCCCCATCACTACAGTTGTGCTGAGGGCAGGTACCTAAAGTGCATGCTGCCTATTCTGATCAGCAACCTTTAAAGCTTTGTTGCCAACTGAACTAGTTAAAATATTCCCTAAACTATTTTACTTTCAACGGGGCAGAAAAGTAATGCATGACTGTTGGGCTTCTGCTCGTGTCCAAGTTAGCATGGGAGAACTAGGAAATCTTTTGCTAAATTCAGCAGGCAGAACGAGCTGTTCCTTCCTTCCATACTTGAGCAATTTGGTAGTTGTGCAGCCCGAGCCGTAGCTCTTCTTTGGTGTAAGTGCAGCACAGAGAGGGAAATGGAGGGATGGTCTGCCTACGTGAGTGCTTCTTGGTCTGGGGAGGCTGAAGGTTGTCAGAGCCTTGATTCCAGTCTGGAGTTCACTGACTGGGGAGCGCTCTGACCTACCCTTGTGCATTTTATGGTTGTCAGTCTGCGTAGTTCTGAGAAATTTTTTTATGTAATAACACTTCACTTTCTTTATCCACATACTGGTGTACCTAGTCTCAGACCTGTCAGTTCTCTGTTTGTCATGTAGTTACATAGATTTCTGGGGTTTGACAGCTCAACAATGGCAAATTTATTATCTAGAGGTAAGTTTTATCTTCCCTCATTTGTCCTAGGAAGGAACAGTGAATTAAAACTGCTATAGATTTTGGAAATCGGAGCCTTTCAGTATGTGCATTAAACCCGGAGCATTTACTTTGCATTTCTATGTAGTCACTTTAAGCTTTCTCAGGAGCAGCGTGTGGTACTTTTCAGGCCTTTGCTGCTCTCTTCTATTAGACTGGTAAAGATGATGTTTTCTTTTTGCCTTGGTAAAAGTTGTATGCTTCATTAATGAATCCCACATAGGGGAGTAAATGCTTTAAATAATGAGCTCAAATTAGTTGATTCTTGGATTTTTTTTCTCTGTTGCTGTTGCAGTTTCTGCCTCTAATTCAGTACTGATCTTGTCCTCTGTCTGTGTTTTGCGGGGGGATTGAGGTTTTGGTTTTGTGCTGTGTTGTGTGTTCTCCCTGGTATCTCTAGCTTTTGATATGCTAGTGTTGTGCCAGCCTTGATAATAAAGAGTGTTTTCTTTCACATTCATTATGGCTGAGGGTATGGTTACCTTTACTGTCACAAATGTTTTTGGGAGGGTATATGGAGGACCTCAGAGGATTGCTTTATTGTTTTTTTAGCTAAAAATGGCCATTTGGACAAACATTCCTTCCCTGTACTAAAATTTGAGAGTGGCAACCTATATAAAGAATAAACAGTTTAGCAGGGACTTGAGTGGAGAATATGTTGCATTATCTTTAGTAGCTTCTTTGTATTGGCTTGTCAGTGAATTAATAGGTTGTTCAAAGTAGTGGGATACAAGCAAGAAAACTTCCTGAGTAGCCCTTTTGATAGCCAGAGTCGGAACCAGCCATTCTGGTCTCCAAGGCAGAAGTCAACAGGGAGACTTTCTCACCTCCCTGCATGCCAGTTGATTACATTTAAACTAGATTATGTTGGACCTTGGCAGCTGGTGATTTAACCTCAGAATCATCTCTGACTGTGGCAAGAGAGAAAGGGGGACCTAAGTACCAAGAGAAGTGGTAAATGAGGGAGTAAGGATAGAAGTGATGGGGTTGAGTGATAGCAAAAAGAGTGGAAAACATGTGAGAGAGTTCATTGTACATGACTCATTGTACGAGAATATGCAAAGGAGATGGTGGAGCTTGGCCAATTTCAGGAGACTTGGAGGTACTCAAACCCTACACTTTCTAGTGCAGGGCTGAGGATGAATTGTGTGTAAGATGGGTGTGAACGCTTATCTTGAAAAGAGGGAAGAAATCGATTAAGAAAATTAATGATATGGTGGCCCTTGCAAACCTGAGAAAAGATCTGAAGAGATAGCATGCAGGAAATGATTGGTAAATTCTTGCATTGCTCTGGTTTTCTTTCTCAATTCATTTGTTACCTTATGCTTTACCCTGGCTATTTGAGTGGCTTGGCATTACTAAACCTAAACATATGATTGGCAGTCATTATGGTGGCCTGAAAAGCTTTTAAGTATTTGTTTTCCTTTAAAGCTTTATTTTTCCTGAAAACATAAGTCTTGGGTGTGGATTTGGTATATATTTCATTGTTATTTTCAAAGTAAGTTTATATTCTTATTAGTTCAAACTTAGAAAGTGATCCAAAATAAGTCTCTTCATGCCTTACTCATGAAGGCAAAGAAATGTATAAAATCAAACCACATCCTAGTTATCATCTTTTAAAAAATAATGTATTTCAAAAGATCGGTCTCGTGGGTTTTTTATTTTAATATTGACATGATTAGATTCCTCTTAAAAGACAGTTTTCTGATGGGACTAAAAGCAAAAACCCACTGGAATCTGTCTGCCCTTATTGCTTACATGTCTTAACTCAGGGCATTTTGCTTGTCAAAGAAATCTGAGTTCAGGTGCAATGTTTCATTTACTATCGTGCGTTGCCAATGAGTAAGCCATTTCATAATAGCTCAGAAGCATGTGGACTGAGGAGTTTGTGATGATAGAACAGCGTAGTGTGAGGGAAGAAAGAAAGGAAGGAGGAACAAGAAAATGAATTTTCAGAGTGACGAGACTAATATGTAGAATTAAATATTAAAGGAGGTTCCTTTTCTTAATTAAATACCTATGGTATGACTTGTTTTGAGGCAGCTTGTAAACTGGTTCCCAAACTATTTAATTACTACTGTACCATTCATCTCACTTGTCTCAAAAATACTAATCATCAAATGGTAAAGTATGAGTCTGTGGTAGGAGAGTAATGTCAGAAGCTGAAACTCCAGTTCATTACGAATTCTGTCTCTCATCATGACTTTTTAAAATACATGCTAAACAAAATAAATATATTTTTTAAGATGCTTGTCAATATTAAGAAATTAGGTAATATAGGTGTGTTCTTGTCTGTATCAGACACACCTGATACTTCCTTAGTGCCTAATAACGCACTGTTTGCTCTATAGCATTTTACTTAGGAGTTCATCTCTACCTGTAAATGCTTCCGTGAATCAATGAAAAGAAATTTACAATTCAGCAGAACTGTCTGCTTTGATGTATGGCCATGTAGCAAATGAATCTGTGGAATCCGGAGGAGTAGATGCTTGTAGTGGCTTTTTAGTACCTCCTTCAGAAGGCAGTTCTGCAAGAGATCCATTTGTCTTGCTGCAGGAGAGAGGAGGAGGCCTAGACCTTAAATGTGATAGGCTCATGTTTGTTATGGGAGGTGAGTGACTTCATGTTATTAACTAGTGCATACAGCACAAACTTAAGAATCTGAGAAACCAACAACTTCATTAAAGAAACAAGAAAATGTAGTGCTCTCTTTGCCTTGCATAACCTGATGTTCTGAGGAAGGACTGAGACTGACATTTGCATACAGGTTATTACAAGCCAACTCAACTAATACGAAATGCTCTAAATGAATTGATCTTGGCAAGAGAAAGATTCAGTATTTTTCGTGCTGTTTCAAAAGTGATGCTGTCCTGTTTTGGAGCCCTGAAATCGGAAGAGTATCTGAAAATAATTGATTTGATGTTGAAGAGGAGTTCTGCTTACTGCTTTTACCATGTGGATGAAAAAGAACAAACTTCGAGTGAAGCTACAGGTTTAAAACTTTGTTTCCTCAGCTGCCACTTCTTTCTAAGTATATTGTAGTTATTTTAAGTGAAAGGGACACTTACTGGTACTCAGTGAAGTAAACATTAAAAGATTTCTCATAGAGCTCTTATATTTAAGTGGTTAATTATCACTGTTTCCTGTATTCTTGGGCTTTGCCATGTGTATAAGGTTTTTAGAAATCGCACTTTCTAAATGGAGCATTTAACAATAGTTAATAGCTTCTTCAGTGAGAAGCTAGGATTTGCATTCATCTTATAATGAATCATCTATATTTTACATAATACAAAATAATGCAGTACGTTTTTCAGGTATCATAAGATATACTTTCAAATATGCTTATTTAAAGCAGAAAAAAATCCGAGCCTTTGCATCAAACTCTTTTTCTGTTTCTGGTGCTTCTACAAACTGGCATTTCAGGTTACATTTTTCATGTAGAAAATCTGTAATTTTCAATTGGTGAAATGGCTTTTTTTTACCTTGAAATATGCATAACTGCTATACAGGAACCACTTTTTGAGGAATGTGGATTTATTTTTAACACTTTTTTTAGCAGAATAAAACATCTGTCTTTTTCTTGGACAGTGTTATGGTGAAAATTAATACTGGAAATAGAATGAGTGCTCGAAATAGAGTAGAATTGATCAATGTTGTTAACTTAAACTGGTGGTTGAAGCAGAAAGGAGGGAAGCATTGGGAAGACTTTACATAGTCTGATGCAAGTTGTATGTTTTTGAAACACAGCATACGTGTATTGAAAAAATACTAAGAATTCATACTCCCCCACCTTTTTAACTTTTAAAATCAGTGCTATAGAGGGAAGCCTTCAAGCCATTCTGAGCTCCTTTTAAGAATTACCTACGGAGTGTAGCAGATGCAGAAATAAAGGTTTAGGTTTTTCTGCTGGAATGTCATGACATTGGAAGCCAGCAGAGCCTGAACATGTTTTGGGAGCAGGGTTTCTTATGTTTCAAGTGAGCATATTTTGGTTTGTGAATGGCAAGTTTCCTTATTTTCTTACCCAATTAGTGCCTTTCAGTCTATAATTAATAAGAAAAAGTCTCTCTTTGATGGCCACAGGTGCATGCAAGTTATTTGGCCTCAAAAAAATATTGTGAAGAACTCTTGTCTGTCATAAGCCAAGCTAATAGAAAGTATACGCTGCTAAGCTCAGTTCTTTTTTTAATGACTGTTTACTACGAAAGTGTTGAAATAGAGAATTAGTGTTTTGGATTTTACCTTTTGTTCTAGTTCCATTATTCTGTACAGCTATAACTTTAAATAAATACATAGGTGTTCTTTTTTAATAACTTCTCTACCTTAAATAGTTTTCATTATTGTTGACTCGTAAGAGGAATACCCAGTAGGAATTGCAATTTCACTCTGTAATTATTCAGTAGGAAATGTTCAAAGAGGGACAACAACTTTCTCTAAAAATTTTAGTCTGACATGTCTCTATCATGCATCTAAGATGCAGCAACTTTAAAAGTTAGTTTTCCAACTCCCTTTCATTTTAGTGACTGACCTTGAGGTGCATATCTTACCTGAATAGTTGTGTGCAGAAATTTGAAATATTAATTGGGGTACAGGTGTGGGGATGAGAAGTCTGTTGTTCTAAAACAAATACTATTTTCCTTTACTGACTAAAAGAAATTTTCTATTATGCATTGATTGGAGAACTGACACTTACTTGAGGGATTTGATGTAGGAATACGAAACAAGCCATACAAAGTGGCTGAGGTTCTTCATTGTTTATTACATTATCACAATGCAGTAATCCAGCTTTTACATTGATCCAATAAATGACTGAATTACATGTAAAAACATTGAAACACTTGTTGGGCTATTCTGGACTTCCCAGCTTTTTAGCATAATTTTTCAAATGCTGGTATTCATTTTCTGTGCAAATTAAAAGTTATGGTTAAACTGTGAGATTCTGAGGTTGTGGGTTTTGGTTTTCTGAGTAGCAAAGCAGGTATTGGGCAGGTGTCAGTTTCTGGAATTAATCTTGTTTCACTGTACTCTCTTGTGATTACATAGTAAAAAATGTGGTTGAATGGAAGTAATTTAATATATAGATTTAAATTATATTTGTTGATAGAACTATGAATATACTGAAACAGTGTGTTCATTTTTAAAAACACAGATTATTCAATCTCACACATTGTTGCAGCATCATGTAAGTTTTAAATATTTTTCATTAATTGTCTCTCTACCCCAGTTTTGTAAATGATTTGTAAGGTTTGGTACGCAAAAGCAGCGGTAAAACCCCAATAATATCTTGTCTTTTCATTTAAAGTTCGAACCGCAGTAGCCACTTACTTATCAAAAGGGGACTAATTTTACTTTCTTCACTTTGTACAGACTGGTTTTTGCAGATTCTTACCTTAAATGCTTCAGTAGGCCAGGAAATTTCACTGTCTTTGGATGTGACCTTAGTGACAATCTTTATCCAAGCCTTTGTCTAAGGATTCTTGTCCTGTGCTAGATAAATAATGCCAACCACCAGTTAAAGCATTAATGTGGATGTGACCTTAGTGACAATCTTTATCCAAGTCTTTGTCTAAGGATTCTTGTCCTGTGCTAGATAAATAATGCCAACCACCAGTTAAAGCATTACACTGAAAGCATTAGGAAAGGAGAGAAGCTTCA
This sequence comes from Piaya cayana, assembly GCA_013389865.1. Lineage (NCBI taxonomy): Eukaryota > Metazoa > Chordata > Aves > Cuculiformes > Coccyzidae > Piaya > Piaya cayana. The sequence continues at coordinate 72,170 of WAAB01004927.1, forward strand.
GTTTATAATTACTGCTTAAAAGACCGCTTTGCATATGTGTTATGTGCCATACCAGTCCTGTGTAACAATTCTACAGAACATCTTAACAGAACAGTGTTAAACATAGTGTAAGGGCTTTTTACTTTAATTTGTTTTGTCTCTTAGTGTTTTCCTCTTTCATCTGCTTTTCCTCTTTCCGCAACCTCTCCCTGGTTTGTGTACATTCTGCATCCTTTCTTTCTGCTATAAAGTTCCTTACTCTTCTGTAGGCATCTATCATTGTTCTTCCTCTGAGGAGTGGGGATTTAGCTTCTGCAGTCAAAACACTTAATTTACATCAACAAAGCAATGTAATGTTTTGTGTTCTGCAGGTTGGGAATCCACGAGTTGAGCTCACTCTTTCTGAACTTCAAGATATGGCTGCCCGACAACAGCAGCAGATTGAAAATCAGCAGCAAATATTGGTTGCTAAGGTAATAATTATATAGAGATCATAATAAATACAAATTGCTTTCAACATGCACAAGCATAAGCTTCATGCATACAGAAAAGCACACTGATTCATTTTATATAAGCTCTCGAAAGAGCTTGAGAAATCAGTTGTTTACCAAGTTAATCTTAACCTAAGCAATATAGAACACTTCAGTGTATACAGTACTGTAACAACCTATGTTGAGCCAAGTTATGCATCTCTCTAAATGTATTGCTAGATTTTATTTGCCTCTTTTGTGAGGCCCACTTCATGATGTGTGATAGACCAGGCTTGACTCTATGCTCATCTCATTCACGGGGTATGGTAATAGTGGTGTGAGATGAAAACATGCCCACTTGGTATATGTTCATACATTGTATTTCTGAAGTCTCTGCGATGCAAGAATCTAAGTATGTTTTCGTAGTGGGGAGTGGGTTTATTGGTTTTGACATGTTGAGGTGTTATGCGTTGGATGCTTGGAGTACTTAGGAATCAGCCCATCAACTCTTGTTCTTTTTTGGACAGAAATAATGTAGAAAAAGAAATGTTTTCCCTGTGTTCCCAGCAGTAGCACTGTTATTTAGAACTGAAACACTAGCTTGCGGTAGGTCAACTTTTTAAATGATGTCTTGTACATATTTTGTCTTCTTTGGGGAGCTAGATAACAATTTTGCAAAATTTTCATTTTGCAACAGCAGGAAAATGGTTAATAGCAGCAGAAAACATATGCCAGAGGAAGCTTCATAGATGTGTTTGAATGAATGTTCAGGCTAGGGCTGTATTGGCATACGTATGTAAATTTGATATGTGCTCTTTATTTGATATTTGATATTTTGAACAAATCTAAACAGATTTGTTTAATTAATATTAAGAGTTTTTCTAGGAGGACTGATACATATTTTAACTCGATAGAACTTTTTCTCATTTCTGGAAATAAAAGCCCTATCTTAGTGATGAGTTTTTCTAAGTTAACTTTTTTTAAAGTAAATGAGTAACAGGTATCCCTTGTCTCAAACATCATTTTTTCAGGAACAACGTTTGCGTTATCTGAAGCAGCAAGAACGTCGCCAGCAACAGTCTGTTTCTGAGAGTGAAAAGCTTCAAAAACTTAAAGAACGTGTTGAAACACAGGAGACAAAGCTGAAAAAGATCCGTGCCATGAGAGGACAAGTAGACTACAGCAAGATCATGAATGGCAATCTATGTATGTGGAATTTTGAAGTAATCTATTTAATTTAATTTACTACACTACTCGCTGCATGGGTAGCAAATATTCCTAGGCAGTGTAGCATTGAGGCAGGATTTCAGATTTTTTTGTCTTACAGAGGGTCCTGTGTTTCTATGAAACTTAATGACTTAACTTTGCTTCATATGGTCAGGCATAAAGTCAGAGTAAGTCTATTCTGTAACTTTAGGATGTGACTTTGAAAATTCCCAACACACAAATATTTTATATATGTATGCATAGACTAGCTCTTAAAACTAGTGTGTTGTATTTATCAATACCCATAGAATAAAAAAATCAATAACTTCTGCTTTACTAAATGTTTTTTTGTTATTTTTATCTTGTTAATTTTAGCAACTGAAATCGAGCATATAAGTGCCATGTTCCAGGAAAAGCAGCAGGAACTACAGGCTGCAGTGTTAAAAGTGGATCAACTTACTCAGCAACTGGAAGATTTAAGGAAAGGGAAACTGAATGGGTTTCAGTCTTACAATGGACAAATGACGGGACCTGCAGCAGTAGAATTAAAAAAGCTGTATCAAGAGCTACAAGTAAGTAATGGAGAGAAGCTATTTGAATGGTAACTGTAGATTTTAAAAAGTTGTGTTGCTGCTCTTGTGGGTGGCAGTTAGGTTCTGTGACATCTGTGACAGTATGACTGGTGTATTGGAATGCTGCATCTGTGTGAAGTTGTAGTTAGCATGCAGCCCTCTTTAAAACAGCTTTTTTTTCATTAGCTTTAAAAACTATTTTTGTTGGTGTGAAGAACATAATGATACAAACTGTGTAGGTGTTCTGAAGGGCATTTCTTAGCCCCTAATATTGAAATATTGAACGTTGACATAAGCTAGTGTTTGTTTTAATTTCAATAAATAAATAAAATTTATTTCAGTACTTTTCTGTTTTGCAAAGAACTGCGTGTAGCAAGCTCACATGCCATCTTAACTTGAAGAAGTGGCTGGATACTGAATAAAATTATACTTCAGATATATTGTGAAAATATACCTATGATGTCTGGTGTAAATAAAGAAAATACATAAGAATTAAATAACACATTTTAACAGAATTATCAAACATATAAGCTGTACTGCATTATAGCTGCAGAATATTCACACAGCATTCCCTGTATCACCTTGTATGTCTTCTTCCAAGAAGATTGTTATATCTGAAGTGTAATTCGCACAAGAGTAATTAAATACTACATTTACATTGAAATTCTGTCAAGCTTTTATTTTTAAAGCTATGGAATACCTAATCCAATGTGTCAGGATTAGAGGAGGTTTTTTTTAGTTACTCGTGTACTTTGTTGTGATAAAGACAACAGTTTAAATATGCATTTCAAAATTATTCTCACTTATTTCTTTAAACGGACAAATACAACATACAAATTATTCATCACATGTTTGCATTAATTAGGAATTGGGGTCCTTTTCTCCTCTTTTTTTCCCTTTCCCCTTTTATACAAGGCACGTAGATTAGTTTGGGTTGAAAGAGACCTTTAAAGGTCCTCTAGGCTAACCTCACTTGTAATGAACAGGGGCATCTTCAACTACATCAAGTATTTACCTTTGAAGTATTTCTAAGTGCAAAGATGCTCAATAGATTGAGATTCCGCTCTTGCGCTTCACAGTGATCCCATACACATTTATCAAGACTTAAATTTGCCTCGGGGTTTTTCTTGCACGTAACATAACCATGAAAATTGGAACACTGAGGCAATACTGTCAGAGTTATTGAAGGTATGAAAAAATGCCAATGGGAAAGCAAGAGAAGTAATTATAAAGACTGTCATGGTTGATTTAAGCCATAAAGGTATTCCACCCCCTAATCTTGCTGGAAAACTGCTGTTGAAGGTTTCAGTTTAATCACCATGTAGAGGGGAAAATCTGTGCCCACTCCCTGTGCTAGCAGTTCAGTTAACCTCCCATCCAGAGATCGAAATTTCATGTGGAACTGGAAACAGAATCAATAGCGTAATTTCTGGTACTGGCTTTATATCACTTAGGTTTCACAATATTCAAATTGTCTTGGTGCTTAAACATAATTTTTAACAAACATTTTCTGTGACTTAATTTTTCACAGTGTAATTCACTTCTGAAATACTTAATGCTTAATTCTTCAATCCATTTATATAAATGGGATACAGTCTATGTGTATTCAATAGGTATCCACTATTTTACTAGGATGTTCTTTTGCTGCTTTCTTTTAAGAGCTGTTCATGGTTGCAAATGCTGATTTGACAGGCTGTGTGGAAGCATAACACCAGAACATAGCCTATCCAAGTTGCTTTAAGTTACTGTCTTAAAAAACCAACTTGACAACAAAATGAAGTGACTCTCCTAACTAGTGCTACTTTTTTCTTTTTAAGATTCGTAACAGGCTTAACCAGGAGCAGAACTCCAAGCTTCAGCAGCAGAAAGAACTCTTAAACAAACGTAATATGGAGGTAGCTATGATGGACAAGCGAATCAATGAGCTGCGTGAACGACTATACAAGAAAAAAGTTGAGGCACGTCAAAAAGAAAACATTCCTGTAAGATAAACTGTTAAAAGGGCCATGCTTTAGTTTATCAAGAGCCTATAAAAACTATATAGAATCTCACTTTTTCCCAGCTGAGTGATACGATTACACCTAAAGAACCCATTTTAGAAGTAGCATGCTTCTTGCAGCTATTCTAAGATTTTGCATAGATATCAGAAAACTGATAGACAGAACATGTTTCACTATTTTTCTTTATGGCACAGAGCATACCATATTAAAAATGACAGCAGTTTATATTTCTAGGAAGTAAAGTGTGATTATGGGCTATGTTTTAAAGCATCAAATCAGCTTTTATAAAAATTGATCTCCTAATATAGAAAATTTGTAGAAATATAAATGGTCTGATAAAGTTAGTCGTAGTAGTTGTATGGAACTTTGAAAATAAATTAATTGCACAGTAGACCATTTTTCTAAGGACTAGAGAGATCAATTCTGGATTCCCATATGTATGTCTAGCTGGAGGTATTGCTTTCAAAAGAAACCAAGCTATATTTGGTTATTTAAGAACTCATTTTAGCCAGTTTGCCTAAGAAAGGCACAACGAAAGAGACTTATACAGATAAAATTTTCTACAAGAAATGAATGTGGATGAGAAATTTAATTTTTGAGGTGTTGCTTTTAGGGAATAAAATTTGTACTTTCTGCTTTTTTGTGTAAGAGCATAAAGAATAGTAACTCAGTTATTAAGGTTTCTTAGCTACAGTGCATGGTTCTAGATACTTAAGACTTCAGACCTCCTGTTCATGCACAAATGCCTGGATTAAATGGAAGTTCATGTTCAGTTTCTCTGATTTTTTTAGTTGAATCGTCTTAATGGAAGTTCATCACCCCAGTCATCCTTGAGTGCGTCAGGAAGGGTGGCAGCAGTAGGACCTTACATCCAAGTTCCAAGTGCTGGCACTTATGCTGTACCAGTAGATCCCGTTAAACCACAGTCTCTCACCATTGCTTCTAGCTCAACACATGGAAGATCAAAATCTGGTAAGCATTTAACTGTGGTGTTCATTAATACAGATGGTTTGGAATGGAGTGATAAAGAGTAATCTTAAAGAGACCCAGCATTGACATAATCTCTGTAGTAGGAGGGGAAAGTTTTAAATGTCTTGATACTGTTCTATGATTGGATATTAGTCATTTAATATGAAGCAGGTTTTGCCTGTTTCCATGTATTTTTCTTAGAAGACTGAGTGTTTTCCTTGAAATATTACTGGCTGGTACACCACTTAAAGGAGCACATGTTCCTTCACAAATTCTGTGTTCTTTAATAGCTTTTCAATTAGTTTGTGTGTTTGGATATAATAATGACATCAACTTTGTACAATTATTTACAATATGTTTCTTTTTGTCAAGTAAAAAAAAGCTAGTGACAAGTAGAAATATTACTTCTCAGAAAGAGACTGAACAGAAAACCAGAATAAAATGCAGTCAAAACTAGGGGAGGTTTTTGCTCCAAGATATTAAAGTTGTGGTGCTTAAAGCATTTCTGAAATCGAATAACTTTAGCATTGATACTCTTTACTTGGTTTTGCCATCATTAGTGAAGGACCTGGCCCCACAGAGTACTCACCAGAACTTGATGTACAGAATTGAGTCCCAAGTCTTCCATGATTAATAATACCATCTGTGTTATAATATAGGTTTTTTTTTCTTTTAATTTATATTGGAGACAAAAGGAAGCAGGTCATGACATTTGTGCCTTAAGTTTTCATTCTGGTAAAGCTCACCTCTCTGCTCACATCTTGGCAAAATCAGAATTCGTAAGAAATTATTAGCTAGGAAAAAGTGCATAATCATAGAATCATGGACTGGTTTGGGTCAGAAGGGACCTAAAAGCTCCAACTCCCCTGCCATGCGCAGGGCCACCTTCCACTGGATTAGGTTGGTCATCCAACAAATAAAAATGCATGATCCCCTAGGTCTTAACCACAGGTTGTAGTTTACCTGGCCTCCTAAGAGGGATCTAAAAATGAGATAAGCAATGTCTTGTAAAGCAAAGCTTCTGCATTATTGACTTACATTCCAGTACTTAAAACTGAATACTCCGGCAATTTTTCTAATTCGTTTTCAAATTGGGAAGGGCAAGATTGAGGGAGGACAGTCTGAACATCTCTATAGGATAGAGTGATAGAAGTTCCTCCCCCTCCTGCCGCTGGCAAAATACCCCAAGGTCAGGAAGTGAAACTGTCGAAACAGAACTTAAAACCCCCAGTCTTTTCCGTTGGAATTAGTAATTTAACAATACCTTTAGTGTACAAACCCCATCACTGTGGTTTTATGGAGAAGTCTTAAGAATGTGGAATGACTTAATTGTGGAGTGACGTGACAGATTTGCAACAGTTTTGTCTTCAGACTTGTGGATTCCCTTTCACATATGGGAAAGGACAGCTCATAACTTCTAAGTTCACCAACCAAAAACAGTTCACTATTTTGTAAGTATTGTCTTCAGAAGACATACATACCCACTTCTAGACCTAACTCAGGAGGTTATAAGATTTCTGAATGATAATTTTTGGGTTTAGAAAAGTAATTATTCTACGTTAGGACTGACTTTGTGTTAATTACTCCAGCTGTTCTTGAATAAAGTCCTGTAAAATAGATTTATGTAAGGAGGAGTTTATATGCTCTCAGGAAGAAAAGAAATGGGGAACTTTTTTCAACTGTCATGCTTTTATTTCTCATTATCTGTATGTTCCTGTGCTCATTTCTCCATTGTCATTGTCATAATTTTTCCACCACTCTTTTTCTTTCTTTTTCTGTGTAACTGGATCTGCCTTGGTGTGTCCGGTAGAGACAGACTGTGGGTATGTGAAAAAAACTCCAGACACCTGGAAGGTTTCTGATTTAGACATAATAGTGGATCCTATTCTGTCACCTCCCACTCCTCTTCAGTCTGCTGCTCACAATGTCATCCGCCTGGCACCTACTGTTTTTGACACCCAGCACTGTGAGTCCATAGAAGATGTCTGGCTAGCTAAGAACCCAGTTTTTAATATGGTCATCTGAGCTCTTGCGTACAGATGCATATTAAACAGCATCTTTAGAAGTTGTGTTATGGTATGGCAAGCAGAAGATGCTGTCGAAATAGAAAATTGTGGAGAAGTTGCTTTTTCTCTTTGAAGGAAACATTAACAGCAAATTCATCCCTGGAGGACTGGAGTAGTGTCTAAGGATGAGTTTTCTTCAGTGAAAATCCTTGATATTCTCTAATTGTTATTAGAAAATTCATAGTAATTACCAAAGCATGGTTTAGTCTATCCCAGATTAGATAGATTTATTACATGCAGGTTTGAGTTTCTGAGTTGCACTGGACCCAGATCCGGGATAAAAGCTCACCCTGTCAAGTCAATAGCAAGAATCTTGCTGACTTCCACTGAACAAAAATGTTATACTCCATGTTTTGTTTGCACTTCAGTTGCTACAGTAAGTATCCAGGATCCAGACTTGGAAATTTAGGTTTAGTGTTTGATAGGAATGGTTGGACTTGATGATCCGGTGGGTCTCTTCCAACCTGGTGATTCTATGATTCTATGAAAACATTTTGTGTCTGCATGTCACTGTCTTATTTATGTAAATACAAAATAGATTGGTGGGAGTTGATTGTTAAGTAGTCTTAGAAGCAGCAGATGAGATTACATTTGAAAGAGGAAACTAAGCCAGTGGGCTGGAATGGTGCTGGGGTGGCTGAGAGCAGGAGCCAGTGAGGGCTTGTCAGAGGGCGTTGCCATCAGATGGGCAAGAGAGTCAGGGACCTGTTCAATCTAACCAAAGATAGCAGAAGGCAGGTGCTCTTACTTGCCTCCTCTTAGCACCTATCACGCAGCCGCTGGCACCGTACACTGCAGTTGCAGATCAGCAGCTTCGTTAAGAGCATGAAATTCAGCTTGGGCTTTGGGAGTACGTGAGAGGTGCACTCATAAAAAATGGATGGTGGCTGGCAAATCTGCCAGGTTGTGATACAAAGGACATGAGGGTGGGAACAGCTGCATTCTGATGTTTGGATAGGTAGAATGAAACAGAGAAGATAGAAAGAGACTATGAATTTGTTTCCAGTCTGTTACCCCAGAGTTTGGGGATGAACTTACTAATATTTGGAATTAAAAGGATTACTTGATGGTTTTGTATAACTGTTTGTCTAGATAGAAGAGTGTGGGCTTGTAATTGCAGGTAAGATAATTAAATTCTTCGGGATTTTTACTGTTGTTTGCATAAGTGCTTTCTTAAAAGCTAAACTTACAGCCAAAGATGTTTTAATGTTTGACGTGAGTCAGTTGTAATGTCTTCAAAACAAAAGTTTTACTGAATCAACTTTATTGGAGTTATGGAATGTTGTGTGTATTTTGTACAGTAAATGTTAATTAAGTGCATACTTCAACAATTTGTTATTATTTAGGATCAAAGTGTTTAGACATTCAGCTTTTTTTCCTCTTGCTCTTGATGACCAGATGATTAAAACCAAAAACAGACAAGATCTCCAAAACGTCCAGTTCTTAGCTGTTGCCAGTATTAAAGCAGGACCTTATTACTTCACTTTCTGGTACTTCGCAAATGTAAAAAGTGATTTCTGTATTGGCAGTGTAAAAATATGCAAGTGTTAACCTTATTTAAATTACTAACTACAAAAATTGCTCCAAGTAATGATCTCTCGGAATCCAAACACAGTTGATCTGAATTTGAAAGGTTAATGCAATATTATGTGTGGACTATCAAAGAATGTTCTGCACATATAATTAAAAAATTAGTAGTATGATAGCGTAAATGCAGAGGCAGAACATCTTGGCTTTAGCTTAATTGAAACTGATACAATTTTAGCAAACCTATAAATATATTTATGAGCTAATAGGGTGAATTTGCACTCATAGGGTGAAAACATTGGGTGGTAATTGTCAAGAAATCTTCAGGTTGTCATTTCCACAGATGGGAAGAAAAGGATGAGTCTCATGGATCAATAAAGAAGATCAGGCTCACAGATAGAAAGTGGAGTGCTGATGTTAATTCCGCTGCAATTAGAATATTCCTGTTCCACTTACTCTTAGACTATCTGCTATCCTACACAGAGGATGGCAAAGAATTCTAGAATTAGCCATGCTGATTCTCTTTTCTAGGGGCTTAAAACTGAAATGAAATGGGAAACTTTGCCATTAAATACCATTTGAAATTGTCTTAGCATGGGGTCCAGAAATCTCAGTTAATCTACACACACTCCACCCCTCACACTCCCATTTTGTTATCATCTAGTGAAGTTAGTTAAATGTTATGTATCATCTTTGCTGATTCTAAGTACTCCACTAAGATAATTACAGCCAGTAGGGGGGGAGGAATGACCTCTGGTCTCCTTAGAGTAAGAGAAACCTGAAGTTTAATCTTTTAAAAGCAAATCAAAACCTTAGAATCTAACCAGGGATCTAGTTACTATAAAACAGCTGTAATTATCAGGCTATTTAATCTCTGATGCTTACTTAGGGAACAGAAACTAAATAGTCTCATGCAGTTAATAGAGTAATGCCTCAGTGCACCTAGGACTTCATTAAGGAATTGTTGCCTCAGTTTATGTGCAGCTCTGCATAATTTTTTTGCATATGATGAAGATAAAATCCCACAATTTGTATCATGACACTATGAGTTGAAGCTGACAATAAATTCGTTTAAAATTAAATCTCTAGGGCAATTCTAATCAAGTATGTTGAAGGAAAAACAAAAGGTAAGTTAGCTGCCACTTCCAGCAAAGCGATATCTGCTTTTGTTCCGTGCCATTGTTGAAAGGAAATTTTTACATCCTGTTATGAGTGAATGAATGCAGTAACCATGGCTTAAATTTGGAGTAGGTTCACTCAGAGCTTACATAGACTTACACGAAGCATAATTCACAGTGTCTTTACAGAGTACAAAAGAAATATGTTAGCGAAGTGTTTCTGTAAGGATTTTTGTCCTGAACTTGTTTGCCTTCTCATAGTAGAATATGTAATGCTCAAACCAAAATTTTAACCATCTTTTTTTCCTATAGAAATTGTCAATCCAATTTGAGTGTCAAAGGGTAATGAACAGTGTATTATATGCAGTGATTAGGCTTTCAGTATTTCTGAATCACAGATTAATAGTGATATGTCTAATTTCTGGAATCAAATTAATCCTGTTATATTCTGAGCTATTCCATTTCATGTGTTGTTTTGCTTGTTTACAATGGTGGTGTGGATTATTTTAAATGTAGTAATTTTGTCTGTTTTCAAGCTAATGATGGAAATTGGCCAGGACTTAAACAGAGCTCAACCCCTGTGGTAAAACCCCCTCAGATCTCCAACACAGACTGGAAAGAATCAAGCATGGACACTGCTTTAAAACAAGGAACTATATCCAGCCAGCCTTTGCCAACCTCAGTATTAGGAAGTACTGATAAGCTGGTAGGTATCATCTGTGATATATTTACAGATGTGTTTTGCTGAAATTACGAACCTTTGGCTTCCATAGCTGAACTTACTTCATTTACATACACGTTGTAACCCTGCTGATGATTATTTAAAAAGTTGGAAAGATAACTACCTTTCTATTCCTCCTGTTCCTTTTTCGTTCTCATCCCATTCATTTATTTTTTTCCATCTTCAGTAGGTTGTATTCCTTCCTGTTCTTTTACATATCTTATCTCCCCTTTTCTCTCCCTTTGCTTCTCCGAATCATCTCCCCCACCTTATTTTTCTAATTCACATCTCCGTTGCTATTTTCTGTTGGTGTAGATGATCACATTTTCAGTGCAGTCTTTTTCTCACAAGAATCTCACAAAATAAGTCATTAAATCTGTCCTTGAGTGAGTCCACTGGTGGTGTCTGTCTGCACTGTTATAGTACTTTATAAATTCTTTCAGACTGCAGTCTTGAAAAAAATAAGGAACTTGTCTTTATCACACTATATATTATATATGTATATATCTTACACTGTTATGACACTATATATTAACAAATACATTATCAACTACAAATAAGTTCTGGAACTTGGAACTAAGTTATGCAGGCTTTGAATGTATGCAGATCGTTTTGGATTCACATTAATGTGTTATAGCTGAAGATGCTTTAAACAGTGGCTGATGTATGATGAGATCTTGTGATAAATCCAGGTAGCATCCTGTCTAGTGACTAACAAATGCAGGTTGTTTATATTGACTCCTTTGCTGTCACACAAGATTATTAGCACGTTTGGTTGAGTGAGCAATATTTGTGCTCACCAGTATTTTATTTAATTAAATGTTACCTAATTTTTTTTTTTGTGCTTAAATATAGGGTCTTGACCTGGGGAAGGTGCCACCAACAATTCCTGGTGTAAGCAAGCAGTTGCCTCAAAACTATGGGACCTATCCAAGTCCAGTTCCTTTAGGAACAGGTTCTACAAATTCTCTAGAAAGAAGGAAAGATGGCAGCCTGCCCAGACCTGGCACCAATATAACAAACCGGCAAAGACCTGTTCCACTTCCACCACCAAGCAATGTACATCAGCCCAGCTCTTCACAGCAGATTCAACAGAGAATTTCTGTTCCTCCCAGCCCCACATATCAACCTTCCAGTTCCCCCTTGTTTCCGGGAGGAGATGGCAGGCCAGAACTCCCTTTAACTGTGGCAATCAGACCTTTTCTAGCTGATAAAGGATCAAGGCCTCAGTCCCCCAGAAAAGGGCCACAGACAGTGAACTCCAGTTCCATCTACTCAGTGTATCTTCAGCAAGCAACGCCACCGAAGAATTATCAGCAAGCTGTATACAATACCTTAAATAAATCAGTAAAAGCAGGTAGAATATATTTTGCTTTACTTTTTCCCTTTGAAATAGACTGTTAAGATCCACTTTTGGGGCTTAGCTTACTTATGCTGCATGGCAGAAAAATGATCCTATATATTTTTGGGGTGATAAGTATGTTTAAAACAAGATGCAATTAGAACAATACAGTCTGGATACTCTACCAGTACTTTTAGAAATAAGTTTTAAAAACAGTGTGTAGATGGGAGAGTTTTTCTCCTTTTAGTCTTTCCTTATGAAAGAGGAAAAACATTCCAGGTGTTACTTGTAGCTTCTAATTTTAAGAAGCATCACAGTCACCAACAGGTGAATGCTTATTTCTGTTTTGATAGGTTCCAATATAATTAGTATGACATTTCCTTTCTGTATTAGTGTCAAACATGTAGAAACTGAGACACATTTGGTTTACTTGTTGATATTATGTAGTCTGAGAACATTTCTTCACTGTTTTGCATCTTTGTTTTCTTCAGTTTATGGGAAACCAGTATTACAATCTGGTTCCACTTCTCCCTCGCCTTTGCCGTTCCTTCATGGTTCTTTGCCTGCCCAGACTTCCTCACAGCCACAATCTCAACCACAGACGGAGGTCTCTGAAAAAGATCAAGAGCTGGAAAATGCTCCACCACCCAGTGAGAACAGCAATGTGGAAAACATCCCTCGTCCTCTCAGTCCTACTAAGCTTACACCTATTGTGCATTCACCCCTAAGATATCAAAGCGATGCTGACCTTGAAGCTCTCAGAAGAAAATTGGCCAATGCTCCTAGGCCATTAAAGAAGCGTAGTTCTATTACTGAACCAGAAGGGCCAAGTGGACCAAATATACAAAAATTATTGTATCAGCGCTTTAATACTCTTGCTGGAGGAATAGAAAGTGCTCCTTTTTATCAGCCAAGCAATCCACAGGACTTCATAGGCATCTTATCAGATGTTGATAATGGTAACACTAGTACCAATGGCAATATTGAAGAACCTATTTCCGTGCAGCCTACAGTTCCTCTTCCTGATGAGCCACCGGCTTCGTCAGATGCTAATGATAATGAATTACCTTCTCCTGCTACAGAGGAATTGATCAGCACTGAAACTATAAATCAAACATCTGAGACCACTGAAGATAACAACAACAATCTTGCGATAGTTCCTTCTACCGAACAGTCATCCAGTCCCACGCCCGAGGTCAGCTCTCCAGTAGAAGAGGAAGCTCCTTTGCCACCTGCTCTTCCTCCACCTCTTCCTCCAGTAAGTAAAAAAACCCAAAGATAAGTTTGTGATTAGCTGTCTGTTTAAGCATAAATGGAAGATGGTAAGCTTATGCTAAATGCCCTGTTTTGACTTCAGGTTTCATGATACTAAAAGAAACCCACGAAGACTCCAAGGAGAATGGTGATGGAATAGTTTCTTTACTGCTGTAGCAGTTTAATAAGGAACTATGCATACAGGGAGCAGGAGGTTGTGTATGTACTTCAGCCTGTAGAACTTTCTTGGGGATACACTCTTGTAGAACTGATTCTGGGATCTGGGATTCCATTAAAAATATTTTTGTCATTTCCCCAGGTCTAGAAAGATAACTGCATGCAACTAAGGGTAAACTATGGCAGTTGGAAGCTTTTGAAATTGCAAGCAAGCTGAAATAGCTGTTCTGGGAGAGCACATTCCTTTTTTCCTCTCCACAGAGAGATGCGAGACCAGGGCTGACAACAGGAACACAGCTGATTTGTTTTAGCAGAAATGTTTTTCTAATGGGCTTGTCATGTAATTTGAATTGCTTTCAAAGTCCCTCCCACAGCTGCACCAAGCTCTTTTGAATACTTGTCATTACCAAAATCTACAACATATGGAGAATTGAAAATAGGGAGAAAAATGAATTTTATTCTTAGTCATTGATATGACTCACTTTAGCATTGGTTTCAAAGCATACCTCCATTTTTTGGTTCACAAAGGGACCTTGTGCACTTTCATGAGCACAGGTGGGCCAGGATACTTCTTGGAGAATGGAATATGCTAGCAGCAGATATTACTCATACTGTGAAAGGTTTGCAAACTGAAATAGCCACACAAAATAGAAGTATAAAGGAAAATGCATCTTACAGTGCTAGAGACCAAAAGCACTCTCTAAAAGTGCTTTTTTTCTGGAAAGTGACAAAGACACACGTGAGTGATTCGGCATATTCTCGAAACGCATGTAAATGTATTTCAGATCTTGAGAATGCTGCTTCTGATAATGCCAGCTAGAATGTCACAAAAATAGCTTCATTTCCTACAGCAAAACTCTTCAGTTCTGATCTGCAGCAGAAACTTTTGATAATTCAAGGCAGAAGTTCCTCTGAGTAGAGACTGATGCTCAGGCTTGGTGTGCCCTGCTTTCCAGTCTAAGCAAAAGCTTTGACAGTATCTCAGACAATCCACCAGAAACACTCAGCTTATATACAACTGAGGTAGCGCTGCTCAAAAACCATTGACTTTAGCATTTGGTTCCTTGTGCTTATGACCTAAGGAGCTTAGGTCATAATTAGGTTAATTAGGAGCTTCTAAATTATATTGATATGCTTTTTCACTTTTTAACTGAGTAGGATGTAGTAAGATATCAAGCCTTTTATTTAGAGAAATTATAATGGTAATATTTGCATAGTTCTAATTACCATTTAAGGGGGACAGGATTCTTAAGATACTTAAAAAGTAACGGAATTATCCCTACTAACACAACNCGATGATCCCAGCAAACCAAATGATGAAGGAATTACACCTTTGCATAACGCAGTGTGTGCCGGTCATCACCACATTGTGAAGTTCCTGCTTGATTTTGGTGTAAATGTAAACGCAGCAGACAGTGATAGGTGGTATGTGTTGAGATTTTTAACTTGGCATCAGGGAGAAACGCCATTTTGATGCATATTCCAAATTTAGTCAAGCCCTGTTTTGGGAACCATTTCCTCTCCTTTTACCTCCCTGCAACAAGCACTTTGTCATTGCTAGATGGTGACGAGTGCAAGTGCAAGGTTACACTGTGCTTAGACGTGGGCAAGAACACTTAAATCATACACTAAACCTTAGTGGTGCAGTTGCATTTCTTGTCCAGATGCTGAAATAATTGAACTGTAAATAACATGCAACAAAAGCTTATCTGTTAGTTTAATCTTCATATAACTCAACGCAGAGTTGGGGGTTCTGGAATGGAGCCTTGCAGGCAGATGTAGCACTTCAGCAGCATTTGGAAGGGATATAATAAACTTCTATACCCAGCAGCTTCACAAGCTATGAAAACGGACATTTGTGCTAATATCTATTTTATATTGTTTGGATTTATTGAGGGCAAGTAAATACTGGAATCCACTCCAGCTGCTTGACTGGCTTTGGACAAGGCATGTATATACTGTAATCATAAACCGTTTCCTTTAAGAACAGACAGGCTAAACTCTGTGTTAGGAAGACAACATAGTTAGGATTCATGGAAGTTCATTTTTTCTTGTGTACATATTTGCTTTATTTCAGGACACCCTTGCATTGTGCTGCTTCTTGCAATAGCATTCATCTCTCTAAACTGCTGGTTGAATCTGGGGCAGCTATTTTTGCTTCAACTATAAGTGATATAGAAACTGCTGCAGACAAGTGTGAAGAGATGGAAGAGGGTTATATTCAGTGCTCCCAGTTCTTGTATGGTAAGATGCGACACGGCTTTACAAACTCCTTCAGCTTTTCTAAAATCA
>WAAB01004932.1:0-22276 GCA_013389865.1 Piaya cayana
TTGTGGGTGTCTAGTTGGGCAACAAGGCTCTGACCACCTCCACTGGAACAGGCTGCCCAGGGAGGCGGTTGAGTCACCTTCCCTGGAGGTGTTTAAGTCACGGGTGGACAAGGTCCTGAGGGACATGGTTTAGTGTTTTTATAGGAATGGTTGGACTTGATGATCCAGTGGGTTTCTTCCAACCTGGTGATTCTATGATTCTATGAACATCTAATGTGCAATTTTTCAGGTTCAACAATATCTGCCATGAATTATTAAATAAATTAATTTGTAAAACTAGCATATATAGCACAGAACTTGACACTGTAGCTGTCATGCTAAGGAATGCAGGTTAACCTGTTGTAAGGGTAATGTTTTAACCTGGGTGGTTATTTCACATTTTTCAGCTATAACCGAAAAAGCAATTTAGCCTTCATTATGTTCTTGTTAGGAAAGCATTTATTGTAAAACATTGGACACAGTAATTGCTAAATTGTCTCAGACTTGGAGCCTGCTCAGTCTGAGAAAGTATTTGCACTGTTTCATCTTTCATATGAAAGAAGAAATTTTTGCAGCTGGATGACTTAAGATCTCATGCAAAAACTATTTTAAACACTGAAGAATTACTTTAAATGGTCTCATTTTTTGCCTTTCTTTTCAAGTAACAACTTTATAGCCATCTATTCTTGTTGTCCATATAAATGTCCTCTCCTTTTTTAATCCAACAGTTTTTTCTGATAGTGATTTCCCCAGCCTACCTGTAGAGATATCAGTGAAAAGTACTGATTTTCAGTTTTGCTATGCTCTAGTTTTAATGAATGGTCTCATTCAGAAAATCACACTGTTTTTTAATCTCTGCCTCCATTCACTTACAGATTGAAGCACTCCAGTTTGAGAGTGACTGTGAAGGAGCATGAGGGATGCGGCCTCAAGAGCAACCCAGGGGCAGGCTATGCCCTCATCCACTACAGGTTCTGTCTTGTAGATTCTGCACAGAGACCCATTAACAAACCCCAGTACTGCAGGGGAATAAACTAAGTCCAGAGTCCAACCCAGGGCTCTGGACAGGAACAAAGGGAAAGATGGGGCCACTACAGGGATCTTAGGAGTCCATAAAGGAGATGGTGCCAAAGGTCAGCCGGGAGTGGGTACAAGCCTGAGCTTGGGTGAGTCCCTGCTGGGCTCTGGAGCAGGGCCATGGATGCGGTCCAAGAACCAACCCACTGCCCCTCGTTCACTCTGTCTGAAAAGTCAGGAATTCAGCTTCTTATGTTTTGCTGACATACAGCCCATCTGACCTTTGGTAGGGGTTCTAGGTGCTAGAAGAGAAACTAGTCGGTGCACCCAGTTGTCAGGTACCTCTAATATTAAACATTTTAAAAAGTGAAACATTGAGCAAATAATCCTTCCTCTGAGTAACTCTAGTATGAAAACTGCTCATCTATTTCACACTGAAATTTCTGAGACTACTGAGACTTAGTAATAATCATTGATAATAGTAATTAAAGTGTAATACTTTTGCAATTTTATTTCCAATACCTTTTGCTCATCTTATCAATAGCAAATTTTTTAATGTCTATTTATAAAGTTCCTGTATTTTTTACCTGATTATTTGCTCATAATTTAATACAGAATAAGGTCTTCTAGATTTAGATTAAACTAAAGGAGATATTGATGGTGAGTACTAGAAGGATTTACTTATGAAAATTTGCTGCAGTTCTTTAAAATACAGACCATACTTTATACTGTTTCCATCCAGATATTTTTATAGAAGAAGAAATATGATTAATCTAAATAAACATAGAATCATAGAATCACCAGGTTGGAAGAGACCCACTGGACCATCGAGTCCAACCGTTCCTATCAAACACTAAACCATGACCCTCAGTACCTCGTCCACCCGTGCCTTAAATACCTCCAGGGAAGGTGACTCAACCACCTCCCTGTGCAGCCTGTTCCAATGCCCAGTGGCCATTTCTGTGAAATATTTTTCCTAATGTCCTGCCTGAATGTCCCCTGGCGGAGCTTGAGGACATTCCCTCTTGTCCTGTACCCTGTCACTCGGGAGAAGAGGTCAGCACCCTCCTCTCCACAACCTCCTTTCAGGTAGTTGTAGAGAGCAATGAGGTCTTCCCTCAGCCTTCTCTTCTCCAGGCTAAACAACCCCAGCTCTCTCAGCTGTTCCTCATAAGGCCTGTGTAATTAAAATAGTTGTAAAAGTTTGACAAATACAGCTAAGTAAAATATTTCTAACATTTTTTTATTGTACAAAGTGTATTTATTGATATTTTGTTTTAATCATCTATGTTGTATATCATTCACACTTGTAATATTGTAATGATAACTTTCAGTATGTACTAATGACTTTCACTTTTGTATATGACATTTCCCTCTCTTGCTCCCTTCTCTTTTGGTCTTCCCCTGTCCAACTTCTTTGGTATTTATCAGTGATGATTCAGTTTTCTTTCAGACTAGCAGTCCTGTTTTGCTACCAAATGAAGACATATTCACAGAAACTTCAGGGCACACTGACGAAATTCCTTGTGGCAGAGATTGCTTGCAGCTGCCCTGCAGTGTATCACAATGCAGCAGCGTGATATCAGACTTCGCTATCTAGTAACTTATGGAGAATGGGCTGGATTCTGACCATACATAGAAGTTTATGACTCTGCTGACTACTGCTTACATTGTTACTCTTAAGTTGTACATGAGAATAGGTAAGAAGTTGGTCCCATCTTTAAAGGTCCCTTCCAACACAAACCTTCTATGATTCTATGATTATCTGATGTGAGTAACACATGTATAAATGTATGAATTACACTAAAAGATGCTTTCTAATGGGCATATATTAATACAGTTTGTCATGGTATAATGAACAATTCTGAAGCTAAGCGTGAATGAAACTATTTTAAAGTGACAAGTAGCCTGGTCAGACGCCTGATCACCTGACTGAGGGAGAATTTCTTGAGAACTTAGTTACCAACTCCTGAGGTTCTTCCCAAGGCACAGAGTGACAAGTTTGTGTGGTGTCACTGGACATTTCCCACGTAACTGAACAATGGGAATAAGACAGAGTGTGGTCTGGACTTTCCTTTTAGATTCTGAAATCAAGATATCATGTGAAGAATAAATAATATAGTTGATAACAGGGGGGAAAAAAAGTAGTCCTGTGAAACTGGTTCACTGCTATCAACTCTGAACAGTTTGTTGGCTGCTTTGTTGCATTTTATGTGATCAGTAATATCATTCAAGAAAGAGTTTATTTCTTCGTGACTGTCTTTAAACAAGTCAGACAAGAGATAAAACCTCCATTCTTCATGCAGTAAGACTGTTGCATTCTTGTTAATGTGGAAAAAATGCAGTGAAAAGATCTAATAAGATTCATCTGACCTAAGTTAAACCTATCACAAAGTGTCAGAAATGCAAATATGTCTTTGTTAAGATATAGCCAGACATCTCAGTAAACTCTGTTAATCCCTGGCACAGAGAATTTTGTGATTTATCTGCAGCAACAATTAAAGTTAAAAGAAGCAAACAATCCTCTCCTGTAAATTTGGGCCTGGCTACCCTAAGTATCCAGCTGTTAGATGAACTTTACATTAATAAAATGTTTGTCCTTACCCAAGGGCTTTCTCAGTAGCCTGTATAAAGAACTTTAGAAAAAATGAAGAGTAGATTTGTTCCCAGCAGGCAGGAAGGAAGTTGTCAGGCGGAAAGAGGATATGGACCTGTTTGCATGCAAGGGTCAGTATTTGGTTGCTGGATATTTCCTCTGTGTCCACACGACAAGAAAACCCTTAGTTTCCTGCACTGGACAAATAGCAGGAAAGGGTGTGAGAGTTATTGAATGACATTATCATCTTATGGTCTCATCGGTGAGGGAGGCTTCTTATCAAAATGAATAGCAAATAATGAAATAAGACCAGATATAAGCAACTGAAATAGTTAAGGGTTTCTTATTTCATTTCTTTAATTAAGTTTAGTTAGAATGTTGTGCCATGCTTTTGTATTATTCATTAGTTTCTGCCAGTTTTTTATTTGTCTAATTACTTAAACTGTCTTTGGAAATATCTAGAGAATCAGAAACTACCTACAGAATTAAACCTTAGTGAGTGCATTCCAAACAGGGATGTGAAGGTTTTCAAAAGCCAGAATTTTTCAGATTTTGTAAGGTTTTAATTTCCTGTTTGGAACTCTTCATGTTGTTGCTTGGGGATTTTTTTAAAATGAAATAGTTAAGACAGTGGAATACAGGCAGGAATCTACCCTCTTTGCTTGTTTGTGTCAAAAAGATAAGCATACTGCTTCACTAGCCTATAAATTAAACAGTTTATGAGCCTGATCCTGGAAATACTTAATCCCATGTTAATACTTACAAACTAGATTCATTCCACTCAGACCAGAGAGGTTACTTGTGCTAGTCAAAATTTTTCCCGTGCTTGCAGAAAAGGTCATGTGATTAAATGTGCAACTCATGTGATTAAACTGTCTCTCAATATTAATTTCATTCTGACAACTTTTTTTTACAGAATGTCGTTCACAGTACTTTTGATTACCTTTTTCAAAAATCTTATGCCTATTTATGCCTATTTAAAAAACACATACAACTGTAAAATACAAAGATTCAGAATGGCACTGAATTGACTTCTAATATAAATCATCAAAGAAAAGACCCAAAACAATCCAATCTGCAACTTTATTTCAGACTTTCTAACCGTATCATATGCGATTGTTGGGAATATATATGTAACAGAAAGCTATGAATTTGATTTCAGTTATCACATGAAAAAGGCAGTGTAAGCTAATATCTGTTTTATAGCATTTAAGTGAAAAATTGATATGATATGTAGAACACAGACACAAAATTTCCTTGTGGTACTGGCGAGTCATTTGTATTTACTGAATACTAAATTACAGATCCTGGATGGAGCTGGCTGTGGAACATAACAATGTACTCCATAAATGTGTTTTTTCACACATACATATACACACAAATGCATATTTATTGTGTTAATCTACATAATAACAAACAGACTTGAGAAAGTTGCAGAAGAAGTCATTCATTTACAGCTGATGATGCAAGGTAGGAACATGATAAATTGGTTTGTAAGTCCTGAGCTGTTGGAACATAAATAAAGTATCCTCTGAGCTACACTGGAGAGCTAGTTCAGAAGAATTAAAAAAAGAGAAAAGGATGGTGGAACAAAATACATTCCTTTCTTTGCTATTTGGTTTTGTCTGACACATACCATTTAACTGAGAAATGTTCCCGTGCAATCATAACTTTTAATCAGTACAGTATGATAAACATTGCATTTCCACCACTACTGCACCAATACATAAGTATTCTTAAGTTATTTTAAGTTAGCTAATCTGATGTCACATGTACTTTACAGTTATGTATATGGCTAGTATCATTTATATTATTAGGCAGTCTTAAATATTCATAACATGGTATGTGATGGAATTATTTCACAGGGTAGTATTATGAAGGCATGTTGTTCTGTTTTATCATGTCCCTTTGTGCCATGAACATACTAGACAAGATAGTTAATGAGGATTTAATTTACAGCACAAATCTTTCACAGTACAAAAAGTCCCTAAACCTCATCATACTTAACTGGTATATTCAAGGGAAATTAACTGTTACCTTAGATTAATGAAGAGAAAAACTCTGTTAAGTAAAGTGGATACACAGCATTGTCTATGAGAATGTCATAGCACAGGTATTGTTTCATTCAGGTGTAAATCCTCACAGAGAGAATGAGTCCAGAAGTTTTTTGGAGTAAAGGGGAAAATTGCAAATCCAAGAGGAAAGCTCTTGCTCTTTTATGTCAACCAACTTGAATCATATCACAGCCATATTTCCTCCCCACCCTCACAAATCCAGTAGATAAACAGAAAGTCTGGTATATAAAAAATGCAGTAGTTTAACACAATCATAGTAACTTTAAACATGCACATGCTTCCTTTCAAGGCTGATATCCTTGAAAGGCTCCAAAGTATCAGAGAAAGGCACAATATTATCTTCATGACTGCTTTGAAAATTTAGTGTGACTATTTCATAAGGGCCTGATAGGAAAAAATGTAGCTGTTGGAGAGATTCTTCCTGTTCTGTTTAAAAAAACCAAAAACAATGGATCAAAATCAAGGTAGCCCCTGCAGTTAACCCTAATCCTTTTGAAAATGACATAAATGACATGAATTTTATTATGTTCTGATCTATCCTAAATAGAAATGCAACTATGACTTTCCAGACTAGATTGTGATCGTAGTGGTTATACTAACACTTCCCAGGGCTGCAAGACAATGACTGAGTAAGGAGGGGGAAAAAAGTTCAAAAGAAAGAAAAAAAATGAAACCATCCTAAAGGCAGAAAAGAATGGCACATAATGACATAGACTGAAGACACTATCAACTTGAAAAAGAAGAAAGTCAACCTCATTACAGAAAGAATTTTTGCAGACCAAAAATATGTAAAGAGGAAAAATCTTCCCCTTCTGGACAAAAATATAAAGCTTTATGAACTTCATGAATCTCATTTGCTTTCAGTTGTGAGTAAAATCTTAGGCTTATTAGCAGTATCATAACATACTAATTCTGATCACCCAAAATTTTTTTTCTAAAGTAGTTGAAGAAACTAGTTTTCTTCCTGTAAGCACGTAAAATGTTTTGTGTTTTAAGAGGGCTTTCCCACAAAAATGTTTTCATAATTTCTCTCTGTAGTTCTCTTCATTAAGTAAAATGTCTAACTTTTCCAAGTGTATGGAAGAAGAAACTGAGGCACGGAGATTTCTTTTACAAAAGCATATGCATTTTGCAAATAGGTAACCAGTCTTAGAACCAGAGTTCCTTCATTTCCAGTAAAACAGTCTATCCAGTGGGCAAAATTTCTTCCTATAGTTGACACTCTACATAGCTGCTATACAATGTCAGTTGGGGCTTTATTCTTCCGTAGTTTGCACGCCATCTGTCCTGTGAGTGAAAAAAAAAAAGAAGCTATTTAAACATTCTTCTCCACTGATCTCTTTCCTTCCTTCTGTCCAGAAATGGACTAGGGAACAGAGTGTTTTTTAAAATTACAGTTTACATAGATGTATGGATATACATATAACTTAAGACAATATGCCCTAACAATCCTGTGACCACTTTGAAAGAATTCCCTTTTCTAGTAAAATACGATCAGGTCAGGAAACTAATCATAATATTCCTGAATTTATTGAAGGTATTACATAATATTTCATTAATATACAATCGTGCAATATGCTCTTTCTCTTTTCCTCCCTGCCTATGTCACTTTCTCTGTTCCTGTCTCTCTCTCTCCCTCTCAGTAATCATATTTACTTTATTGGGTCAATTATTGTGGCAAAACACACTCAAACCAATATTATATCACAGATGTCTGTCCTCATGCCACTGCAGGATATAACTGTAACCCCCAGATAGCAAATGTATTTGGCATTTTAAAGAAGCTGAACTTAATCTTGGGTCTTTGTCAAAAAAGTTCTGATCATTGTTGCTATGATAATTTATGTATTGTCATCCCTGGCTTCCTGTCCTCTATTTCTGCAGAAGGTTAGGGTCTGAAGATGTTAAGAAAAGGGGATATACATCCATGTCTTAGGATAGACACCAGAGAAAATAAAGATGAATGTAGACAGAGCTGTGGATATGTATTGCTTTTTGCTGTAAGCAAAGAACAGAGCAGTCAACTGTGGGTAAACTCGTAACAATGAAGCAAGATTTCCCATAGCCCATATTCTGAAGCTTTTCAATACATTCTTTGGGCCTCCTGCTGTACACAGGCAGCTCTCTAAGTTCACTAAGGAAAGGTAATAATTTTTCAGGCTATGTCAAAGACCAACATCAGATGGTAAATAGCTGACTATTTTGCCTTATCAACCACTCACATAGTGAGTACAAACCTTAATGCATACTGAATATGGATTGGATGCAGACCAATGCGCCATAGAAGCAGGGTGTGCAAAACTTTCAACTAATAGTTCTTTGCTCAAAGAGACAGTTAAATGGATGCAACCAAGGGAAAAAGCTGTTGAAGCTGTGTATTCTTAAAGAGGGTATGGAGGTATTGGAGAAACCAATCTCTGCTTTGTTGGAAATATACAGCTTTTGCTGGATACCTGGCAAGGCCTGGCTTTCTGCAAGTGTTTTGGTTAAAAACAACCATTAAAAAGTTTACAATTAAAAGGTGCTTCATATTCTGGATTTGTTTAAATTTGTGATCTTCTGAAGGAGAGTTTATATTGAATGCCTGATAAACTGTTATTGATCTGTGACTGATAGAGGTTTACACTGCCAGTGACTGATTTTCAGGGAACTGAGGCCCTGTGGCCTTTGATTTTAACTATCTTCCTGAATACTCAAAAGTTCTGTAAACCCTGCTCCCATGACACATTAGACTAATGTATTCCTAACATTGATCTTGTGATAATTGTGCAAATCGTAAGTCATGCTGCTTAGTACATGTTAAATCCTTATGTATCTTGCTTTCCATTTAGAATCATGTAATTCATGTTAGCAGTTCTCATGTGTTCTGTAAAACAGTTTGTGATCCTGTTCTGGCATTTTGAAATACTCTTAGTTGTGAACAGCAACTCCCATGAGCATTTAAAAGGAAAGCAAAATGGATATAATTTTAGGTTTTTTAGGATTTTTTTCATAGCAGGATATCCAATAATTCCGTCTTCACAACGTTATGTCAATACTTTCAGACAAAGCTTAAAGCTTTTGTCTGACTTGGGCACTGATCTTCAAGGAAAACATTTTTGGTTGACAAGGAAGAGGATTTAAACTCCACCAAATTTACTTGCCTGGAAGACTGCACTAGGGGGAAATGGTCTAGACATATAAACCCTTCTTGCCAGGACTGATTTTTCTTCTCAGGCTCTACAAGTGGCCTTTTCTTTACTTCCCCATTTTGAGACTTTAAACTTTCTTTCAGGTCAAGTGGCTGTGCGTTATTCTGTGTCCTTCACAGTCTTTGTCTAAGTATGACATCTAGGAGACTATGTCTTGAGCTATCACCCTCATTTTTGAAAGCTTTTTGCAGTATACTTCATAAACTTCTTGCATTTCCAAATTAAATACGCAAATGTATGTGTTTTCTTCATCTCCTTCAAGACTGGATATATTGCAGAGGAAACCTCCCAACATAAATCACAACAATCATTTCAGTTTAGTTGCAAGGCCTGGGTGGTCCTGTGGTTTGCAGGTCAAGATATTAGCACATCCTTAGTATGATAAGAGAGGTACAAACAGCTACACCCACTCTATGCAGGGGAGATTCATTTTACAGAGGGGAGGGGACATTTCCTCTGCTGTCCTCCTGGGGGAAGTAAAACAAAAACATTTTTAATCACCAATGGGACTTCCACAGAAGTTTTACAACTGGAAGTTGCAAGAAGGACATCTGAATCAGTATGTCCTCTGGCTGCCCTGCCTACATCCCTCTACACATGGTACTATGCTCTTTGGGGATCTGTGCTCGCACTTCATGGTCTCTCTGGGTTATTGGTTGTAAGGTATTTCTGCTACTGAAGACCTTCTCAAGGAAAGCTTCTTTTGCTTCCAGCTCTCAGATGTTTGGTATGGGTCCAAAAAGATTATGGTTATCCTGCTAATTAGAAGATGCTCAGATCTTACCAGTGCTGTTTTGCTGTGTGTCCAAATTTTGCTGAATCTATGAATGAAAATGAGAGCAAAAGTATAGCAAAGATATGACAAGGCTAATTGTTGAACACTTGACAGATATGTAAATAACTTAAAAATATGACATTTAAAATAAATATTGATTAAACAAACAATCAATAAAATTGCTCTTTTATTTTATTCTTTCTTTTACACATAGCGTTTCTAAATCAGCAACTGATTTGGACTGTTGTAGTCTTATCAATAATAGGAGAGTTTCAACTTGGCTGATTCTCACAATTGTGCAGCTGAGACGCAACAAGTTTTAAAGACTAAAAAAGAAATCCTCATTAAAAAACCATAATGACACTAAGGCTGCCAACACATTTCAAGGTGATGGTGCCAAATCTTTTGCCTTCTTCTAGCTCTTTGTTTTTCTGTTCATTCCACATCACAGAGCAACTATAGCAATGTTAAATGGACAAGGCCAAAGTTCATATAGAAATAAATGAGATACAATTTAGAGCTTGTGGGTCATCTGCCTTATAAATCCTAAGATCTGCTTTTGAGCATAGACAAATGAATAGAGAAAGCTGAGGAACATTCTCTCAGGACACCATTCTTTCTGTTACAAGGGTAAAAATATAGATACAATCTACACTGCTTTCTTCAAGGCATGGAATTGAATTAATAACATTTATTGCTAAGTTTTTGGCCACTGGGTGATGAACCGACAATTTTGGCAAAGACTTCTGGAGCTATTGTCTGTGCTCACTAGGAGCTGTGGCTACTATTCTCTTCACAGTGCCTCTCCTACTAAAGGAATGGTGTGACTGTAAGGAATCTGCCTAGGAGCCATAAGTCTTTAGAGGTAAGTCTTCTATTGTGTACTTTTGATAAGTGCACAAGCAGAGAATTTGGTCCTTTAACAAAAGCTCTATCCTACTCTAAAGAAATTTCTCGGGCACATACACTATGTGGGAGTCTGGCTCTTGTTTCAGTGAACGTTTTTTTTTACTTAAATTTAAATGTACTTTAGGATCAAGATTACTGATCCTTTTTTTCTTTTTGAAAATACTGTATTTTACTTCATTAAATTTTACATCTGAAATGTTTGTGCAACTGATCTCTAAAAGAAGATAATAAATCACAACTTGTGTAATCACAGAAAGCTTGGAGGGTTCAGAATAAAAATACTGTACAGAATGGGAGGAGAACCTTGACCTGGAGATGCATTTCATCAACCACATGGGGCTCAAAACCACAAACATATTAATGGAAAACTAGACTGATACTATGAGCCATGAATTTTCATATTTAATGTGAAACTAAAGGGTGTCACTCTTTCATGCTGTTTGACTGTATGGAAAAAAGTAGTAAAGGATTACAGCTACTATCATAATGATATTTGCAATTACATATTCAAAAAAGCACTTAGCAATAATCCACAGTTAGGTGTTTAGGTGTAAACATTACCCAAGGCATGTGCGATCAGTATCTAAATTATGCCACTGAGAAGCTATAGACAGATTAGATTAGATTAGATTATGATGATCCCTATAGCACTAAATTTTAAAAAGAGTGTTCTGACAGTCTTCCAAGCAGGTCCCATACTCTCAAGAGAAGGAGATGGTCTTATGGCTGTCTGTATCTGTAACACTGTTATGCATCTGTTCTGCAGATCCACAGACCGGAGAAAGAGAGATGTTCAGTCAGAGATATACTAGTTCAGAAGTGGAATTAAAGTGCATATTGCTTTAGTGCCAGATCTATGGAAAATATTGAAAAAGTTAATAGAACTGGAGATATTACACTCCTCTGGTGTGTACTCTCCTTTCTTGAGTAATTTTTCAATTTTGGGAGCTGGGCTACTTTGACCCCTTTTTGGTCACAGTGGCAGAAAATATACAGCTTCTGTCAGGACAAGACTATTGTTTTTCTACCATCCCCATGCTATCTGGAGGGGTAGTGACTAAAGCATGTCTCTCTTCTTATGCTCATTTGTGCTTGTATTGCCACTAGGTAGAAAAACAAATAAGCCTTAAAATAATGACCATAGATAAGAAGAAATCCTTCTTATTCCTGTAAAGGAAGAGGAGTGAAAAATTGATTTCTCTCCCACCTTGACCACTTTTCCCCTTGGAAGCTCCAGGGATTTGTTTAGAAACCTGTGATTTTGGGAAACAAATCTTCCTTGGTCGATTTGACTTGGCAAAATGCTATAAAAAATCCCAGATAGTTATAAAAATGTGACTGTGCTGTAGCTCTAAGCCTTTTAAAATGAATGTTCATTAGCAGTTCTGATGCAGTGATTTCATCTCTTAACACTGGGTGTGCTTTCAGGGCAAAGTAGAGTAAGCAAGGCTATAGCCTGCAGGGGCTGCTGTCATGCAAGAGTAATTATACTAGGATGGAACAAACAGTCAGACTGTAAGGACAGATGTTGTTTCATTTTGTTTTATGTTAAGGGCTAAGCTTATGTTCCACATTAAGAGAAACAGTATCTTTTTGTGGAAGTCTTGGGATACTTTCCAGAACTGAGTAAAACCTAAAGCATATACTTTTCAACATGTTGGGATCTCCAATCTGAGAGGATGTCCTGTTTACATTTTGTGTTCCAGCTAAGTAATTATGCTGCATGAGTACTCCAGAAATGAGGTGATATATAAGAGGGGAAGATGGCTTGAAATGGATTTTCACACAAGTTTGAAAAATGACACTTGCATGACCCCTGTCAGCAAACCATTTGGGATTAGTACTACAAAGGTATATATTTAACGAGAATAAACACTCAGAAGGGAGAGGCCTTGGTATTTGTGGAATGTATTTTGGGTGGTTTAAAACTTTTTCTCATCTTCTTTTCAGAAAGAAAATAAAGAACAATTGATAATGTGGCTCACAGCCTGACTTATTTTATGAAATGACCCATGTAAGTAACTGAACATTGATGAATCAAATGCTAGTATAAAGCAGTATCTAGGAATAACAAGACTAAAAAAGCAAGAGAGATAGATTCTTATTCCTATCAGCCTTTATGACTTAAATGCTTTCCATATCAGAATGGTGACACAGGATCTACATTATGTGGTAGGAAAGGCAGTAGAAAAACAAGCTTATTTTTCTGAGGTTGGAATTAATTTTTGCATGGTGGTGGCAATTACTGTTTACTTGGAGGAAGAAACAACTTGTAATTAAGCTAGGGCACAAGGTGGTAAATTCAGAGATTAATTTGAACTGATTTCAATATTTGCAGAAATAGAAAGTAATATTGCTTTTATAAAGTAAATGCCATAGTGTGTTGCGCTTTCTGTGGCTGAGGTATAGATCAGGGACATTATAAAATTACGTGGTTGTGACTGTGTGATGTCTTTTGAAGTTCACAACTCTCATTCACCTGGTAAACTGACGTCAGACTAGTGATGACTACTGCTTGGAAAAAAATGAGATACAAATCCAAGAAAGGTTAGAAAGAAACTAGGTTGACTTAACACACCTTGTTATTTGTTCATCTATTTATATATTGATAGTATTCCCAGAATATTTGGGAACCCTTCTCATGAGTCCAGTCAAATTGCTAGCCTTTTAGGTAATGCATAAACAGAGAGAAAAGTATGCTTCTTGCTACCCACTCCCAAATAAAAATAATTTTAATTTCAAACATAGTCAAAACAGAGGAAAACCATAGTATACTAATGGGAAACTACCTAAGAGATGATAATATTAAACATGGTATGAAGTGATTCTGCATACCCACAGCTTAACTTCTGTCAAGATTTGATAGGTTTCCAGGTAAGGAAAAAAAATTAAAGCACAGTTTGATAAAGTGTTAATTTTTAAGTGCTTATGGTAATCTTTTCAATCATGTCCAAGGGATTCTGATGGGTACATTTCTGTTTTCAGAGTAACCTTCTGAAATTAACAAATCTTCATTCCACTACCCGGGACTAACCCTGTCTCTCTGTATACAGGTAGATATACAGAGGTGTAGATGCAAGTCTTACAAGAATTTTTAGATTAGGAAAGCTATCCAGAGACAAATCCTCACATTGTTGTTCATCTGGGTTTCTACTTGGCCTGATGTTTCTCACATTCACTTTTGTGGCATATTATCTGAAAAGTTCTTGTTGTATAATTACATGCAAAGTGAAACCTATTGATGCAAAACAATTTGAGCACTGAATACAGTAAAAATTATATTCTTGGGAATTATCCCCAAAGAATAGGTGATGGGACTGCTTAAAATAATAAGTTCAGTGTATCTATTAAATACAAAGAACCTTCCTAATATGACATTCATGTTTACTTCTAATTAAAAATCTTAGAAATCTAGATCTCTGTGTGAGCTTTTGTGATTATAAGAAAATTAGAATAGTTCGTTGTATGTACTATGAGGTCTTACAGTGTTATCTCTGGAATATGGGAACTAGTGGTATAATAAAATGCACTGCAGAACTCTGAAAGCCCTTGATTCTATATTTACATCTCTGAACAAGCTCACTTTGACTCATAGCTCCTTAATTAGAGGCATAGTGGTTTTCTCTTCTGTAGGGCATTTTTTTACCCTCACAATACAAGCATACATTTGGTAACTAATACCAGCAATTAGCCTCATCTGCTATGTAAATGAGTGTAATTGCAATTAAACACTTTAGTGGGCCTGAAGGGAAAACATGCAATCATTACAAAGTAAGTAGGAGTACATGGTAAGGGACTTTTAGGAATGTTAGCAGAAGTGCTTTTTCCCTGTGGTGGCTATGGTCCTTTCCATGGTTAGTTATTTCTTCAGGAGTTTAGAAGCTTGTTCAAAGGGTATTTTTTTTGTTCTTCATTGAGAACTGTGAAAACCATGGAACAAGGATTGAAATGTTTGATGAAGACCAGAGGCATTATCTCCCAGATGTTCACAGGATTTTGTGGTGAGCATGTGAACACTCTGGATACCAAAACAGGATACCAAAAACAACACTGGGAAGTTCCTGGACTGGGTTTATTGTCAAAGATTGTTGAAATCAATGGCTCTGACAGTTTTCTACCCACTAAGCAACTGTGTCACTGAATATGTCTGCATTATTCTTTGTCTTCTGTATGTCACTGGCATACTGCAGGCAACCTATAGATATGGTATACCGAACACAGCGTACAGGTACCAGCACCATACAACACACTGATCTTGAACATGATATTTGAACGAACTGCAGAACTGATCTTGAGTGGGTCCTTTCAAAAGCTAATACATATGGATAGTGAGATATAAGTCCATGGTGTAAATATGACTCAGACTTATTATTTGCGCATCGTGTCTACGTTATTTTGCATCTGAGTTATTAAGTTTCCAGTGCCAAATACACATTTTGAAATGTAATTATTTACCTCTGATTTCTTCCATTAGTTCAGGGAAATAGAATGATCTGTTAAATCTTAGCTGCCTGAAGTTTGTTGAAGACCCGCAGTGAGGCACACATTTGATTATGTGTGCAAATGTCTGAATAGAGCTGAGGCATCCTGGCCAGAACAGAATGTAGAATGTAGAATGTCTTCTCTCCTATGAAGAATTCCACCCTCCTCTGATACAGAGCATCACTGAATTACTCATTCTGGCTTTAAAAGTTCCTAAGGGTGCCTGGAAATATTTACACTTTCTCAGATGCAGCAAAATATTTCCATGGCCTCTAGCTCTACCACTACATGTAAAACAAAAATAAAAGTGTTTACTAATGAGACATTTTGACCTACCATTTTTTCACAAACTGTATTCAGAGGAGATGTTAAGTTCCCATCAAATTTAAGCACTGCAGATGCTGATCCTTCTTATTGCACTTGGAAAAAAATGACTGATTTTCATTTTAAAAATAGCATATAGAGGCTGTTCATAGCCTGAATTCACTTTTCCTTTTCCCTTTCCCTTTCTTTTTTTAATAATAATTTCTTGATTTCCGTGATTCAAATATAGGTCTATATCTCTGATTAATGACATCTGTGTTAGGATGGCCAGCAGCCTGGCACAATAACAAGGGCAGACAAGGCAGTGGCCTCATTGACAAAGGTCCTGTCCCAAAGCACCAGAGCAAGGCGAACAGGGCAGGCCTAATGCTAGTAAGCAGGCTCAGACAGGGGTCCAGGTCTACAGACAAGTCCACTGTAATGAGGCATCTCTGAGGTCAGGCCAGAGTGTCAGTCCATGGGTCAGGGTCAGAACCCAGACTCAAAGGGTCCAGAGCAATAGCTGCAAGGCAGCGCTGTCATGAACCAGGCATGATAACCTCTGCTTAAAACTGTTTCCCAGTGAATAGACGTACACGCTCCTGCTGCATTTTCTTCCATCTTTTTCTCAAAGATCTCCAAAGTCAGCAGGGGCTTCTCAGATAGATCTCTCCTTTCAGAGAGCTGGCCTTGAGTGCACAGAGTTAAACTCCTAGGAAGGGTTGCTGTGCAGTGGGCTCTGACAATCTGCTTGGCTGAAAGTTTACTCTACCTAGAAGAGCACTTCAAGACCAACTATCCTCTTTATGAGTAGATACCTTATTCTGAAAAATATCAGTACAATGATAACCTGCTTGCATAAACAGAGTTTTACATTATGCTTCAGATTGAGTGATTTTTTTTCCCTTTTTCATTAACTAGAACCAATGAACAAATTGTTATGGAGCAAATGGGGATATGGACTTTCCAGACTCACCATTTTAAGAGTTACAGATGGATGGTGTTTTATTTTACGTTGTCCACTTTGAAACATATTTTAGAGATTCTGGACATAGAAACATGATCAGTGACATTTTTTCTATTGTTCATGTATATCAGCCAGTTTAGGAAAGTCTATAATTGTCGCATGTTAAGAGGACCTAACTGTAATATCGAATGATGTAATTATTATCACATGTTTCATCAAAATATCTGGACTTTCATCCAGGTGGGTGACCTTCACTATGGAAACTGACTTCTAATTAATTGATCTGTATCTCAACCTGGAACTATTATTTGCTGAGGGCTTTTATCCCGAAGCATCCTATATTCCACATAAGATATTTTGGTAGTTGTTACACTTTTAAGGTGAATGTGTTGATTAAAGACAGACTTTCACAATTTAGTATGCAACACATTTTTTTAGTCAACATGTATTTGTGTGGCTAGATGGTAGGAACATAATGTGCTTAATACAACAGTATATGCATTTTTAAGATGAAAACAATTCCTTAGAATCATAAAACGGATTTTGAGCCACTAAAATGAAACTTGGAAAAGTAGCAGACTCACTTTTTTGGGATTCAGAATCCAGAAGTGATTGAACAAAGGTTAGGGTTCACCATATTGCTTTGACGAGTAGCCTTGGCAATTGTTTCCTATTACAGGGATCTTTAAATTTAATATCTTCCTCTGTTTAATGTTATGCTAATTGCAGGGAGAACACATCTTTAGAACTGACTTTTTTTCCATAAAGTTTGAGTTTTAACGGCTGTGAAGAGATTAAAAATTAAAAGTCAATTATTGTTTTGAGTCTGTGGGACATAATTTAAAAGAACTGGAATTCAGGCCACAGTCCAGATTGCAATTTTTAGGAAAGGATTTAAGCTGAAGTGTCAGTTATAAGCCTTGCACTTAACATGTGTCTATTCTGTGTGAACTCGTATTCACCTTAGCCCCTTGGAACACAAACTTTTTCTTCCAACCAGCCGCGATACTCAGCCTGTTTGTAACCTCCTAAGTGGAATTGTTTCAGCCTTCCCCCTGCTGAAAGCAAAACATAAACATGAAGCACATTAAAACGGAAACAGGATCCTAGTCCTTTCTATTTTAAT
Organism: Piaya cayana; assembly: GCA_013389865.1. Taxonomy (NCBI): domain Eukaryota; kingdom Metazoa; phylum Chordata; class Aves; order Cuculiformes; family Coccyzidae; genus Piaya; species Piaya cayana. The sequence continues at coordinate 17,421 of WAAB01004932.1, forward strand.
TAGCAGTGACCTTTAACCCTCATTAAGATACTTTGGAAAGTTTGGGACTCATTTTTTGTATAGCTCATTGTGGGAGTGTTTAAGTTTGTTATGTTGTTTTTCTCTTAAAAATATTTGAATGCCTTTAGGCAGTGGTGTAAAGATTAATAAAAAAATATCTATAGTCTATATTTCACAGAATATGCTGTGATCCTTATAGTCATCCCATAGAGCTAAGGCAAACACTGACACCTGAATTTTAGTCAAAAGAAGTATCAATGCACACCAAATTTTTGTGCAGGGCAAAACATATATTTGTATACATTTGTATGCAAACTAATGGGTGCTAGCCCTAAAACATATACTAATGCAGAGAAAATATGTATGGTTGTTTTATCTATGGAAATATGACTCATGGATTCATGAATACAAAAGCTGTGTGCTGGAATTTAACAGTTTACAAAGTGTGTCAATAACTAGTAATGTCCTCTGATCTGTTTGCCTTAAAGGGTTCCTAACTTGTTGATAAATGCGTGCATGGAGCAGAAAGATGCAGAGATATGCTAAACACAATGAAGTCCAGTGTTAAGAATTTTGCCCAAGGAAGTTTTGAATGTCTAATGTCTATTATTTCAAACCTTTCAACAGAAAATTCTTTCCCTCATACTTCCTCTGATTTAAATGTGTGGAAGAGGAGCTAGACTGAAATATATCTGTCATTTGGGCTCCTGAAAAGAATGAAAAATGCCACCAATGTATGCTTAAACATTGAGGATTTTGTTGATGAAGGTGTTGTTTACCTTGCTGTTTTTCTATATCTGTATATAAAAATTAACAAAAGAATAGAGTTAGTTGTGTTTTCAGAAAGAGCATTTCCCCTTTGATTTATGAAATGAAATAAACTTGTCAGAAAGTAAAACATGATATTTTTTCCTTAACTTTAAGAAAAAACCTTCTCAAGGGGTTAAAAATCTTTCTGTGACGTTTCTTCTCGTAAAATAGCTGGAAAATTGTGTTTTTGTTTTTGTCATTCACTGGAATTCTGACTTATCAGTCTATTTTTAAATCCTGCTAAAAATCTCATCTTGAAAAATGTGGCATTTTATGACACATTTCCAGAAAAGTAATTGTATTAAAAACATCTGCCTGCAGTTTAAAATTTTATTTATTTTTTTCAATTTACTTTTTATTATTATCCTTTCTAATGCCAATATGAGAAAAAGAGGTAATATAAAAATTATAAAAATATTATAGAAAGAGAGTACTGTGAAAAAAAAGAACAAAAAAAAATTAAAACATCTTTGAGCTTCCATTTATTTATCAGATGTAATATATTCTTCTGGATTGCATTCCAAAACAAGTTTTCAGAAACAGTCATTTATATAAATGAAAAATGCTTAATTTTCCTAATTTCTGAGGCTGTAAGATACTTCCTAAAGATGCTGTGCCTTTGTCACATTGAGTTTGGTAATGTTTTTTTGAAGTGATGAAAATTCACTTCAGACATGATAATGCATTTGAGCAGCTAAATGCTTTATTGCCAAAAATGTGCATTTCATTTCCTTCTTGAGATTTTTTTGTTTGTGTGCCTAGTTATTAATTCTTATATTTGGTTTATTTAATGTGATTAAATGGAGGTGAAACATGCAATATTTGGTCTTTATTTTGAGATTCAAATTATTTGGAGCTTTCAAACGGATTAGTTTCCCCTGTTTCTTTTGTGAAGGTAAACCAATAGTGTCCATTCAGCTGCTTTGATTATACTCAAATCAGGAGTCACTTTAACTGTATAGGTCTAAATTTGTGGAATTAAACACCTCACATTAAGTAGCTTATGGAAACTGATGTTCATTGGCCATAGTTACATTTTTTTTCACTAATGAGGTACAGCCTTCCAGATTTTAGTACATATCATCATAATACATAATTTATATGCCCATTAATGGTAACATTTTCAGTTTAAATCATTACTAATATTTGATGGCAAAGATATAATTCTTTATCAATGATTTTACAGGTTAAATGTAGTTCAGAAAGTAAAAATCAAAAAACCTCTGCAATGCTACAGTTTAAAAAGTGACCTTGTCAAAGTAAGACATTCTTGCTTCAATTAAATTCAAAGGCAGTTGGTCCCACAGGTAATGCTGAAATGTATAATGCTAGCAATTATAAGAATACTTTGCAAAAGTGGTTAAAAAGCCCTAAAAAATCTTTTATGGTATGCTAGTTTTTAGAAAAAGAAGAATACTTTACCTTATATTAGTAGCAATTTATGAGGTCATTTTGGAGTGTACTATTACATAAAACACGAGGTCAGTAAGTAAGACTAATTAAATTTTAGTGGGAGCAAAAGTCACCAAAAGATTTTTACATTCATCCTAGCCAGTCTAAAATAGTGATACAATACACCATTAATAACATTGGAATTGGTAATTATTTCAACATGAATAGCAGTATCAGTGCTGTCAGTTTAATCTATTTCCTAGAGATTCTTGAAGAATACATAATTACTTTTGTTACTTTGTAGACTCATAAGCAAAAAACAAACAAGAAAAATCAATCCAAACACGAGAAGAACAGTTGAGAGAAACTATCTCTAGTAGTTCTTGTTGAGAAATTTTCTGCGTAAGTTTTCCACTAGAAAATACAAATCAACTCATTTCAAACAATTTCAGAGGAACATACCTCTTTCATGTTTCTTGGGAAGAAATCAACATTTTTTATCTTTTATTGTTGTATTTAAAACAATATATTTAATAATTTTCATCCGTTTGAAGTTTACTGTATACCAGAGAAAATACTGTTGAGAATTTAGGATTACACTGCTTATGCATTAATGAGAAAAAAATAATTTTATCATGGCAAAATATTTTGATGATCCTGAATTGGAACTTTATTTTCTGTAAGAATTTTAGAATTTGGGAATTTTGATCAAATCTGGAGAACAAAAAATTCCTGTGAAATCCTGGTGTTTCCCTTGAAGCTGATAATTTGTTTTTTGGACAGGATAATTCAGTATTTCACTAAACTGTATAAGACCCTTTAACATTTGAAAAATACACATTCTAGATTTGCAGTTATATGCGGTGAATATAGACTTGTGAAATACTCTCCTACTGCATGGAAATGGGTGGATTCTTCTGAAGTCTAACTACACTGAAAAGACAAGTGCAGTCTTTCATCAACTGAGTTTGTCAGAAAATAATATTCTGGCCATTATATGAATGTCTAATTTTCTTCCTCAGAATAGCCTTGCTTTTCCAACCACTGAGCAGCCTTTAATGTTCAGGAGAAAATATAGTGTTGACCATTCCATCTTTGATATTTCTAAATGTCTGATTATCTGAAGATAAAAGATTTTTCTCTCAGGTGAACTTTTAATTTTCAAAGACATGATGTTTAAGGGTACAGCAAACTATTAATTTTGTTGACATTCAAGATTTAAAAGAATAGGTGACTTAACAGAGTTTATATTCTTGGAGTAGTATGATAGAACTTTTTAAAATATATTTGAACAAATCTTGATGGTAATTTGTAACAAATGTGATGACCAATGAGTTTTTCTTTGTTCTGATTTTACTTTAAGAGATCTTGCTTCATGAAATGCATGTGTGAGCTTTGGGATTGTTTCTTGGTAGGTTGAGAATCCTGCTATCAAATCAAGGATTTTATTTCTGTCTTCTGTTTGTGTTCTTATTTAAATAAAAAGACTAAGCAGCTAATGTTTCAATAATTTCCCCCCCACCCCTGATCTGCAATGAGAATTCCTGATAAAAATTGCAGGGATTTTATCTGTTTACATTTGATGTTTGTATAAAAATAAATTACAGCATTTTTATTTACAGATTCAGCCAGTTGGACCCTATCTGGCTTTAAAAGTACATATTTTGATGTGCTGCTGTGCAAATGTTTGTGGAAGACAGTTTAATGTGTTCAGTAAAATGGAAGAATTGACAAGAAAGATCATATTCTAAAAATATTAATAAATATCCTTATTTTAAGAAAGCCATGATGAGCAAAAGTGTCTGGTCTACAGTGCAATGAAATATCATCTATATTTGACCTGGGAAGGTCTTTCCTAAATAGCTCACATTGGATGGAGGTGAAAGAAAGGAGGAATTCAATTCTTGCCTTTCCAACAGAATAACCACAGACCAGCCCACCTCTGTAGACTTCAGAAGAAATAGTGGGATACCTGCAACTTTGACAGAAAGGATGACTGTTTATCTGGTTACGCTGCACGGTCTCTAAAAGCACATGTTGTGAGGATTTTTCAGCTGGTGGATTTACACTATAATCAGTCATTTGAAGCAGAGGTGTTTTGAAGGGAATCTCAGTAGGAAGAGTAGAAAGTGTTTTGAATTCCAGTGCAACACCTGATCTGACCATTCTCCCTAATATTCCTCAGTTCACCACTCACCACCCACTGTGAGATTCCTAAACACATTGCTTAATACAGAAGTCCAGCAAAGCAAGGAAAGAAGCCTTCACAGAAAATTTTGGCCATTTTTTAATGTGCAATAGAGAACTATCACAATGAGAAGGCTTACCTTCCATTTTCATAGAATCATAGAACAACCAGGTTGGAAGAGACCCACTGGATCATCAAGTCCAACCATTCCTATCAAACACTAAACCAAGCCCCTCAGGACCCCGTCCACCCGTGCCTTAAACACCTCCAGGGAAGGTGAATCAACCACCTCCCTGGGTAGCCTGTTCCAATGCCCAACGACCCTTTCTGTGAAAATTTTTTTCCTAATGTCTAGCCTAAATCTCCCCTGGTGGAGCTTGAGGCCATTCCCTCTTGTCCTGTCCCCTGTCACTTGGGAGAAGAGGCCAGCTCCCTCCTCTCTACAACCTCCTTTCAGGTAGTTATA
>WAAB01004932.1:22332-36969 GCA_013389865.1 Piaya cayana
TCAGCTGTCAACCAACACCCCCAGGTCCCTCTCCTCCAGGCAGCTTTCTAGACAGACTTTTCCCAGTCTGTAGCACTGCATAGGGTTGTTGTGCCCCAAGTGCAGGACCCAGCATTTAGTCTTATTAAACCTCATGCCATTGGACTCAGCCCAGCGGTCCAGCCTGTTCAGATCCCTTTGCAGAGCCTCCCTACCCTCCAGCAGATCAAGCAGATTTCAGTGATCCAGTGGACATCAGGAACTGGTAATTATTGCTCCTTTAAAACAGAGTACAGTTTCTGTTGCCAGTAACAGCCCCTCTGATTTCATAATACAGCAGCATTCATTTTGTCTACTATTCTCTGTATTCATTTTCATAAGCAGATGAATAAGTGTGTTCTTAATCTAAGATACTTTCCATATCAAAATAAAGGTGTGCTATTTGTATTTTATAGCGTATTATTCTCTCCATCCTTGCTTCCATTCCTGCGGATGATTCAGTATAAGTTAATGTTTAAAAAAGTCTTATGGTCTGGAGCACAGAATCTAACAATGCTTTGACATTCTAGTCCAGTAAAGTCAGTATAAATTTTGCCACAGGCTTCAGTGATTCTGGGATTTCACACAGAATGTGTCCTGAGGAGTTTCTCGGAGAACCTTATCATATGCCTTGAAATGTGAGGTGAAAACTCTGATCGTCCTAAAAGCAAGACATCTCAGCTGCTGAGGCACTTCTGTAAATCTGTATTTTTAAGAACAATACCTTTAATTATCTGGTACTGTGGAGGTAAATCTGAATACTTATCACTGAAGATGTTTGGTTGGTTGGTTGTTTTGAATGAGGAATGAACAGCTACCAACTTACTGTCTAAAAAAAGAACATGAGAAAGAATCATTTGATCCATTGGTTATTGAACTGAATCAGTCTTTTCTTTGATGTTAATAATCAGTGGGTCTGGATATCAGTAAAACAGAAACTACCTTCACAACTTCTGTTCTTTCAAGTATTACAGATCACTTGAAATTCTTATTGCTACACGTGTGTCTGTAGATATTCTCTCCTCTGCTCCTTTGACTGGACTAGGATTTAGCACTGAGAGTTCATTACTGAAAAAGAAGAGTGCTGTTTCCCTGACTTTCTGTGTGTCCTTTAGAAAGTCTGGGAAAGTCTGTATAACATTCTAATTTACCTTCTTTTGACAAAAATAACTAAAAATTCATCATCAGTGACTAGCAAGATCATCGTTCTGTAAAACTGTTAATTGCAGGTGGAGAAAACAAAACAAATTCATTCTGCATCCTTGAAATAAAACAACAGCTGTAGTTATGAAAACATCTCTTTAGGTAAAGACGTCAGAGTGCAACTAATATCGATAGAAGATTTAGATGTTATTTTGACAGAATTCAGCATTTTTTGGCATATGAGAATACCTTTCAGTCATGGGGAGCACAGGAGCATCATTTTCTGTAACTGTAGAGCAAGCATGACAAGTTTTATGTTGTTACTATGTAACATAAGAAGCTAATCTGGTAGCAGTTTTTCATGATTGTACATTGTGATTATGACTAGACAAGTATTTTGTGATTTGATGCAGCTTCTGGCAAAGTAAATGAATGCCAAGACTGCCAGAGAATCAAAAGAAACATTTTAAATTTAAGTATGCATGCTGAGATGCAGCTGTGCCAGTACTTGCATATTTATTGGATCTGACCAGGAGGCAAATGCGCAGCTAATTAAACCATAGTAGTGCTGGCAGAGATTTGATTCTAAAGGTTTGTGTTTTCATAAACTGATCTGAGATTATTTTGGTGGTTCTAGAAGCAATTTAAAAGCAAAATAACCCTAGGCAGTGTTAAACTTGGACACTTTGATAACATTGTAGTTTGTTTTCCAAAAGATCAGGATAGGTTCTGGCAGTAGGTATAGCATAGCCCAAGGAAAACACATTCACACTAGCATTTCCATGCATTTCCATGGTTTAGTTTAGGTAGCTACTAGACTAATTGGGATGTATTGCTATGCCAGGATGATCTTAAGAAACAGTTTAGTTGCTAGTTTAGTAAGCCACATTAGTTGAATTATAAACAGGACCCAGACATCTTCCAAGATGCTGGTGAAGGTTCTATTCACAATAATTTCTTCTTATTAACCAATACAGAACACACGAGTAACCTGGCTTCAGAAAGTCCTCCTCTATGGATGTTATAGTACAGTAGGTTTTCTAACTATTCACTTCTCTCTGGGGCTTTTGAAAGAAGGCAGACATTGTGATATTTTGGTTTTCTGAAAGTAAAGTCTGTGCACTACAAACTGCACTGAGTAGGCCAGTGATTGAGTGGCAGCTGCTATTCACTTTCAGGGCCAAATTTTAAATAAGTGGAAGATCACATGAAAATAATTTATTATCCACGTAATTTACATAGTTTTGAAGAATCTTTATTATTCCAGGTATGCATATTGAAAATACAAATTTATAATAAATTTATTCTACTCAAATGCATCTGAAAGCCAGGCACACAGGTGCTTTTGTTTTGTTGTTCTGTAACATTCTCAGGTAGATCAAGCTTTAAAAACTTCTGTTCTCTTATTCCTCCTATTCCCAAGACTGGCTTAAAATTAATGATTTTTTTTTTTAATCCATGAAACTAAGGTTTTATTATTATTACTTTGGCATTTCATCCATTAGGCACAGACTTTTCATGTTTTACTCCATGACCACAGGGACAAGTTATACAGTTAAAATAAATGAAAACTGAGTTTAGAAATTGACTTAATGATTCGACTATTGAAACTGGAATTTTAGGAAATATATAAATTCTTTCAAGACTGACAGTATAATCAAGAAAGCTGGAACAGGTACTCACTTGAGTGGGATATTTTACCCTTTCTCATGAAGTCTTACTGTACTCCTTTTTCCATGAGTATATTTAGTAAATTGGTCATTGAATATTTTTCGCCTTTGAGCAGCCTGTAAGGAAGTTTCCTATCTACTCCACACCAGACTGTGTTCTGTTTAGCTTACTGCAATGGAATTTAACCAAGAGGAGGAAGGGAGGAGGCAGGAAGAAATTACTGAAAATAATTTCAACAAACAAGTAAATCTCTATATCCTACTAGAACTCAAAACAAGACTGAGCATGATTTGTTCTTTCTGCTTGTCTATGTAAGTTGTGGGGGTTTTATTAAGTTTTTGGGTTTTTTTTAAACCTTACAGCATAATATGCATAGCCAGACAGTTACTTTACATTGCGGGTTATTCCAGATAAAAATATTGATTAACTAGAGAAAATCAAACTCTGAGCACCAATATTATTCCTTCCTGGTCCCAGACTCCGAGCTTGTTTATTTAGTGTCATGTATAGTCTGTCATTGCTGACCTAAAACTATCAGAAACAGCCACAATTGCAGCCAAGCATAAACAAAAATCTGAACTGAAGGTGCAAGGGGACTGCCTTTCTACAGATAAGATCTACTGCTGTAATAGCTCTTGATTATGATGACCAAAGGAAAAAAAACCACCAAAACCCAGCAAATATACAGACATATTTCTGTTTATTTATACATGAAATAAGGTAAGCAAATCATTTACAGAGAGGAAACCATATAGAGTTTCATTACATGTCATTATTTCTCAACAGTTTATAAAACATGATTTTGTGACACTAGAGATTTGCTTGTGGTCTTCTCTGTTTGCTTAGTGACATTTTGTAAAGTGCTAAAAATCACATGGAGATAGCAGAGAGACAGAGAATCTGCCAGATGGTTATCTGTTGGTAGAGTGTTTTTCACCCTTCTTTGCACCTACAGCACTGAAGCCTTGGTTTTACACAGAAGATATATTTGCATTAAAAGATCCCACATATGAATAAAAGGCTATTCTATCATGTTTCAGATGTGGGAATGATGTGATGACACAGGTAATGAAGACGACTCCTGTGTGACAAAAACTGACCTGTTATTAAAAAGATGTGGGTTTTGGATAATTTACTGTTTTCATAACAACGAGATTCCCTGAATTCATAAGATTTTCTATAAAAATGAGTAAAAGTGATATAAAGACAGCCTTTAAAGATCTTTGTGCAGAACAACTGCTTTTGTTGTGGGAAAAACTAAGTGTGCCCCTCTGCAGAGTCATGCGAAGGACTTGATCACTCAGCTATTTTCATAGACTCATAGAATCACTAGGTTGGAAGAGACCCACCGCATCATCGAGTCCAACCATTCCCACCAATCTCTAAACCATGCACCTCAGTATCTCATCCACCTGCACCTGAAACACCTCCAGGGAAGGCGAGTCAACCACCTTCCTGGGCAGCCTGTTCCAATGCCCAATGACCCTTTCAGTGAAGAATTTTTTCCTTATGCCGAGCCTGAACCTCCCCTGGTGGAGCTTGAGGCCATTCCCTCTTGTCCTGTCACCTGTCGTTTGGGAGAAGAGGCCAGCTCCCTCCTCTCCATAACCTCCCTTCAGGTCCCATAGACTTGTGGATGTCTAGCCGGGCAACCAAGTCTCTAACCACCTCTTCTTGGATTGTGGGAACCTCATTCTGGTCCTCCAACCCCTGGGGTTGTGCGCAGAGGGAACAACTTTCTTTACTATTAAAGAATGAAGCAAAGTAGGCATTGAGTACTTCAGCCTTGATTTTACAGGTCACTTCCCCATATTTAGCTGTAGGGTTACAAAATTCTCTTTAATTCTTAATATGTTACAAAATTTCACTTAGAAGTAAACACAATCTTCAAAGCTCAAAACTTAAGTGAGGGTAATATGGGATTTCAATCTTTATGAAAATTACACATTACTTTAGTAAGCAGTACTTCTCAGTTTCTTACAAGTTTGCTGAGTAGTTTATATCAGGGAAGAAGAACAATTAGGTGACTCTGCTGGTTTCCTTTATTTTGAAAATATGTAAATTCAATAGTTTATTAACAAACAGATGTTGTGGGAAATTTTCTAACTATGCTTCTTTCAGAAATGACTTTGGACACACATCTCTTATAACACTTCTGAAAATGTACCTTTGTACAATTAACAAAACTATAGGTATGTCATGGCTCAAGTCTTTTACTTGTATATTCCTTTTATCCTTCCATTATTTCTCTAGCAGGCTGCACTGACTATTCAGTATCATAACACGGCAGCTCTTACACACTTACAAGGAGTCAAGTACTAGTTATGAATGATAACTTTTCACAGATTAGTGATTTATACGTTGATCTTGAGAGCATGCTTTATTGAAAAAGAAAACCTATTCAGTAACTGCAGAACAACATTAATTTTCACTGATATTCCAATCTAAAAAAACCTTAGGTCTTAGTTGGGTCTGTCACCACATTGGCACAGGAAACCTGGCCATTCCAAACAAACTGCAGTGGTTTTCTGTGGTCTGATTATGAGAAATGCAGAAAGTACTGAGAGTATATGTATATTCTTTTTTAAAAAAAAACAACCGTTTTTTCCGGTTTTAAATCTATAAAACTTCTTGGAAATAATAAAGGTAGGGTATGTCCCATTTGCTTGTTAATTCCTCTGTTTGTTTCCCGGTTACACATATGTAGCTGTGCAAAGTTTATCTTGACTCTGGTCTTCACAACAAAAGACACGGGGTCTTTAAATAAAAAAAATACATTGAGGAAGATATCAGAGAGTAGTGTTTGATGGAGCTTTCAAATTCACATTTTGTAATTTCCTGGCCAGGAATAACTTCCTTGGAAAAATCCCCTAAAATAAAACCAGCATGCACCTGTTGTGAACACACATGCAATGAAAGGAGTTTGTAAGTATTTTGAGATCTTTAGGTGGAATATGTTCTTCAAGTGTTAAGCACTAGTCTGTTCTTATGTATTTCATTCTATGGAAAGATATTTGTGTGTTTAAAAAAAAAACATGTGAAATTTGTTGGTTGTATTTTGTATACACAAAATAGACCATTATGATTGACACAGTAGTCAGTCAGTTTTGGATCTGCTGCTAACTGCTCCATGTTAGTATGCTCCTAGGAAAAAAAGTCTTGAAGTTTCGTTTCAAATGACCCAAAGCTAGATCCTGCCTACTTGGAGTGTATTATATAAGGAAAAGGGAGAATTCATACCAGTAGGAAAGGATTCTTCCTGTACACACACCTACTTAGGTGTGATATCAAGTTCCCGAAGTACCTGCAAGCTGACTGAAAGAATGCATCACTTCTTCCAGAATTACATTACACCGTAACTGACAGTAGTTTAGCCTAGACTAGAAGATTTTTACAGCAAATGATCTGTCTTCCTGGATTACTGACCAGAGTCAGGTTTAGCTGTAGATTTGAGTGTCCTGTTGCACGCAAAAGCTCAAAAGGAGTTTAGCTGTCAATGTACTTAACATTCTTTAATGCAGTGAGGCTGCCTGGGAGAGTGCATATACATTTCACCATACTACCTAGAAACTTGAGACATGTTCATCACTCTGCTGTTTAAAAAAATCACCTGCACCCAGGAAAGGCAAATGCTTTCTGAGGGTAAAAACCCATTGTTATGTTTTTACATAGGAGAAGATGTGAACCGTTGCTATTCTACCCTCTAACTTTGGTACTTTGATGTGTTTCATTCTAACTGCAGATATTTGCAAAGCTAGAAAACATCCCAGAAGGAGAAGAATTTAGAACAAGTGCAAAGCTCAGCATCTGTGCAGAGGTGAAATGTAAGCTTTCAGTGATGCAGAGCCACATTTCTATACTATGGCTGAAAGTTACTCGCCCTTAAAAGCTTTTTGGCAGTCAGGCTGAAAGGTATCTCAGTCAATAACTGTGAGCAAGTGCCAGTACCATTACATTTGTCAACACATTTCACAGTTCTCTTGGCTTTCGTAATGTGGACAGCCATTTTTACTGAGGTTATTTTTACTGGTGTACCAAAAAGGTAATGCTGGGAATACCGTATAACTATATGTTAGGAATTAACTGTACACTATAATTTATTCCAAAGTCTAAGAATCAATCCTCAACAGCAAATAGCTTGGGATAACAAGCAGTTGACACCCTATTATATTTAAATGTATAGTTCTACAGCTTTGGTAAACCCATTTAGGATTGCATAATTCATTGCTTAGTGATCTTCATCTCATTGTTCTTCTTACAAAATATGATTTATTTCTGCCTGTCTGATATTATATATTGCGTGTAATCTTTCATGATTTTAAAAAATCAGTAATACCTATGATTTTAAAACTGTGATTTGCAAAGATCACAGAATCACCGAATCACGGGGTTGGAAGAGACCCATCAGATCATTGAGTCCAACCATTCCCACCAAACACTAAACCATATTCCTCAGGACCTCGTCTACTCGTGCCTTGAAAGGATCATGTCCAAAAAGACAGTGACTACTCAGTGTGTGTTGACACTGCTCCTTGTTTTCAGCTGTGTTATTGCAACAAAGCAAAAATACAGAATTCTAATGGTGTGTTTTTTTCCAGTAAGTAATTGTTGAAGTTGCCATGTTTAGGTAAAGCAATTGCAAATACAAAATGACATAACCTCTTGATAACCTCTTGATAACCTCTGATTTCAGCAACTTTCTCTTTATGAAAACAAGTTTGCTTGGACAACAGGAAGATGAAACGATTGAGTAATATTATTTAACTTGGTAGCAGAATGTTTTTATTCTTCCTGCTCATTACAAAATGTATCTGGAGTCCAACTCTAAATCTTAGCCCATAGCCTTTTGGTGGGCCTTAAAGACAACAAAACTCCCTCAATTCTAGTTTGTATTGGTACAATTGTAGTGGCAAACACAGTTAACATATAGTTATATTTCTCATTATTTGTTTGTGATTATTCTCACCAAACTAGGAGAAAAGTATTGTCGTTTTTGTTGGTTTTTATTAAGTTGCATTTTTCATTCTAATTCCTTGTTTTCAGTGTTATATAATTTGACTGGAAAAAAAGTGCTTTGGCTGAAATTGTAGACAAGGTCTCAGCCTGTGAGAAAACATTTCAATCCAGATTTCAAACCACATAGATAGCTGCATCATATTCAAATACTGCTATATATCATAATAAAGCCTAATTAGAAAATGTTGCTTCTTCATACTGACAACTTTCCTCAGGAATTTAGCACAGTTTAAGAGGCAGGCTGTATTAGTACAGGAAGCTGCCACTGCCTGGTCAAAAGGGAGGTTCCACAAACTTAAACAGCTAATAAGTTTTCTATAGAAGTAAACATTTTAAACCCTAGCTATGACTAGTTGTTGCAGGCGTGCTATCATTTCTAGACTTGCTTACACTTTATTTGCTACAAGATTTCTTTGGATTTGAGGTAATGATGATTCTCCTCACATCTATTAAACACAGAGTAAATATTAATTATAATAAGGTTTTCTTTCTCAGGGGAATGGACAGAATTTCATGACTCCTGTCCAGCAATAATAGTGAAAACTAGTTATTATGGTGTACTAGTTATGTTGCTGAAAGTTAATACTTCATTACAATGGTACCTCAGTACTCAAACATAAACATTTGATGTACACGAAGCCTTAATTTGACCAAAGAAATTGAATTAGACATTTATGTCATATTTTGCATTCTGTATGCTGTTGAAAACCGGGACTATGTTGTCTATATCTCAGTTCATCCAACTACTTCAGTCACTACTGAAAGACTTTTAAGTCTTTTAACTCTTAAAGCCTGCATCCAAAGCTTCAGTTTAAAGTCATCTCTGAACTCCTGAAATGTAAGATGACAAGCCAAATTCTGCCCTCATCCAGAATGTACCTCAGCGAAGAGTTTAAACCCATGCTTGCCTCAAACATGTGACTGGGTATGAGGGTCATGAGTGAGTTAGTTTCAAAGCAGCTTGTTGAGTTGAAGCTTTAAGATCTGAAGCTCAAGAGGAAATCTACTGTCTTTATTAAATCTCGACTGGACTTCTGGCGATATGAATGTACACTATAACACACTATTTTGTTAAATGCTTTCTACAACTAATGTGATGTGATTACTGATTTATGTGGAAGGAATTATTACCTGATATCTGACCTTCTCCCATTCTTTTTTTCTACTTCATCAGTTTTGTATGTGTATTCATTCATGTACGCATGCAGATATGCACGCATTGTTGAAAACAGGATTTATTTTGCTTAAACTTTCTTTCTTTTTCATTAAACAAAGAAGGATGAATAAGCAAGTTTAATTTAAGAAAACAGCCAGATTCTGATCTTGGTAGACTAATGTCTCAACAACATATTCATCCTCAACTCATGAGAAATGGTTTTTGTTCCTGTTTGTCTCAGAAATAATATTCTGACATAGTACAGGTATGCAATTTCAGAAGTTTTGGTGAAAAGCAGTAGACAGTAGTTTGTTGGAAAAGGGACCACAACAAAACCCTTCTACTTTCCATAAAAGAAAATTATTATAATAAAATCAGTCGCTTTTTTTTTCCCCAGTGAATTGTATTTAAAACTTCATTACATTTCCATCCAACATTAAGAAAACCCATGCCTGTTAAAGTTTGGAATTTTTTTCAGAAAAGCTCTTTTTTGGTAAACAGTTACAATAGAATTGCTGCATTCTAGAAATAAAGGAAACCAGTGGTTTCAACACCCCCCTATCCCCAAGTAGTAAGAAAGAATTTAAAAATCAGCATTCAATATGATATGAAGCTCCTTCCTAACATGTGAAATTTCGTTCAGGTTGCAATTGTGGTAAATATTTCTCCCTCTTCTGCTCACTCCCTTCTCCAAATCTTGGGTTTTTCTATCATTCCATGTCATTATGAGGTAAAATATCAATATGCGTAATGACACAGCACAGTGAAAACACGTATTTTAATATTAATGTAAACTCATGTAATTGTAAATTAGGCTGTGCCACCCGCTATCATAACATACTTCATGTGAAAAGATGCTAAATTTACTTGACCTACTTTCATCTTCATGTTTAGGAAACAGGGTATAAGAAGTAAACAAAGTAGTTGTGCCTCATGCAGGAGATGATTATTGTTAGAATTTATGATTCATGCCTTGAGCAAAATTTTGTTTGTGGCCTTGTTTGCAACCATAATTTACAACTTTACAAGGGATATACTGTGTATTTGGGAGACTATATATTAGGTATGCTTTGTACTGGAACAGTTTTCTAGCTTCGGGTGTAATATTTTCTATGTTTCTGGTAGCTATAAAATTTCTTGGCATAACATGTATTGTAGTAAATATGGATTTTTTTTTTTTTTTAATTCCAGTTCCCATTAGGAATGTCCTATTGTATTTACATCAATGTACTTTTTACAGCTAAATCTAACCAGTATTTAAAGGAGTTGTTAAACCTACAAACAATGAATCATAAACGTAAGAATTTACTTTTTCAGTATTTCCTAACCATGGTGTTCAGCTTTTAATAAGGACTGTCTCATTTTAGTTAATCTGAATTTTTAGTCATTTTAGTTAATCTGTATTTTTAAGTTTGATATAGTTACATATTTCTGGAGTCCAATGAAGTAATCTTTTCTGATAAAGGTGATCATTACAGAATGATTATATTATCTGGTAAATTAGGTCGAATTATCTTACATCTATTAGACTAAATCTATGAAGCATTCTCTTTTGAAGACAAATTTAAAATAAGATAGGGCAATGTAATAGATTGCCTAATATGTGCAGAGTATAATCATGTGCTGCAAAGAAATAGTCATTATGAAATGGACTTTTCTATCTTTAATGCCTATGAATCTATTATTCTTTTTGGATTGTTATTTATTGTGACATTCCTGTGAGTTGTCAGATAAAGCCACAACTAATAGAATCATAAAATATATGCCTGATTTTTCTGTCTTTGTAATGCATGTTTCTCTCCAAATCCACACTGTTTGCAAATAAGGTCTATTTTTGATTCACAGAAATACTGTACAAACTCTCAGGTGGGAAAAGTGCAATAATTTCACCTTTGTGTTTTGTCTTGCAGAAGGCAGAGGTTTCTAATCATACCCTGTGGAACATGTTTTTTTTAATTAGCTATGGGACATCTGTAGAAATGTGTGCTCCTGGAAGGCTGCACACAGATCCTGCTATCTCTAGTCAAAAACCACCCTGTCCTGGACTTTCTGAGCTCACTGTCTATCTCAACACATATTTCCTAAAGGAGTGGTGTGCTGAAACTGCAATTGGGCTCCTTTTCTTTGACTGAGTCATGCTAGTGAAATTTAATAAAAGCAAGATGTTTTTGTATTCAGTACCTACTAGCTCTATAATAATTTGTGCAATTTTTTCATTCTGCAGAGCATCCAATATCTAATGGGAAGTGAAAGAGAAGACTTTTTTGTCCTCTTGGACTCATTCCAGCCATCCACTCCATTGCCATGAAACCAAACATGATGGTTCCATGGTAATGGGAAAGGTAGAGATGATAGTCCTGGTTATTGTTATCAATGAGGAATGTAGGATGAAATAATTTTTACATCCTCACTGTGCTCTAAAACAGAACTAAGAAGGAGCAAGTCTCAATAAACTCATGTTACTCAAATACAATGACACATGAGAGAATATAGTCTTATTGACTAGATTTGAAGTTTTAAGGAACATGCCAAATCACTTTTCAAAGGCAGGATCATTTCATCTACTTGTGAGAGGTAAAATTCAAGAATATTAAAAGGGGAAAATTACTGAATGAAAGGGAGCTGACATCGTAATATGTGCTGCTTAGTGCTTGAACATAGTAACTGTCAAGATGATTCTATTATGAAAAAAGGAGTAATTTAGCATTATTTAATATTCACAATATGCACATACTGAATAGAAGTGTATGCAGAATTTAAGGTAAGGCCCTATTTCATTATAAATGAAACTAATCACCGGACTACTATTGAGTTTAACAGGATCTTATTCTCAAATTAATGCATGTGCATAACTTATAGGGAAATACTAACAAATATGTTTAAAAGGAATTCCAATATTAATTTTAAGAAAATATGAAAGAAGACCTTCTAGCTTTCTTGAGCACTTCTTACTCATTTTGTGGGACTGATACGCCAGTTCCCAAGTGGTCAAAATTGTTTTTTTCTGTTAGCTATATTATGGCCTTTGCTTTTGTACATGGATTGTACATAAATAAATGAGAACAAAATTTAGTTTAATTAGTCTTTTTCCCATATATTGATGGTTTAATACTGCCATAGAAAATTAGCTCATTAGTGCTTAGGTGGGAAAAAAGGAAAATGTGGGTAAGTTTGGGAAACTGTAGAACTGACCATTTTGTAGATTGATGCTAACCTCAACTGGGTAGACAGAAAGCATTGAAATGAGGGCATGATATAGACAGCAAGGTCTGAAGACAATCAGACAAATTGTTTGTAAATGCATGGAGGAACCAATACAAACCACAGAAACTCATATGCCATCTGTAGTCTAAAGAAGTTTTCTTTTCAGACATCTGTCTGAAGGAGCCTTATGCTCATGCTGTATCCCTGGGGCTATCTGTGTGCTGCCCACCTTTCCGTAAAAGTGAAGGCCCAAAGCACAGATGGTGAGGGATGTGATTTGACACAACCATAGGAGGTGAGTCTAGTGTGCTTTGCTTTCACATTGTTTCTCCTGTCCTTTCCACAGGTGCTAATTTTTAAGGAACTTGCCTGGGCATGGCAAATAGTAGCTTGATTTACCTTAATGTTTTGAGTACAACACGTAAAGAATGTCAGTTTCTTTGGAAAGGTCCTCCAAAAAACCTGTAGCTTCTCCAAAGACCTACAGATAGGCAATAACTTAAAGACTGTCAGAAATCCTATCTTTCTCTGGGATATGGTGCCAGCACCATTTCTGTCAACTTTGAATCCTGCCACAGTGCTGCTTCTGTATTTAATTCATTGATTCTAATGTAAAATGTGGAGATAGGTTTTGGAGTAGAGTGGCATTGAGGATTTACTCACTCTTCTGTGGTCTGAAACCGCTCCATGGCTACATAGCGGGCTACCCACTTGCTCCTGCTCATATTGCTTGTTTGCTGTGCGACAATAAAACATTGGCAGACTAAGTGAGGAATATTTTATTTTATTTTATTAACCCCCCTAAAATAAAACTGTTAACAGACTACTTTCCTCCAGCTAGGTGAATTAGCATTTTACTAAGAACTGCAAGACTGAAAAGGAAGAGAACTTGCCAGAAGTGACAATCAAATAGCAATATTGATTTATTATATGAAAAATATATGTCGTATAAATGGAAACACCAATGAAAAGGCCAATTATAGGTGTAAATACAGATGGTTCTTTCCAAACAGATTTTACAAATTAATCTTCCAGACTATTCACAGTGTTTTAGTATTAAGTGCTATAATCAGGAGAGTATCGTGAAGTTATCTGAAGGTATTAGGTCTAATCACCCATAGCATAGGAAAATTGTGTCAATATCTTAAAAATGACAGGTTTTAATCTCTGCAATAACAGTGTAATTTTTTTTATTTCAGCAAATCTCTTCTGTGTTACTACCTTTACATAATTAATATGAAAAAAGGCATATCACGCTTCATTGCCTCTTGTGTGCACGTTAAGGAAAAAATTATATCAAAACCTGCTTAACTTTAATTGAGTAAAAGGATTCATATGGGGTCTGGACTTGCAGCTCATAATTTCTGTAGGCAGATTAGGTTGCTGTGTGATGATTCTAATTAAATTATATAAAAGCATTGAACTAAATAAACCAAAGTAGCTGCTCCATCAGTTCACCAGGTGAATTAAGCACGAGCAGGAGTCTGAATCTGTTCCTATATTCCTGCTTATTTTATACCATGTTTTTTTGCTGTGGAGTGGCAGACCGAGAGGCTTTGCCGAGCTGATGTTGTCACGTTTGGTCTATAGGTGGCAGCATTGTCAACCTTTGTGGAGTCTGAGGATTCGTTTCAGGATTTTACGCTCTCCTCAAACCTCCCCCACTCACCCAAGTCATGTGATCAAGGCTGATTTAACATCGTTACATACTCACGTCAGGTAAAATAAAATGGAATGAAAAGTTCAGATCAATAATTAGGCTGTGTTAGTTCTGAGACCCCTCCCCCCCTTCCCCTCCCCCCCCTTTTCCTTTCCCCTCCCCTCCCCTTCCTCTCCCCTTCCCTTTCCATTCCCCTTCCTTTCCCCATCCTTTCCTTTCCTTTGCCTTTCCCCTTCCTTTTCATTCCTTTCCCCTTACTTCCCTTTCCATTCCTTTCCTCTTCTTTTCCCCTTCCATTCCTCTTCCCCTTCCTTTTCCCTTCTTTTAACCTTCCTTTTCAAACACAATACAATTCTGATCTGTGTGTCTCTACACGGAGATTTAAAGATATTTTTCATGTGAATACATTGAATATCCACCTCGTTGTCAGAAAAAGTAAAACACAAAATTAAGTGACACAATTAGACTGTACAGACTTGGCTTGTACTCATCATACTCTTCCAGACTTTTGTTTCCGTACATACAACTATATTGCAAAATGGTTTTCCCCTCCTTGGAAAAGTGCATGCTGTGGAAGTCATACTCTCTCAGGCTTAAAATTCATGACTTCCAAATTTTTCACATGTAAACTTGTTTTGCTCAGGACAGATTTTTTTTGGGGGGGTTTTTTTTTTTTTGGTTTTTTTTTTTTTTTAGGGAGCTACAACAGTCTCAGTCATTGGATGAATTCAAACTGTGCACAGGCGCAGTCTCATCCTGGTCGAGCTGC
>WAAB01004933.1:0-23647 GCA_013389865.1 Piaya cayana
GAGTGTCCTGGAGCTGGGTGCCGTTGAAAAAGCACTGCTAAGGGCTACTCCGTGTTTAAATCTCCGCGTTTAAATCTCTATCTTCAGATACTATTAATACTAAAAAGTCCATTTCATATCAAGTGTGGTTGTCTTAACAAGGTATCTTGGTACTAAAAATGTGTAATTGTTTTTGCCATCCTGAGGACATGTTGGATTTCAAACATTCAAGAAGTGATGTGCTACAGTACCTAATCCAGGGATTTTCTGTCATCCCAGATATTCAGCTTTAGATGTATAGTTAAGGATTAAAGACTGGATGGAGATTTCTGGACTTGGATGGAGATTTCTGGACTTGTTTGAATGGGAAGAGAAGCATGAGTGTAGTTCCTGAGAGTAGACAGCTTTTGGGGTGTACTTTAGTAGCAAGTTCGCCTGAACAGTGAACACCATCTCCAGTGCAGCCCTTGCCAATGTGCAAGAGCAAGAGCTTAAAAGAGATGTACAGCAGCATTGTAGCCTACTTGCTGATTTGGATGCACATTATTCTTTTGCAGTGCTGCCCACTGAACCTGATCAAGAGAGATTTCTCATCTATTTTTTTTTGCCAGAAAAGAATAATCAAATCCTGAAAGACTTAAATAAGTGTGAAATCCCTAGGAACTAGTAAATGAATTACATTTGAAGAAAAGTGCCTGAATGTTGAGAATTTTAATGACCAATGAAAGGATTTTTTCCTTTATATCATATTATGGATATTGTGTACACACTGCAGTGTCCTTGAGAACCTTCTACCCTGTGGGCAGCAGTAGCGTGACACAGGTGTTGTAAATTGTGCATCAGGATCAGCCTGTCTGCATTGCCCACAGACTCTGAGAGGACACTGCTTGTAAGCTCATATTCAAACTGTAGGTTTTTCAAACAAAAGTGGTCGCTCTATCTTTTTCATGAAACTGTATGAGTTTCTCAGAGCTGTGATCTAGGTTCTGTTCTGCTATGTTTGGTCAGCTTTTTAAGTTCACTTGCTGAGAACAACCATCAGTTCCTTGATTTTTCTTTGAGTATTTTTTATCTATTGTCTTCTTTACAGTGCTCTGTAAGAACACTGACCTCATGGCACTGATCTCCTCGGCATATGATATCTTCAGCTCAAGATGGAATGTTCAATTCACATAAGGAAAGTAAAAACCATTTCGCACCCTGTTTAGAAATGTTGGTTAGAAAGTAGACTGGTGTATAATATGGAAAGAGTCTGCAGAAGAAAACATGTATCTCACAAAAAAAAAATCATTAAAAGCTAAAGCAATGTATATATTTAAATCTCAAGAAATTCTTCTCTAACAGCTCCAGAAAGACAAATGCAGAAATACTCTCAGAATATCAGGAAAACATAGAAACAAGCAAATAACATAGCACATCTCTTGTGGAGATGAGGACGACACAGATCCAAGGTGTAAAGTGCAGCTGGGGTAAGGGTCAAAGTATTAATCACTCAGATGCAAAGAATAAAGCCCCCTGTTCCAGCAGGTGATCAGCTACCCATAAACAAGTGAGAGTGGGAACTTGCGTTTTTTACCCATGTCGGATAAGGACCTAATAATGTTTACTCTTGCTTCTTACACTTAGCTGATTTGCATTTCTCTGCCTCCTTCAGTTCAAGGCGTGAATAATCATGAGCTCTATGTGCCTGCTGAATTTAAGCACCTGAAAGCACTGCTAATCTGTTTCAACTTGATCATGTAGCAGTTGTAACTTAGCAAAGTGCTGGCCAGTATTTGATTTATGTTGTTTCTTCACTATTTTTATATTTTGCAGACAGCTACTCTATGTGTCAGTATATTCTTTTAATCAAAGTTCCCTTTCTCTCCATCCTGTGAGTGCCTTGAGGTGCTCTGTCTCCTGGGGCAGGCAATTGTATGGTGATGTTACTGAAGCAGAAGGACTGCTCTCTCTGAATTCTTGTCCCTCTTTTAGATGCTAAGAATTTGCTAATGTATTCTGGCTTTTTTTGCATAGCTGCTGTGATGCATAATCTTGTTTTAAATGACTGTGTTGTGGCTTCTTTGTATTACAGGAAGGCACATAACCATTGGATGTCTCTTCTGGCAAACCTGGTATGTCAGCCCTACTGAACAGGCATTTCCTGTTGTTGCATTGTTCTGACCTTGAATTCATAGTCTTGTCTTCAAAGAAAATTATTTTCACCTTGGGTGTGAATAAGTTTATATTTTGTATGAAAAAGGCACATGTAAGAAATTTCTTGAGAAACAGAAATCCTGCCTCTCTTTAGGCTGAGATGGAAGTTAAACGCTGTATTCAGTGGGGCCTCAGACTGAATCTGAGACTTACTGCTTAATTACTCCAAAAGTCAAATCTTAAGGTTTCAAGTCTATTTTCTTCTTGATGTCCTTCTTTATTCTGTCTCTCACCTCCTTTCTTCTATTTATTTCCTTAAAATAGCAGTTGCATCTGTATCTTTCATCTTCTTATATCTACTAATTTTAGGCACCGGCGAAATGGAGGGTGGCTGGCTACTTGGCTTTACACCAGTGTTAAATCTGGTTCTAGGGGCAGTGGCGGCTGCTGAGAAACATGTTGGAATACGTAGGTTGGTAGCAACAGTTGGCTGAAAAAAACAAGGCAATGGAAAAGCAATGGGGAAAAAATAGCTCACCTCAAATGTTTAACTCTGCTTTTCCCTCCAGTTTTGTCCTGCCTGCTCCTGCAGTGAGCCTGGCCCTGCTTTGTCCTGCTATAGTTGCACTTACATTGCTAAGAATACTAAAGTCAACCCTGCTTATAGTTTTTTCTCTAGTAATACTCAAGGCTAGTTTTACTGGAATTAAATAAAAGCCCTTGCTCTTTTGACTTGAATGCCTGTTGGATCTGGGTTACAGCTTTTTAGAGACCTATGTCTTAATTTAGACTCCCATTAAGTAAAGTATTGCCAGTGGGAGTCCTCTCTGCAGGGTTCTCCAGTGTGTAAAGACATTTTTGATTATTTCATGACCATAGTATCTTAGTATCTTAATACATCTCAACTGTTTTATTGTTTGGTTTTCTTTCTTAGCTTAACAGGGGCAAATGGGGAGAAATCTCTAAGTAGTCTTTGGAGCCTACTTTTTTGTTTAGATATTTAAAAAGCTGAAGTGTAAATAAATATACAGCCACTTGCCTTACTTCTATTAAATTACAGGCTGTTCATTTAAACCAAGGTTCATGCTGATCCTGTAGGCTAACCAATAGCTTCTGGGCTGTGCTCTAGGCTTGTCTATCCTCTACACTGTTATTCCTTTAGCCCTGTTGAACACATTTTGCCTTTGGTTATACTCATATTAGTTGATGAAATAGTAAAGGAATGAATTTTTCTGAAGATGGATGGAAAAGATTGCAAAGACATTTGTTTAAAGATTTAGCAAGGGTCAACAGGAGGTGCATTTGTCTCCTCATAAATTTATGATGAGGGCATAGCATCAGTTAGTTGCATTATCTGAAGCCTGTTGCTTGAACAGTCTGCTGTCTTCTGGGTAGTTTTACAAGTGATTCTGTCTTCAAGGCCTCTGTGTGTTTGTCAGCTGTAAAAATCCATAGCAATGTTTGTTAAGTTTATTTTTTCCTCACAACAAATAAGTCTGAATCAACTACCGCTGTGCACTTAACAGCAACACAACACTATTCACTTGCAGAGCATTCACTGGGCAAAATTAGCCTCTAAAAGCAGTTGTGTTAAAAGTAGGAATATATTTTATCCATAAGAACCCCAAGTGTAGAAAAAACCCATTTGATTCCAAGTTAGCATAACAAATTGCTAGCATAACCAGGGCTTTCATCTGTTGACCCCCTGTATGAGGTATCTCTTGTCCACCGCCAGCTTTCTCCGGTTGACATGGTGCTCTGAAAATCAGCCCATGCTGAGGTTCCTAGCATCTGAGTGCATGTCAAAAGCTAGGCATATACAAATATGTTTATTTTTCCATTGAAGTTGGTGATAAATCAGCAGCAGCCACCCTGTGACAATTCCCTAAGGATTTAATTGGTTTCTTATGTTACTTCTGCAGCCCACACTGTTATAACTGCCCAAACGAGCTAGTTTAAACCTGCATTGGGTTGCATTATAGACAGCCTAATCCTCTCTCTACCGAAGAGTGCTTACTCAGTAACTTAGAAACTTAGTTTGTGGGAGTAGTGAGCTGCTTGTGGGATTAGGAGGTTGCCTATCTCTGCATTCCTGTTGCTGAGTATTGGCTCCTGAATTTATCAGTCCTTGTGATTTACGTAGTAATAAAAAAACTGTTTGCATTAGAAATGTCATCTTCATGTCTGTGTGTAAATATGTTACTGTTCCTATTATTTCCCCAAACTGTTGATGGTTCGTTTCTCATTTTCAGTGATCACACTCACTGAACTCCAGGGTGCAATAAATTACCTTCTCATCAAAAGTAGGTTTATTTGCCAAATTTTGAAGGGAAGCAAGCTGGCAGAAATTTATACTTAGCTGATAAGAAATGTCAGGGCTGAATATGTATTAAATGCTGTACCAACACTATGTTTACTGCTGTAATGGTGCCTACAGGATCACCACAAAAACACCTCAATTAAAGACAGAAGAGACTGGGGTAGACAAATCATGCCAATTTGTTCTCATAGTGTATTCAGGATTCGCCTGCCCTCTCCATAATGACTTCTCAGAGCTCATCTAACCTAATATTAGAGGAATCAAGACATGGAAAACTTCACTATGTGCATTGGAAGGTATTTCTGCTCTTGCAATATTTATTTCTGATGTTCATATCGCATTCTAGTTTCCCCACTTTGCTCAAATTAATATTATTTTATTATAAACTCTTATTATCTGATATAAAAAAATCATTCTGTAATCAGTGCAGTATTTAAGTACTATGGTAGAGTAAATATAAAACCTAATGGATGGACTCTCTAGACTCCAATCCTGTTTGGTTTTTTACAGCTGACATAAGCTATCAAGTATAAACTGCCACACTGGGTCCTAATGTAAGCTAGTTTTACTCCTAAAAGTGGCAAGACATTAAAAGCCTGACTTTGTTTGTTTTTCTGGAAGCTAGATGGTTGAGCATTTCAGACAAAAGCAAAAGCAATATGACAAAGTGACTGTTGCCAATGCACGTTACTTTGGTTATTAATGCTATTAATGTGGCCATCTGGATATTTCTACCAAAGTGGAGAATAATAAGTAGTATATGAATAATCTATCAATGCTCAAGAGCTCAAATCAGCCCTTGAGTACCTTCTTCATGTCTGAACAGGACTGCACAATCTGCAAAACCAGCAGTTTCTTTACCACATCCATCAATAATCATGTGATCCCCATGCTCATTGTATTTGTCCAGTAAATAGAACAAAACTGCTACTTTACATTTATATCACTATTGAGTGATGAACTGAAGTAACCTGTGCGTATTTCTTCTGTGTATGCTTTTCAGAGGTGTATGTGTTATGTGTTGAAGTGTGGCAGTGTCATTTTGCACACTGGAATTGCTGTCAGCTCAGATCATCTTTCCAAGTAGTAAACTTAGTGGAACAAACAAACGCATGCAGTCTGAGGAGGAGATGGGAATTATGTATCATCAACACAATGTGTGAACAGCTGTGATGTTATTAGATGTACAGAAGCTTTAGTTGTATTACATATTATTGTAGAGCCAGTTGAAACCTGCAAAAAGTTCTATTTTAATCTATTACAAACATCATTTAGGTGCCAAGAGCCTAGGTAGTCTTTACTCCCTTTACTCAGATCCAATTGCCTTCTCAACTGTTCTTCCTTGTGGAGCTTTTGCCCTCTACTGGAATAAAGTAAATGCGAGCCTGTGTGTTGCCACAGCAGGATTTGAAAAATGCTTGATTTTGCTCTTCCTTAATGGGTGAAATCAATTTCAATTAAAGTTTGTCCTCATTTTGATCTAGAAAGCATAAAATATGCATAACTGCTGTGTGCTTGATTACTGTGCTCTCTGATATCTGAAGGTCTGGTCTTTGGTTTTAATCTTAACACTAGTGCCATGTGTTACACAACCTAAGGTTTTCCTGGTGATTGGACCCAGTGAAAGACTTGGAACAAGAAGTCCTGTATGATTACCCTTAGGTACTGACAGCCATCCCTAAGCTCAGTCTTTTATGTTCATAGGTGCTGTTCAAACTCTGTAATGTCTCCCTAGCTGGCAACATCTCTTTGTTTATCTACAACCAGAGGGAATCACTTTCCTCTACCTGGTGACAGAGTCAGCATGAGTCAAGTCAGGAGATGGGCACAATGACTGCTCCAGCCACTAGAAGCTACTTATTCTTGCTCTTAATGAACTTCAAACAACAACTCAAATACATGGCCATCTAAGTGGAAACTACAGACATTTCTAGTAAAGCCCATTTCTGGCAGCTGTGATGCTTCAGTAATGCTGCCTCTGGGGCAACAACATGTCTTGAGCCTGTTACTACTATGGTTGCCTTTGCTTCTACGCAGGTATTTCTGGCAACTGGCTTCATTGTTTAAACCTCAATCTATTTTCATCTCTAAGCTCCTGCAGGACCTCCCACTGTAGGTAACTGCTGTGTTGGCATTTTCGCTTCATGCACAACTTATCTCACCTTGATCCTTCCTTCATTCTGCTCTCTGACTCTCAGCCCACCTCCCCTGCCCTATTCTCCCACCAACCCCTTAAGTTTACTGGACTTCACAAAAGTCCTCCATAAATGCATGTTGAGTTAGGCCACTTCCTTACCAGAAAAATCTGTAGTTCCAGATATTCCTTTTTGTGTGTTGGAAGTATGAACATTGTTGTTTTCATTTGCACCTGGTTTCCGAGGCAGATGTTTCATCTCTTTTTTTAAGTAAACTGTGTTCACAAAACTGGAGAAGCTTAGCCTTGGCTTTTTCAGAAATTGTCCTTTCATATCCTTCTGTGGAGAAAGAGAAGGAGGAGAGATGAATAACTTTGTGGGGGGTATGTGCAAGAAATCACTGTATATAATCTTGCAATATCCCATAAACAACTGAGTGCTGCCAAGGCAATTCTCTGGGTATCATCTATGCTCCTCAGAAAAGAAATCCCAGATTACCCTTCAAACAAATAATCCTGGACTCAGGAAGCATATTAATTTCTTTGTCTTCTACCAGAGATAGAAATTGGATCAAGTCAGCCAGAGAAGGGCAGGAGCAGTGAACTGTGCATGGCAACAGTCTCTGAAACATGCAGCAACAGCCTGGTTAAATAACACTGTTAAGGTTGCATGGCTAAACTTGTCAAACATTTCCAGAATGAAGCATGTGCAACCTTAATTCACCTGTAAACGTGTATCCTTCACAATGTAATCCTTAATTGCATTTCTTATAACATTGTTCCCTGTACAATATTGCATCAGCCTATACGCAGCAGCTAAATAATACAGGAGTGAATTAGGGGATAGTAAAGGAGCACTGCTATAGCAGGCAAAGTGTTTAAATAGGGGTCCCTCTTGGGACCATGACTGATTATTATCTTCATCAAGGACACAGATGGTGGGATTGAGTGCAGCCTCAGCAGGTTCACAGATGACACCAAGAAGAGTAGTGCAGCTGACGTGCCTGAGGGACAGGATGCTAGCCAGAGGGAATTGGACAAGCTTGAGAAGTGGGCCCATGTGAACCTCATAATGTCCAACGAGGCCAAGTGCAAGGTCCTGCACCTGGATTTAGTCAACCCCTGGTATCAACACAGGCTGGGGGATGAAGGGATTGAGAGCAGCCCTGCTAAGAAGGGCTTGGGGGTACTGGTGGATGAAAAGATGGATGTGAGTCAGCAATATGCATTCAGTTCTGGAGCCCTCAGAACAAGAAAGACATGGACCTGTTGGAGAGGGTCCAGAGGAGCGACAAAAATGATCAGAGGGGTGGAATGTTTCTCCTGTGAAGAAAGGCTGAGAGAGTTGAGACTGTTCAGCCTGGAGAAGAGGAGACTCTGGGGAGACCTTATAGTGACCTTTCAGGACTTGAAGGAGGCTTATAAGGAAGACAGGAACAGACTTTTTTTTAAGCATTAGGGCCTGCTGTGATAGGACACAGGGTAATGATTTTAAACTGAAAGAGGGCAGATTCATTCTAGATGTAAGGAAGAAATTGTTTACAATGAGGGTGATGAGGCACTGAAACAGGTTGCCCAGAGTGGTGGTAGATGCCTTATGCCTGAAAACACTCAAGGCCAGGCTGGATGGGGATCTGAGCAGCCTGATCAAGTCGAAGATGTCCCTGCTCACTGCAAAAGAGTTGGACCTTTAAAATTCTCTTCCAACCCAAGCCATTCTATCATTCTATGATCCTGTTTGGAGGGTCATGTTCTGGAGGGGAAACTACTAGTCTCTCCCAAAAGGAAATTGCTTCTTCGGCGAGAAGAAGCTTCTTCGGCGAGAAGAAATGGCTTCTTCGGCGAGATCCAGNATGGTCTGTCTTAAAGCATGTTCCAATTTTGTTCTCTTATCTTATCTTAAATAGCTAGATATCACCTTACAAACTTTTACTTCCTTTTCATGAACCATTCTCTCATTCCATAGAAGTCTTTTTCAGCATCTGCCCTGCCTAATTTCACTGTATATGTAAAATATCTAATTGTTTTCTATAAAAACATTCCACAAGAGCTGAAAGCTGCTGTTTTCATTGGGAATATTAAAGAGAAACTTGGATTTAAAATAGAAAATTAAAAACTGTCATGTTTCAACTATTGTTTCTGTCACACAAAGATAGCTTTTCACTTAAGTGATGCTTTATCAGAGGTGATTAATAGTTTTGTGTGTTTTGCACCCAGAAAACAAGGAGACAAGATTCGACCTGTAGATGTACTGATGGTATAGAGATGTAGTTGGAATCTAGATCTATAGACAGATAAGTAATCATACAGTTTGAAGAAACTCAGATGTCTTGCATCATGTGACGGAATTGACTATGGCCGTATCAGTCTTACAGGTGTTTGTCTAGCTTGTTATTAAAATCCCCAGTGCCAGATCTTCCAGGCAGCCTAACCGCACTATTATAGTGCTGATCTGTGTATTAAAAATAAATAAATAAATAAAAAGTTTGCAAAGCATTTTATCTCAAATATTCATCTTGCAATACAGGATAGGGCAAGAAAAACAGGTTTAAAACTGTCATTGCAAGCATATTATTGCTTTGGGGGGGGGGGGGTGTGGCAGAGGGAACTAGCCTTTTACCTCTTGAAGACTTGTAGCTCCCCTCAGCTTTTTAATGCTGTATGGAGCTTATCTGCCTAATCTGCTTTTCATTGGTGGTATATTTTAGCTTCCTATCATTTTCATTCTCTTACTTGGATGGTTTTTGACTAGATTTTATTGCTCTTTAAGGTCTTCCCCCAAATGGCCAGAAATATTTCTAATGAGGCTTTATCAGTGCTCAGTGTAATAGAAAAGGAAGTTAATTTATCTTTCAGGCTCTTTTCAATGGCATACAGGAAAGCAGGAATATGCACTGCTATCTTATCTTGGATTTTGATAGGCACCGAACAGCTGTTACACTGCTACTGTTTTCAGAAATAGGTGAAACAATGTCTCTGAAATTTTCCACATTCATTCCCTCAAGGGAGAAAATATGCTTCAAACCAAGTAGTTGGAGTCTGGTTATTATAGGCAACAGAAAGGCTCAGGTAATGTTCAAATTAACTGGTCTCAACTCTACCTGCAGTATAGCTATATGCAACCTAAGCGTCTTTGCAAAGCTTCAGGCAGATTTTCCTTACCCTCCTAGAGAAATCTTAAATAATTAATTGAATGATGTTGGTCAGAAAGCAAGCACAATGACATTAACTTCCACGGGGAACTGCTTCAGTGTTCAAAGGAAAATATTTTGCCTAGTGAATTGACATCGTCATGTCTTGCACCACAGGATGTGTATGTATTTTATGTATTTTGGTTTGATTCTTTTGAGATCTCCTATGAAGCCAACTAAATCAAAACTCTCCCACATTGGATTCAGTGTTGACAGAAGAGTAATCTATCACGTTACAGCTGCTTTCAACATAGTAAAGATAAAATGTGTAACTCTTTAATATACGAATATAACTCTCTTACTAGAAAATAAATCCTCAGCACTAACCAGTCAGTATAAACATATCAATAGCATATCCAACCTGCTTCCCATTGGACTATTAGAGAAGGTCAACACTTGACTCAGAGGCTCAGTAATTCTAAAGAATAATTTAAATAAAAAGCAATGCTTACTGTCAGCTGTTTCCAACAGGTTTCATGTTGACAGCCTGTACGGGGCACTGTGGTCCTTGGCCCCTCGTCAAGAATTTACAAGAATCCTTGCAATACTTTTTTCTGTGGTTGAAAACTTCTGCCTTTTAATTCTTGGTGTCTGTTTCCAAGTGATTATTTACTCAAAGCTGGCATAAGGAATGGACTTGTGTAAAATATCATCAACAAATTCCTCTGCCCAAATTGTGTTAAACCCCATCAAGGGAAACAGTGTATTAGTTTGGGGTTCTGGATAGTTTGTGATGGTGGTCAGGCCTTATCATTGTGAGATTCTAACAAGATTGCTCTAAACTGCTAGAGAAACTGTTGCATTATTGTTATGTCTCCATCGGTGTCAAGAGATATAAGATGTGAGCTTCGAAAACAGTGGCAGGGAGAAATGAAGGACATACATAGTGTCTTACTGCCTCATTCAGAGTAGCAATTATTTTTCTCAGATCCAGATACCAAGATGGACTGGAAAAAAAAGAATATCAAGATTAAAATTTTCTCTAATAAACATGTTAGACTTCTCAGTCATGCTTCTGACATCCAGAAACATTACCATCATAGAACCAGATGCAATTTAGCAAGTCTGAGGAGATCTCAAGTGTTTCTGCTGGAGATCATATCTGTGTTCAATAGTACTAAATTTTATAGACCTTTAGTGGAACACTTATTACAGAACATAATTTGAGTTTTGCTAAGTAGATAGATTTTTTTTTTCATGTAATTATCTATCATCCATCTTTAGTTGATGTCATTGATGTGACTGAGCAGAAACCCTTTATCATGGTTCTTGATCCTTTATTAACTAAGAAAGTGAAGCTTTGAAACAGCTCCAAGATAGCCTCAACACTGAGGGAAAGCATGCTAGAACTCTCACTTTTGTAAGTGAATTGTTACTACCTAACCTTCTTTATAACTCTCACTTTTGTAAGTGAATTGTTACTACCTAACCTTCTTTATTGTTCATGCACATGCTTGGAGTAATTGGAATCCCTCATTTTTTTGGGAGATTGCAAGCATGCATTTTCTAAGACAAAGGATGATTTTACTTTGTGTCAGACACACACACACACACACACNAGTAATGAGGTCACCTCTCAGCCTCCTCTTCTCCAGGCTAAACAACCCCAGCTCTCTCAGCCGCTCCTCATAAGGCCTGTTCTCCAGCCCCTTCACCAGTTTCGTTGCCCTTCTCTGGACACACTGGCATTTCTCTCCCACCACTTTGTGGGAAACTGCTACCTCAGGTCACACTTGGTTGTCTGCATACCCTTGTCATGGTTCTGCTTGAAAACTCCTGAATATAATTGCTTAGATGTGGATTATTTATAGCCAGAACAATTTGGAAACAGTGTAACGAGGAGCATCAGCTACTCTACTATGTCTGGATTAATTTGACAAAAGCCTACAATGCTTTCATTTGATCTACTGTCTGAAAGTTAGAATTAATTGGACTGTTCTGATATTCTTTAGCCTGTTCTACTCATAGTGGAAGAGATTCTGTGCAATGAGAAATCTTTTTTCAGCAGACCTTCTTGTGAAAGATGGAGTTCAGCATGGCTGTATCTTCATGTCTACTCAGCGTCTCTTTTAAGTACGCTGAATCTTGACCTTAGCCAGTGACATTCTGAGGGTAATTAGTTCGGCCCTAGTGACATTATTAAAATCTGAGGTTCATTGAAACCAGCCACCAGCAGATCTACAGGGTTTCACTGTCTGCTTTGTAACATCATCCAAACACTTTCATTTTGCAATTAGTATTCAAAAGGCAAGGCCATATTTCAGCTTGCCCAAAGCTAACTCTGCAGACATCTTGTAGTTGCAGCCTCAAAAGTGCACTGTTCTTGACATTCTTCTCTGTGTTTCTCTGTGCTTCTGGAAAACAAGTGTATCTTGAAAGATATTTTGCAAAATTTTCCTTTCCATGAAGGAGTACTATGCTTAGTAGCCATCACTGGTTTAGATCTTTGATTCTATTCACTTGCCACAGACTGAGGATGCAAATACCAGAATGCCCAAGCAGGTCATCTAAGTTAGCTTGCTTGTGATGACAGACCACCTAAGTGATAGTGCAAGGACAACCTGAAGTCCTCCTTTACAACATGACTGATCAATAAGTGTGAGGGATAAGCTTTAAGACATCTGTAGACAAATATTTCCTTGTGGTAGCATAGATCTTAATGTGAAACGTTCTGGTAAGCGAGAGGTCAGAAGAGAAAAAATGTTCAGAGAGATTCTGTTGCCATATCTCAGTCATCTCAAAATCAGATGTTCAGCTTTTAACCATGCATGTTATGTGCAGGATCATGAAGCTAAATATGCCTATTTAGCACTGAAGAAATGGAAATTGTTGATAAATAAAATAAAGAAGAATTAAGCATTTTTAAAATGTTCTTTGATATTGCAGTATGACCAGTGTCATATACAGTCAGTACTCCTCTGACTGTACTGAAATGAACTGTTTCTGACAACATTTTAAAACAATGAATGTGCTCCTTTTCTTAGCAGCATGCATACCTGCATTCTTAAGCAAAAACTATATTGCTTTCTGATGGCAGTTCTATGGAGTCTGTAAAATGATTGGATGAGTCAAGCCTAGCTAAGGCTGAAGTGCCACTTATGTTACAAAAACACCCTTAAAACCCAGAAATCAAAAGTCCAACACCTTGCATTAAAGGACTGAATGGTCTTTAGAAACAACTTCTGTCCCCTTTTGATTTACTTTTGCCCTCTACAACAGCAGTACCAACACACGTGAGATACCCTATGTGTGGGTGTTATGCAGTTGTGTAATTTGGACTCTAAACAGAGGAGCTGAATCTCTGGAAACATTGATATTTCCTTAGAGATAAATTCAGGATGTATTTTATGTTTTGGAAGTAGTAGTATAAAGTAACAGGCTCAAGCAAAGCTAAGGAAATAATATCAAGATAGAGAGGAAGCATTTGCAGAGCAAAGAATGAAAAACGCTAGTGAGACTGAAAGAGGCTTTGTACACTGTGCTGCAAAGAGTTAATAACACATAGTTGTATGCCTCGCTGTATTGGAACTTTATTGTATGGCATGAGGGTCACTATTGTATTTAAAAATGAAATAGGGGGAGAGGTATTAGGTTGGGAGAGGCAATAAGACACTAATCTTTCAGAATATATGAAAGAAATCACCATAGGGAGGACAACAGACCTGGCATAACAGCTTCTCCACTGTTTCTCCGCCTTACAGATCAAAGAGCTTCTGTTGATGTGGTAAAATAAAAAACCAACTTTTTTGTGCAGCGGTGCTCCCTGGCGCTGTAACATTGCCTGCCTGCATGCTGGCACTGGCTGCAAGGATTTTTATTCAGATGAAAGGATTAGAGGGGTGCACAGTTCAGTTCAGGATCTTGAGAGTGTAACATGCTCTTAGTTGTGGACAAATTAACTTCTTCCTTTATCGATGTTGCTGTCTGATTTTAATTTCAAAGGTTAATTGGTTGTAGACATATGTGGCAACTGAATTTCAGTCAAGAAGGCAAACTTTGGAAGCTGAGAGGCTGTAGTGCATTATTGGTATAGGTGGCAGTAGCATTCTGCTAAGTGCAATCCTGTAGCTTCATCATTGTTATTAAATAGAACTCTTTGTTAAATTGACTTGTACTTGTGGGGAGGGACTAGTTTTGGGGGATTATTTTTATCTTTTAACTCTTGGCCTAACTTGAAATGTAAATGTAAAATATTAAGTCTTTTGTATTCAACTGACTGAGCACTCTCAGCTCTAAAGGCTGGTCCTCAGATAGACCTCAGGTGCTGGAGATGTCCAATAAATGTGCCCTTTTTATCTTGTACTTGCTCACGTGGGAAAGGGAATAGGATATATTGTGCAAGATGTCTGGGCATCAGGGGAGAAACGAATCCTAAGATGGCTATGGTCATCTGTCACGGAGGCAAGGACATCAAAAAAAATGTGGATTAATACTGAATAGTTGAATCTACTTGAAAAAAAAATCAGCATGTTTTTGTTTTGCATCAACCCTGGTCATATTTTTTGTTTAGATGTTACTGAAGGAAATTGTACATCTGGTACCTTTCAAAATGTTCCCCCAGAAAATTTCCCTGAAAACACAGAAGTTTTTTTCTGAAAATTTCTTCGGCCTAATCTGTAACTCAAGCCTAATTTCCCTTAGGGCCCTGTAAAAGTGTTCAAATCTCTGTCCTAAAATCTGCATAGTCTAAATATATAAATCGATAAGGAGCAGAGGGTAAAAAGAATCACTTGCAATGAAGTGAATCTAGTAGTTGTCTGTAATACCTTTGCAAGATAAACAAATGACATTTATTTTGAAGTTTTACTTTGTTTTGACAACCTTCTACACTTGATGCCAAAGCTTTTGGGCCTGAACTCAAACCTCAAACTCTCCAAAGCTTTTCTACAAGTAGCAGAGATAAAAATAGCAAAGGAGTGCCTCTGATAGGACAGCCTAGGGTGACAAACACTTTTGAAAGCTCTGTGCCTGAAGGTGTAGGTCAGAATGTCCCATATAAGGGCTAGTCCTTAGTGCCCCAAACAGCTATGCTTTGTGATAGACTATGCATATTGTATAGCTGAGAGAAGGCTGAAGGGCAGCATAGAGGAGCAACCTGAATTGTTCATCTCCTTCTGGGATGAACTGGCCTTACAGAGACCTGTGAACGGTAATATTGCCCAGAAGGCTGAAACTGCAACTATTGTATTTTGATGTGGCTGAGCAAAATAGATTGTGAGAGATGACTGCTTTTGAAATGTATTTGGAACAATAAATAACATTTACATGACTCTTCCATGAAATACCGCTCTGACATTTACTGTTTGTTTGGGATTTTTTTAAACTGTATCCTTACCTAACCTTTTTTGTGACTTAGACATCAGCTGCTTTGGAGAGATAACTCATACTTTCCTTTCCTCCTCTGAGTAGTCAATTTATTATCACACAAGTGCTATAGTGACATATGGCATTTTGCAGACAATTTCAGATCATTACTCAAAGGGGTTTATAATTTGATCTTTGATCGTGCATTGACTTTTTCACAAACCAACCACTGGGTCTTGCAGAGCTATGTCAAAGGGAGTGAAGTGCTGTTAGATTTTAGGGTTTAAGTAAATGCAGTACAACAAGGTAAAACAAGAGCACCAGATACTGCCCACAATTTAGCCCCCACTAAAGGCCCTTAGCAGAAAAGGAAAACAATGAATACATATGAAATGTTTATTGTTACCTTTGAATCTTTTTATTCCTTCATTTAAGCAGAACACATATACAACATAAATAAATTAATTTGTAGGCTAAAATGTAGAAATGGTGGAATAAGGAGCCATGTGAAGACGAATGGTTGAAAGCAAATTCCAAGAAGAAAACAGAGGAATGAGGCTCCAACATTTTGATTGTTGAAATGTATCTAGGCATCACGAGGAAAAGAAAGTCACATAAATTTTAATGTTGGTTTTTCATCATATTTTGGTAATGATCTTGACATTTTGGTTTGAGTCACATAAATGTTTAATAATCTTGCATGGTTTTTTAAATTTAATATAAACTTTTTGACAAAACAGTTGACAATATGACCCTCTGAAGAAGCAAAATGCAGGCTAAAAGTATGAACCCACACTTGTATAAGTGATCATTTTGGAGAATCTAGCTCACTTTTTTTTGCCATGTGGTTTGCAACATTGGCAAGTTATTTAAGAAAACAGTTGCTGAATGTAGTAGTTGCAACATCCTTCTCCAGAGAAGGACCTTAGGATTAAATTAACCTACAAATAATAAATATATACAGGGGAAAGATCATGATAAGGGAAGAAAACAGTAGAAAAATGGTAGTGGATGTGAATACAAGTTTCCTGCCAGGGTTGTGTGGGGAAAAAGTAGTCACCTAGAGAATGCCTTTCCCTGCTTTCTTATCATCATTGAAGTTACATAGTCCTCTTTTCATACCTTCTGGGCTGCTCTTTTCCTAGCTCTGCTGTTCTATGTTTGCTGGAGTGCATGCCCTTACCTGTCAGTGCCTTGTTCTTAAAACAAAACTATCCTCCATGAGGTTCTGTTGTCATTGCCATTGAGAAAAAATCTTCAACACAAGAGGAGAATCTGTCCTCTTCAATGAACATTTCCAAGCATTATTGATATAAACCACCATCTGACATCCTTGAAGTTTCTTAGTTCTTTATAGCCTTTCCGTCTTTCTTGGTTTCATGGTTCCCATGGCTACTTTGAACCATTGCTAGACTACATTGACCTTCCTATGCTACCTTGATCTCCTCTGTGCAAAAGTTCTCCTTCTGCAAAAGGCTGATATTCAAATAAACTGTAAGTGACAGCAATGACCATTTGCATGTGTAACAACAAAATGAACCCTTCCATTGGGTCTTTTATGCTTCATGAGGGCACATGAGTAGGACACATGTTCAACTACTGCTGGACATTTGACAGGTTGCTGAACACTGTTGGGCTTTCCTTCAATAAGATTGACTGGAGATATCACTGTTGTGGGCAGATGTGTGGTATTATTTTCCTCTTTTTTTTTTTTTTCCTATTTGCATGCTCAGAATGACACAGCATGTTGATTTAACGCACACTAATTCTCCTCCTTCCTCTCTGCCATTTACCCAAACCTGCTCTTGGCAAATAATTTGGGGGGATTTCAAATTCTTCAGTATTCCCTCTTCTTGTTCCCACCACCATTTCAGCTTTCTTGTCATACCTTTTATTTTATTATTTTAGTAAAGTAAAATGTAGATGAGTTATATTGCCAAAAATCTTTCTGTAATTCTCCTTTGTTAGTGAAGAACAAAAGGTAGTACAGGAGCAAAGAGTGTTTGTGTTAGGATGGAATTATTCCAACAGACCATATACGCAGATTTCTAAAACTTGTAGTTTAAGTTTGATGTTTAGCAGTCCTTCTATCACATGGAGGATCTGAATTAGTGAGGGAATTAGAGGAAATATCAAGAGAGAGATTCCTGTATTTGTAAGCTCTGCTTCAAACACACTGCATGTCAACAATGCAGAAAACCCGCTTATATAGCTTTCAGGGCTCATATAGGAAAGAACATAATACTCTATTTTGTTCTTTCTCAGAGAAATATCTAGGATTGAATTTGTCACAAGTGACATCACTGGGCTCCTTTAAAACTGAGGCTAAAGCTCAATGGACATGTGAAATGAACAGGATCGGTTTTGTCTGTCTCTTTCTCTGCATACAAGTTGCCCATATATTTTCCAAGTGTACCACAAATAACCATGTTGTATAATATCTCTTGCCATGGTCAAATAAAAGATGGCAGGTCCTAGAACTGCCCACCCAGATTTTTTGGTGGTATTAATTTGAGAGGAATGTTCAGAGAGCAGGATGTTTCGTGAACAGTTTAGTCTGTAATCTGGTGCCTACAGGTTCCAAGCTGCCTCATTCACAACACTCAACAAACACAGAGAAATGTGTTTCAGTTATCCTGCTTGTTAGCTTGATCTGACACAGCTCCTGAGGGCATTCTTTGCTGTGTTTGGAAAAAGCAATAAGGGAAAGGCTTATGACATATGAGCAATGAAGCAGTATTTGCAGAAAAAGAGGTGGCAAGTGACCTCTTGGGTATTTCCCCTAAACATAAACAGAATTTTTAGACTGAGGATTGTTTGTGTTGTGATTAAAACTATTTTCCATGTCCTCCCCACATCCTCCTCTTAGTTCCCACAGTTTCCTTAGAAAAATACTCTATTTACCACAACTAGAAATTTCTGGGTATGTATCAGTTCTGGTCAAACCTACCAAGAGCATTCTCAAACCAGGAAGAATTGTAGGGAGAGTTTGAGGCAATTGACTACAACAATTGTTTGTTTTACATGCTTATAGCACATGGCAAACTTAACTATGTGATGACTATTTTAGAGAGCTTCTTCCATCCCTCCCCTTTTCCTCTCTTTTAAATGTCTTGTATCATTGTGGTATAAAATGGAAATCCTTTAAAAATCTTGAAAAATTATGTTGCAGTATCAAGAACATTTCCCTTTCAGATCTGGTTGAGACTGGAGATCTTGAAAGAAGTTGTTGTAAGATGTGGACCACATCATGCTCTGGTAGGATGGGATGTTTCCAAGACACCTGTGTTCTGTGTGCAGCCAGTCCATTTTCATTGGTATCGTTGGCTGCAGATTAGACAATGTGTATCTGCAGAAATGAATTACCTTTTATAGGGCAGAACTAGTCCTGTGGGGCTTACAACCTTCTCATTTGCTGCTCTGGCCCATACAACTCTGAGTCACAATCCCCTATGGGTCATTTGAAAGGCTTACCTCTTATAGAAGTTAAAGTAACTCTTAACTATATTTAAAAAAACCCTACTTTTAATTTATTTTGTGGAGGAACATCCTATATCATTAACTCTTAAGATGTATTAGTCCAATGAAGGCAATTAGTTTTCCCTATGGCAGAAAGCCTACTCTGTATTTGGCAGCTGCCCTTGGAGGCTATCCTTGGAGCAGATGGCTGCTTGCCTGCCAAATAAGATACAAATTAGATTTCCAGATGATTGAATGACAGTGGCAGGAAAGCAGCAATTCATCTTGACTCCTCTGTTGCAAATCTGTTTAATCAGTGAGAGCATGACCACTCACTGCTAGTGCATGTGGTTTGCACAGCCAAGATATCAGCGGATGGGCTCCACTGGGAGAAGGTGGGATAAGTTGAGAGGAAATGTTTTGCTCTTTCTAAACATTTGTTTCATAATGATTACCAAAACTGTCTTCTGCATGAGTGAATTGCCAAACGTGATTTAGTCCATACGGAAAGCAATAAATTAGTATAATAGATCAACAGTCCTGATATCTCATCTCTATCAAAGTCCTACACTGGCTTGTAACTAGGCTGAGCATCCATGCAACAGGAGGATAACTGGGGCTGTATTGTGCAGTGGATTTATTTATGATTAGATTTTAGGTTGAATGACTAATTCCACATTTGCTGCATTTGTGTATCTGTGACCAAAGTACATGGGAGTGCACTCAGCTTTGCCCAGGACAGGCAAGCGATCTAGTAACCTGTCCTTCTCTTACATATTGTTTCTTTCTCCTTTTATTTTAACTAAGGTACCTCTTTACATTTTAACATGTTTTTTTTCAACATAGTCAAAGGTAAACAGGTGATTGCTGACAGGTAAATATGAAGAGCTAGACAAAGGGCTTTAGTTCTGTCCCCAAGCCCTTGGAAATGATCACAAGCTCACCATGTACTTGTGAAGTGGAGCCATGTTTCACTTGGAACCTCATGTTCTAGCTAGATAACTGAGAAAAAAAGCAATAAAACCAGAATTGAGAAAACAGAGTTTGGGAAAGAAATAGAAATATTTTTTTCCCATGGTGGAAAAATAAGTACAGCAGCACCATTAGTATGTTTGGTTAAATAAATGTGATTCCAATTACATTAGCAGAGTTATACTGGTACAATTGTGAGGGGAATCTGGCTTAGCATGGAAGTCAGGGATTAGTTCTTCAGTTGATGCAAGCAGATGTGGTTTCTATTCATGAGGTTATGCTAATCTGCAAAAAAGGAAGGAACTGGCTTCAGGACAACTACAGTCTAGGGACTTATTTTGCTGTTCTACATTCAAAATGCAGGTTTCTCTGTATCTTCTCTTCCTTTCATATAAATAGTGGGGAGAGAAAGACTTGTAAACCTGCACTAATTTAATGAATCTAGTTTTTAATATTCTTTTCTTCCAGGGATTAATTCTTTCTACTTAATGTGTCAATGCATATATAACTGTAAAAGCAACTGTGTTGCTGTGCAGAAAAAAAAACCCAAAACAAAACAACACACCTTAAAAAGACAGAGAAAAATATTTGTTGCAACTGTTTCTAAAAAAAGGTTTCTCAATTTTCTTCCCTTCATTAAAAATGCATTACCTTCCACAGCTATTCTTCAACATAAAGAGACTTAAAGCTAAAGAAATACATATAGCTATTTAATTTTTAAAGAAGAAATCCAGATAGGATGAGGCCAGAGTCAGCACAAAGCTTTTCAGTAGGGTCAGCAACACTCAAGTTTGCTGTTCTAGGGGTAGCTGGGGAGTGGGTTGCTGAGACTAGGTGGAGGAAGGGCAGGGAGGGCTTGGCAATGTTCGAGGTGGATGCAGAGCCTGCACAAGAGGAGGACAGCTGGATGACTACAGGAGATCTGTACTGGAGGTAGAGTTAGGAGATTACAGCAGGATGTCAGGGATTAGCAAAGGTATTAATAAATCAAAGGGTTTAGAAATAGCTACTACGGAAGGTAAGGAGAAGGAGTCAGCAGGGTTCAAGGAAGGCATGTGAGATTTGACAAAGCATCTCTTCTTTTCTCCACCTTTTTCTACACATCTTTTTCTCCCCTGCTCTTTCCTCCTGCAAGGAGGGATGGTGTGATGATCTGGCTTGGCCAAGATGAGGTTCCACAGAAGAGTCCCAGAGAATCAAGCTTTCTTTTCCTGCTTCTGCTCAGGATTGGGCTACAAATGAAGGCGGCAGCAGTTGTTGCTGTTGTGGGGCTGCCTTAAATATCCCTCAGCAACAGCAGAATTGTGCCAGCAAGAGACCTGCTGTGACTGTCACAGAAGAATCACATGGTAGCAAAATAGAGTGGTTTGCCACCCCAGGCTGCAAAGTGGGTTTTGTGTATAGGTTCTCTGG
This sequence comes from Piaya cayana, assembly GCA_013389865.1. Lineage (NCBI taxonomy): Eukaryota > Metazoa > Chordata > Aves > Cuculiformes > Coccyzidae > Piaya > Piaya cayana. Next base: position 20,909 of record WAAB01004933.1, read on the forward strand.
ATGAAACTTCAAAGTTAGACTGTGATCTGAAAAGAAACTAGAAGGGTTTTAAAGCTTCCGTGTCTGTTATTTCTCAAAAAAAATAAAAGAAAAAAAAGTGCTCAGTTTAAAAGTAAAAGAAGATTCCTTGTGTTGCTGTTTCTTTGAATGTTCAAGCTGAACTTTTTCTCTGGCTTTCACCTATGATAAAACCATACTGCCCTAGATTTAGGCCCTCTAAAGGTATGACTACATTTTTTTGTTGTTGAACAGATACAGTTTTTTCCCTTGTTTCTCCTAACAAATTTTTAATGTTAAAAATATTAAAGGAGGCAAACTGATTAGCAATTCAGGTGCATTTAGCTAGCCGAGAGATATCCGCAGACTACCCAGTGTTAACTTTCAATAGTTTTTCTGTGTAAAATATATATATGTACACATGGCTGTCATTGTACCAGAGATTTGGAGGAAATAAATAAGACTTCTGTAAAGACTTCTTTCCTAGTAAAAGCAACACCAGTGGTACATCAGTGTCACTCCATTGCCTGAAAGCAAATAGCTTCATTGATTCACGGTCAAAAAGAACTCACTTCAGTTTACTTCTCTTAGCTGTGTTTGTTCTGAATTGGTATCACAATAAAAAGCCACTGTTAGCCTAAGATTACTAAAAATCACTGCACTAAAATCAATAAGGCTAACAGTCACTACATAAAGAAAATACATCTGAAGCTAAGCCTGTATCCTCAGAGAATCTGTTCAACAGGGGTATATTAGTGGATTTATATCCTGTTTTGCAATGTTGATAAGAGGTTATTCATTTTGCTTTTAATTTCTTCATGGGGAAAACAAGGCACAAAAAGTATGAGATACATCTGGTTTACCACATTGGCTGAGTTATAGGTAGTACTTGAACTAAAACTTCTGAAATCTCTATTTATACCTTCCTATAATATCTGTAGTATCTAAGGCCTGAAATAGAACTGTCTTGGTATACACTGCCTGCATGCACTCAGTATGCATGCATTAATAGTCTGCCAGTAAAACCTGTTTTAAGAGCAGCATACTGGCAATATGCAGACAGGGAAGGTGAATTTTTCAGCAAAGCTGCTTTTCAGAAATCCTATGGAACCTTTACCTGCCCATGAACTTTGTTTATTTATGCATCCATCCATTATTTAATTCCCTCCATTTTGAGGAAGAATCCTGTACAGCTAAATGGCATATATGGAAAACCTGACAGGGATCATCAAGGTGAATTTGTGCTATGTACAAAACTATGCGATTATTTAGAGATGGTGGATGGTCAGTGCAAAAGGACTACCTACTCTGTAGAGGAATCTATCAAGTAAAACAACTGGGAGAGAGAGGAATATGTCTATTAAATAATTTTGTTGTTCTCTTCTTTGTCAGGTGAGTGCCAGTTACTAAATGGTCTTAGGACATACAGTGCCTCCTTGGGACTAAGGACCTGATTATAGTTAAGACTAGATTCTGCATCTTATCAACAACTGCTTTCATGCTCATAAATCAGAGTTTCACTGTGCATCTAACGCTTCAGTTCCTTTCTCTCCTATAGCAGATTTTTTGTGTCCGTGCTGAGCATTCTTCTCAGATTCCCTCTCTCCCCTCATTTGTTAACTCTTATTAGAATGAATCTGTTTTAATGGACCTGTTTGGGTCAATATATTCATGCTTGCTTCAAGCAGTCTCAGGTCTGTTTTAATTACTCTCCCTTAGGTAATCACTGTCTCTATCTTCATACTCTTCTATTCTTCTTTCCCCACTTTGTTGATTTAAGCTTGAGAAAAGGGGTTTTTCAATTTTGCAACATCAAACAGAAAGCTGTTGATCAACTAATATCATTTCAACTCCTTGGCGAACTGTGTTTTTTCTCTTAAGTTATCAAGGTAAGCAAGAAAACGTCATATTTTGTATTGCAGCAAAATTGTCCAGCAGTTCACAGGAAGAAGTATCCATCACTTCTAGCTATTCACAAAAGTCAGTTGTCTGTCATTTTGATAGGGAACAATAAAAAAGAACAAATAGCGAGGATGTCTCAGTAGAAGTTTATCCTCAACGTTAACGTCTAAATTATATGGAAGTTGTTGTCTTGCATTTTCACAGCCTCTTTAATAGTAAAATAATGCAAACCCAAAACCAAACCCCAAACACTCATGCCCCAACTACCCATGATAACTGCTTTACCATGGATGCATGAAAAAAAAAATTAGTTTATTTTAAGGCTGTTAATATCTGTTCAGTTAAAAATCTAAAAATACGCTTACAAAACATGGATACTTCATGTTTAGATGTAATTTCAGTTAAAATTGAATCAAATGAGGCTGGATAGATTATTTGACAGACTGTCAGAGTGGCAAAAGATGGAGCAGATTCCATAAACAACCTTAACTAGTCTTCTGCTGTCTGTTATTGTGTGGAATGAATTGTATATGACTCTTGGATGAGGGAAAGGCTGTGGATGTAGTCTTTTTGGACTTTAGTAAAGCCTTTGATACACTTTCTCATAGCATTCTGCTTCAGAAACTGTCCGCTTCTGGACTGGACAAGCTAACACTCTCCTGGGTGGAAAACTGGTTGAATGACCAGGCCCAGAGAGTGGTGGTAAATGGAATTTACTCCAGCTGGAGACCAGTCACAAGTGGGGTTCCCTAGGGTTCAGTGCTGGGTCCAGCTCTGTTCAATGTCTTTATCAATGACCTGGATGAAGGCATTGAGTGCACCCTTAGCAAGTTTGCAGAC
>WAAB01004934.1:0-80000 GCA_013389865.1 Piaya cayana
CCATGAAAAACTTGGGAATTATCATGCATCCACCACTTCCTAGGTATAACCACCAGATTCTTCTGCCAAATTGCTATTACACAATTCCTTTTGCAAACAGCCAACTGCACAAAATTCTTGTTCTTAACATGCAGAGAACTGGTGTGACAAAGAGATTTTTGCCCATAGTGTAGGTGACCATAACTCTTTCAGGGTACTCTCTGTGAAAAAAAAGGGTTCTGATTCCAGTAAGCTTATTTTGTTCTAGGTCAGCTGTACCTCTTTCAAAACAATTTTGATTCAAGCCCTCAGATACTTTAAAAGGGGCATTTAAATGTATAGATGATCAAACATCAATATCTCTTGCTCAAGGAAGTCTGTCTTCATGCTTTTTGTCTTACATTCAAGAAGATCAATTGTGACACACAGTTTTAAAGAAATATTAGCCAGATTTCTTGCACACTGTTTGGCTAAATCTACTGCATTACCAGTCCTTTTTCCTCACTTGATGGCAATGTTGGCTTTCAGCTGTTATTCATGCTGGTCATTTTTCAGAGTCATCATTTTCCCAGCATTCTCTACTGGGTTCTTTTTGTTTGTTTGTATTTTGTTTTGTTTTGTTTTTTAATGTGGCACAAATAAGGAAAATTGTCTGCACCTATGTCTTCTCCGATTTAAAGGAATTGTTTCTACAGCTGTAGAGATGGCCTGTTTTCAGGAGCCAATCTCAGGTGGTCATGGTTATAGAAATATTTTTGGGCATGAAGTGCTGTAATGTTTTTTTTCAGTGGGGGAAGTGAGCACATAAAAGTGCTTCTGCTTTTCAACAGAACAAAAAGCTCCAAGGGATCTCTTAGTTTTTTAAGTCAAACCCTATCCCTGGCTCCATGTCATATAATCAGTGTATTGATCTCCATTTTTTCCAGGAGATTGTTTTCATTAGCTCAGTTTCTACAATGAAATTTAAACTAGCTTTTTAACATACAGAGATTTTCTTCTAATGTCCAACCAGTGCATGTCCAGCAACCATAGCTAATGTCTTTCATTACTCTCCTGCATATAACAAAGGCCCTTAGTCTCTTTTTCTTTCATTTGATCAGAATGGCAGGAATGATTGGATTTGTCTGTCCTGGATAAGATTGACCAGAACTAGACACAATGTTTGCATTTATGTGGTCTGCCATCTTGTAGGCCACACAAAGGGACTGTAGGCATTCCTGCTCAAGCCAAACACCTTGCAGTGGAAGGAGAGCAACTGTCATGCAGGGCAACCAAACAAAAGCATCTGCAGAATGATCTTCAGAAGAACCAGAAGTCGTGAGATTCAGCATGACAGTACAAGGTCCATATGTCAGGTAACTTTCATACAACTTCTTCCTGAATTCCTGCTTGGGTCTCGGTTCAGATATGCTACTTAATATCTTTTCCAGATCTTTTTAAATTTCATTTTGGAAAAAAATGGTTGACAGTCTAACTCTCATTGGCCAAGCAGACACCCACAAGTATAACTAGTCTTGAATAATGGTTAACATCACCTGTCAAGACAGAAGTCTGTGTCAGAACTTAATCCCTCCTGGATCTTTGTCCTCTGCCCAAACCTCTCAGTCTATCACCCATTATAGACCTATGATGGAAAATAAAGTCAAAGTCATGTTGCCCAGTAGTCTGGTCACAACAAATTTTTGTAGTTCCAGCTGCTAAGTTATAGAATGTGCTGGATAGGTAATAGAATGGAAATGAAGTAATATTTCAATATTTTCATGCTGCCTGCATTACAATTATGATGTTAATTAATTATCTGCCTGGCAGTTAACACCATGCAGAGGCATGGTTGCGGTCGACTTCCTGCTGTTCTGCTAGCAGTGAGTAATTAACCTCTCCTCTTCCCTGGGATTCTTTACAAGATGATCAGTGTGTTGATGATATAATTATTATTAATTCAGTTTCTGTGTTTCGCTGACATTGTTAATTACTTGTCGGTAATCAGCTAATGTTTAATCTTCCTTGCTGGATAGCTTTTTAAAAGGCTCCTTGAAATGGTTCAGAGAGGCTTCCCAGCACATTCGCACTCCTCACTGCATCAAGTGTCGGACAGACCACTATTCAGACTAAATTATTATCTACCTACCACAAAAAGTCTACTGAAGTTGGGGAAATTTTAGATCAAATTAAATTGCCATTTTCACTGTTGTAAGCAAAAATATGTAAAGCTGTTGTCAATAAATCAGGGAAATAAGTGGGATCCCTTTTGGGCCAACTTTAAAAGTTGATCTCACAATATTGTCAATATCATTTAAAAAGCAAAATTTAATTTAGTGCTGCTTTCTGGTTTCAGAGGATTAGTGATTTTTTTCTGCAAATATCTCTTCATGGCAGTTTACTTTCAGCAAAAGTAATAATACTCTTTCTTAGAGTCTTGAACAACTATGAAAGCATATGGGCATTCTATGTGATATGAAACTTCCCTTAGAAAAAATTGCTTTCACACAGATTTTAAAAGTAATGCCAGCAGCTTTTCTTTCTTTTTCCTAAACCATTGCTTAAACGCATATATCTTAAAATTAGGTTAGACAAATTCTATTTACCGCTGCAATAAATACTATGGAAAGTTTGAAAAAATATTTTCATAAAATAAAAGAGTCAATGTTATTTTTTCAGCATGTGGTTATATCCACCAAATTACTCATTCATTTTGCTTTAAATTTCTAAATCGGCATCAGTCAGAATACCAAAAAGACATCAGATATTGGGGGTAGAACAGTAAACAATCATTTTGACAGTGCTCTTCTTTTGAGACTGGAGCTACCCTTGTCTAGGTAAAATCATAGCTTAAAACCAGAATGATGTGAAGACACTAGAAGCAGGACCCAGCATTTGGCCGTGTTAAACCTCATGCCATTGAACTCTGCCCAGTGGTCCAGCCTGTTCAGATCCCTTTGCAGAGCCTCCCTACCTTCCAGCAGATCCACACTTCCACCCAGCTTAGTGTCATCTGCAAACTTGCTAAGGGTGCACTCGATGCCTTCATCCAGATCATTGATGAAAACATTGAACAAGGCTGCACCCAGCACTGAACCCTGGGGAACCCCACTTGTGACTGGCCTCCAGCTGGATTTAACTCCATTTACCACTACTCTCTGGGCCCGGCCATCCAACCGGTTTTCCACCCAGACAGTGAAGAGACAATAAGGTTTGGATGAGAGTTTCAGCCAAGTAGAAAGCCTGTAAGGTATTATTATACACACATGAAAACTAGGAAATATTCAGATACTGCTTGAGCACCTGCCTACAAGTGCATGGCTGAATGTATGGTCTGGCTTTGCTTATGTGGCTGAAGGGTTGAAGCGCGATTGAAGTGGGTTCACTTCCATTTGCCCACCTGCAAATGCAGTGCTTGTGTTGGGTGTGGGTTGTGGTCAGAGCAGGGAAACTTTTTTAAAAAAAGTTTAAATCTTATTTAATTCCCATTACAAAATAAGAAAAACAATGAAGTGTAAGGTCCATTAATTATTGGCTGCAGGCATTTAAAGAGAACTCTTGGAGATTTCATCTACTCAGCTGCAAAATAGTTTAAGATTACTATCCCCATCTTGCAAGTGGGGATCTGAATCTCAAGGTCACACAGTATGTCTGTAGCAGAGTCAAATAAAAAAAAAATCCAGCAAGCTCCTGCTCTAACTGCAAGCCAGTACTACTGTATTCAATATACCCTATAGATAGTGAACTGTAAACTCCTATGAAAAGAATCTATGGGTTTATTAACTTCAATAATCTGAAAATCTAATTCTGATTTTGCTGGTGTGGTGTCAGTGCTACAAATCTAAGTTGGTTTCTCTTCAATTTTTCAATCTGGCTTGTCTAGGGAGATGGGGTGACATTTCTCCTTGTTTTGCTCTTTTATTATTTCTCTTACCTCTGTCACAACCCTCTAAAACAATACTTTAGAAAATGACAGAGAAGCAGTGTTTGTAAAATGTCATGATCACAAACAATCAGAGTGATTGCATGCTACATTTATCGTACATCAATGTCTCCTGCCATCTTCTTGAAACTACAGAAGTCTACAAAGTGAAGCAGGACTTGCTCTCACAGTAAGATGTCATAACAGCTTTTTGCAGTCTCTCGTTTTAGAAGGAGCGGTGAGCTAGTTATTTAAATCCTGTATTACCAACTCCGTCTTTTTAATTGAGTGAGTTGTTAGTAGCTGTTTGCAAATATTTGCTAAACGTTTTCGTTGAGACTTGTCTTCTCTTTTGACTGTTCATTATCGAGGCTGCACATGTGATGCGATTTTCTTTCTGATTCTAGGCAGAGAGGATGAATAATGGAAGAATAATGAATTGCTAAATTTGAAGACAAAATTTCAGCTAATTTGCTGTTGGTTTCACAAATTAGCTGTCTCAGTCAGAATCTGTGGAAATAACAAACAGTAAATCTCCCAAATCAAAGTTAATCACTCTGCTGACTTTTGCTCACAAAAATACAAACAAATCCATCAAAATATGCCATCTGCTTAAGCATTTTTAGCAGAGCTGGTGTCTATGATCCATGACTTTCGTTCATTCCCTGAAGCACTCATGTCATGTCTGCTGTAAGTCCTCTCTTAGCTTTCCATTGCATTGCATCTATGATTCTATGATTTTCAAGGCAAAAAAACAAGGAATAAGGAGAATGGCATCTTAAAAACATGATGGTGCTTCTCGTGGCAGCATGATAAACTTGTGGCCTTTATATTGCCCTGCAGGCACACGTGATTTCAGAAGCAAATGAAAAGTTTGGTTGTGATCTACATACCTACTTGGCTTCTATGGTCCTGGATACAAGTTCAGCTCCTTATAGGCTATCTAGGTACCAAAGAGCAGTGGGGACTTCTCTGCTAGAATTGGTGGGCTGATCTTTGGTGTTGAAGATTTCCAGTGATGGCTTCTCTCAGTGGTAACACACTTCTTCCTTCTCACCTGCTAATGTATGCAAGGATATACTCAATTCTGGGTGCTCAAATTTAACCAAGAGAACTTGTGGCTAGGAAAAGATGAAGGAGGCTTATTGTCTCATAGGGGTCACCAGGGAGTTCTTCCAGAGTGGGAGGCACGGCTGAAGAGTGAATTAACACACTGGCACCTGAGGCATTAACAAAGTTTGTTTTACATAGGACCTCACTGCTGTTTCATTAGTGTAGAGACATCCACCATAGCCCACAGCGCCAACCAATTCCAATTGCAACATCATATGGGGCTGGGAAGAGTACACGCTTGCCAGTTATACCAATGAATTTGTTCAAATGCTGCTCTTTGTCAGATCTGAGTGGTTAGGTTGACTTAACTGCAGGTACTTGTGAGAAAGACGTTGCCTGGAAAAGAGAGATCTTTACACAGAAGCCCAGAGCTCTGTCCTAGACTTGTGTTACAAAAATCTCAGTAGCTGCATTTCTGTAATTACATTCCTAGAATGACTCGTGCAGTAACTGACTTAAACTTGAATTTCACAACTGTCCTGTGATATATATATTGAAAAAAGTCTTACCTTTGTATTAATATTTGTGTCCTAAATTGCAATCAATATGGTGAGAAACAATTTGATTCCTGCACATGCTGCATTATCTGCTGTAAGAATAAACTACAGTGCATAAGAATAAACTACAGTGCAGATTATGCAAATACTGTTCTATAACGACAGCAGTTACTGCAGTGTCTTCCACAGTATATATCAGTGTACTGAAGCAATTAAACAGCATAGTGAAGCCATAGCAATTACCATTCTAAATTATAATAAGTAATTCAATATACACTATAGGATAAATCATTTCCTTATAGCAAGCACTGTATATGTGCTTTGTTTTTTATTCTAAAGCCCTTATTACTTGTCGTCTGAACACTGTGCCAGATGATTTATACTACATGCTTGTAATTTCAATGCATATATATTGCATGACTTCTGTAAAAAAATGCTTGTAATGATTATAACTGTGTTAACTTATTATTAGTTTGCAGTGATATCTTAAAAAAAAGAAACCAATGGTATTCTGAGATCGAAGAGTACCTTTTGACTTTATTTTTTGAAAAACATCAAGAACTAGACATCATCTGAAGCTTAATAAAGCTACTTTCCTGTAATTTAAGGGGATTTAACTCAGAATTAAACACATGAAATACTAAGCTAAGTTCTATTCACTTTTAGGATCAGCTTTCTTTCCAGGTAGTAAACAGATTCCCACTAAAACTTGTGCATGATTTTAATTACAGATAAGTTTCTCTTTAAAGGCCACAGCATTCATGCTCAGGTTGCTAAGCTGAATTCAATACATCTATATGTTAAAGGTAGCAAACTAATGTGTAAACAGGGAAAATATTGGAACCAATTGCTGTTAATTTGGTTTTGATCAATTTGCATTGACTGCACTTTACATGCAAATGAGAAGCGTGTTGGATTATCCCAGCTGAAAATAGCTGAGATACTGAATTCTTTTTAAAAATCAAAAAAACAGAACAAATGAAACTGGAGCAACAGAAAGGGGAAAGGCTTGTGTTCAAAGTGTTTGTAAAGAGAAGCGAAGAATTAATGAATACGTATACATTGATACAGCTCAGTGTAGTAGAGATTTATGAAACTGGTGTTCAGGGAGTCAAGATGGCAAATTCTGGGTCCTATTTAGACTACTATAAATGTTTATGCTGTTAAGATTACTAAAAAACTGATTGTTAGTTTTATAATAACTTGGAAAAATTTGAATGAACCAGACAAATGTGGAAAAGCAACTACAACAGAAAGACGAAAAGAAAAAAATAGTAAGTGCAGAAGTTGCCATTTGGTAATATCAAATCTTGACAGAAAAATTTATTTTCTGGCTGGAAATAAGATCAAAAGGAGATGATCTTTAAGGTCTCTTCCAACTCAAACCATTCTATGATTTGATGGTTCTATGACTGTAGTGTTAGTGCAGAAGAGTAGCCTGAATGGACTGCAATGCCCATGAAGTAGTTGAAGTCCTGGGATATATTTGAGCCAGTTTCACATAATAGTACCCACAAATATAATTCTACCTGACTTACAAAGAATGACATGGGTTGAGAAATATCTGTTGGAGCATAAAGAAAAGTGACAGTGAATGTAAGTATAGCTGCTGTCAGTAGGGTAGTTAAGCACTATGGCAATCAGCATATGGCATAGGTCCTTGCCAAGAAAGCCTTTCATGTTATTTTACATTCAAGGGAGCTGTTTGCATCCTATCAACAGCAGCAGCACTTAAACACACACAGAGGAACTTTCTAGACAAGGAATGCTTTCCTTGTGATAAATATCTTTTTTAATGATCCAGAAGTAAAATAAGTTGTAAGAAGTTGTGACAACCAGAAAGGACATGGATGCACTTCTGGAAGACTATAAAAATATGACTGGAAATGAACAAATCAGATGCAGTCTTAAAAACTGTTTAATGGGATACTAATCTAGAAGGAAATTATCCAAAGCTCATATCAAATCAGAAGAAAGCTGGAAAGCAGTTATTACAATGAAGAATGGACAGGAATGATAACATAACATATTAGACATGAGTAAGTAATGTTCCTAGAAGTAGTTGGATTTCAGACTGATATTTTATTTCATGGTGAAATAGGGGACTTCCACTTAAAAACCTGTAAAAGGAAACACCCAACTATTGGTGATATAAGAACATTGTTAGTCGGTATTTTTAGGTCTACAACTTCAGTTTTATCCTCATATGGAACAGGAGCTTTGCTTGGAATTGTGGGATGTTGATCCAGGGTTGATATAATAGTATCAATTAACAAACAAATTATTCAGCTGGCAAGTGTGCAAAATAACTATATTTGATGTGTTTCAGTCGTTATTTCTAGCTTCCATAATGCCACCCACCCACATGAAAGATGAGAGAACTATAAAAATGTTGTCTCTGGTTGCCATCAAATCCTTCCTTTCAGTAGCTCCAGGAATGAAAGAAGGCTCAGTTATAAAACTGAGATGGGATTATATTGAATGTCGAAGGCAGTGTCAAACAATCCTGAAACACTTAGCTAAAAATGTTTAGAGAGCTGATCTACTGAATTATTTATTTTGTCCTCCCTGTATTATGTCATTAAAAGTCTTATTGCATTTTTGCTTTCTTTGTCTTTATGTTGTTTGACTGACTGCAGGCTCATAAGCTTCTGGCTGATATTTCTGGGCTTGGATTCAGGTGGCACATGCCAATGAAAATTGTATTGGTATCTCCAGGCACTAAATTTCAGTTAGGCAGAAAACAGCCATAGTTCAAGCATTTCAAACTGCAGGATTGGATCATGCCTGTCTGTGTCAACTCTGATATACAGTTTCTATCTCTTTGCAGGAGCGAAGGAATTAATCTCTGTCAGTTTGACCACTCTGCTAAGACTGCTGGCAAGGCAACTGTTGAGTTTGTGTTGTGATGCAGGGTTTTATCTGCTGACTTTGACCATAACCCTACTAAGGCTTGTCTTGGGATGCATGTGACACGGTAACTCTTTTTTATGATTGTAATGCTGAGCACGTGAAGAACTGCTTTGAAGTCAAGGCAAAATTACTAATATCTACGACACAAGAGTGCTTGCATAACTTCAAAAGAATGTTTCCTCAAAACAGACCTTACTTGATGTGTCTCTGTGGCATTGCAGTGGGCTCTGGAGACTTCCTTGAATATCTTCCTGAGGTCTCACTGTGTTTAATTTCTCAGGTATAAATTCTCTCTTATGTTTTGTAGGTTTCCATAATTTCACAAAACAGAGGATAAGTACAGAAGCAAAAGAATAATCTAGTTGGATCCCAATTTATTCCACTGCTGCAAAGGAAGAATCTTTATGGTAGCTGTCCATGAAGGTGCTGATGGGTTATCATTGTGTTCAGTAACTTTCCAAGACTCAGCTGCCAGCACGGGGTTGAACTTTGGAGTGTAAGTTCTAACTAAATTCTTTTCTGCATTATGAGCTTTCTTACAACATGAAAAAATGTCCCAGTCATCCTGGAATTCCTTAAAAGAAAATACCCCATATCTTCTTTTCTCAGAAAGGTATTATGGTAGGAACATTGAAAAATCAATATTGATGTAGCCCAGAATATAAAACCTTTATAAGCAGTTTCTCTGGTATATCCTGCATAATCATGTGGACCTGCAGATTCCTTTGGAGATGTGTCCCAGCACAGGGAATTTATTATGTTTGTGACATGTCATGAAGAGTAGCTCTTTAAAGTTTCTGAGTTAGCTATCTGTTTGTTGGACAACCTCTTCAGTCCAGTTGTTGTGTGATCGACTTTGAGAGATCTGTTTTGTAGAAACTGTTAGCTGATGCTTCCTCAACTGGACTTGGATAATTCTTGAGTGGATGCTATAAATCCCTTCTGTCTCTTAAGCCTTTCATTCCATCAAAAGTTCTCTCAATTGCTCTTTTCAGGAGACAATAACTTTGGGAATCCCTTGTCATAACATGGCTTTTGCTTTGCCATACATTTTTGATTTTCATCTGCAGTTCCTTACCCTAAAATGCAAATTTTAGCAGCACCAGCAGTCTTGATTATTTCTACCTTTTTTTTTCTAATTGCCAATGGCTTTTCTTTCTCTGCTAATGTTATCCTTCCTTATCAGATGCTGACTCATGCAGTTGTATCTATTTTTTCTGTAATAAAATTTCCGCGTGCATTTTAGGTGATAGTCTGCCTTACCTTCTGCTGCAGTGATGATTAATTGATCTGAGTTAGTGCTCAGTCACCTCTTATCATGCTCAGTTCACACCACCGGTGTTTGGTATATATATGCAAGAATTGAGGATTATGAATGCATGCAAAATATTGTGGTATTTGCCATAGGGTGCGCTATTGCAGACTACACTTTTTTTTGTGAATTCTGGCCTTCAGCATTTCCCCTGCCTGGGATCTCTTGGATCTCAATATTTCAGATTCCTTGCTCATATTCCTGGTCCTAGAACACTTCAGTCTGGAGTAGGTAATATCCTGTGGTGGAGAAATTATCATCTTTTTTTTGTCCAAGAGAAATTCTAGCTTTTATGTTATAATTGCTTTGTAATGTATTATGTTCTTTGACCCTGGAGCCACATTCCTACTTGATTTTCTCAACTGAGAAAGGATTAGGCCTTGCTTGATTTGCTTTTTTGTTTTAAATTAATTAGATATTTTTTCTTTCTGGTTTTTTTTCTGTTTTTTTTACTTCAGTTTTTTTTTCCTTCTGTCTGTTCAGATTCTCACATACATGTTTCATTTTCATTTCCTGCACAACTGTTAAAAACAGAACCAGCAGCTGAATCAGCAATTAATGGTTCCTTCTTTTTTCTTTCTTACAGATGCAGTGTCATGGCCCAATATTTTTTTACGCGAAAGCCTCCTCTTTGACCAGTGTCATTATTCCAGAGTTGTTACTTGGAATTTTTCATTTGACTTTTCTATTTTTGGGTGCAGTTTTCCTTTACACAAAGACCTTCTTACAATGACTGTAGTTTATTTATTACTATTTTATTTCTAGGTGGGCTGGGGGAGTAGGTTGTCTTATATTGCCAGTGTCATTTAAAATAGCAATAGTATAAAGCAGAATAAGGTCCTTTAATTTTTAGTGACATTTATTATATTTTTGAATACATTATGCCTTTGGTGAAACTCCTGTTCCATTAATAGAATGTCTTGTTATTTCTTCCCCCCTCCAATAAAAGTTTACTTATAATAGTTTTGTAAACCTAACCACAAAATATAGGTGCCAGGTCTTGAAGATCTTTTCCAGTATTTTTTTTTAACAGCATATCTACTGTAGGTATGTGATTTTTCACTGGTAAATGAAAATGCCAAGAACTTACTATATGTTACTACAGCTTTGCCTATAATAACTTTAAATCTCATTATGATCATCTCATTTTACAGCATGCTTTGGTCCTAAGATCTATATATCAAGAGAATAGCATGCTGGTTTCTGTCCTTGGACATAAAGACTTTTGAGTAAATACAGGAGTCTTGTACGTAAGAGAAAAAGCAACTGAGAATGACCACTTATGCACTGGGTCATCCACTGGGGCTCCCTGGATTCCTGTGCAATGTGCAATAAGTAATTTGAATATATTTATACAGAGATGGTTTTTGAGGTTGTATTAGGTAAGAAGAAAAGGATACATATGAAGAAATTGCAACCTCTGTAGGTGTAGATACAGTCTCCAGTGTCTGGACTTGCTTCAGCATGTTCCTGGTTTTACATAAAGCAGTAGGTTTTCCACATGAATTCAGTCTTGTCAATGAGATTCTCTTCCAGCATTAAAGACGATGTAAAATGCAGATAAAGAGAAGAGCTAGCAATAGAGGTGCGGAAAGTCACTTATCATACTCTCCATAAGCTTATTAGATTTGTAAGTGTCTTATGGCCTTGACTCTTTCTTCAGTCTTTAAGTTTTTGAGCTGATTAAAGAGTGAATTCCAGAATTGTACGAAAGTTCTGCTTGAATTTCAGACTCCCTTAGAAGCAAACCTCTAGATACTGTTGCTCCAAAGTGAAATGTATTCAAACCGCTCTGGACTTGCCCATACATCTGCTCAATGAATTGACCACAGGTTAATTTCCTCATGAAAACCACTGTGGAGTAGGGGGTTTTGACTAATAGGTGGAATCAGCACAGTATCATGAAGGGCTGCTCTGGAGCACCAGGATAGTTTTCTATGCATAGAATTAACATTAGCAAAATTGGGGGAAAAAAGATTACTACAATGAACTTGAACCTACAGTGCCTTCTTGAGGGTTATCAGTGCAGAAGGTTTGCTTGTATTTTAATATGATTCCAAACCTCAGGTTGGTTCAAGAGATTGTGTTGAATAAATAATTCATAATCTTTTTTGTCATTTAATTATTTGAAGCTGTGGAGACCAGGCATAGCTATATGGCTAGTGAAAAAGTCTCTGAATCAAAAATTGGGAAAGCTTAGAGAAAGGAAAGATAATACAATGTTTAGGATAAATCCAGGCAAAGCAGCTTCTTTCCCTGAGCTTCAAATTCTTAGCCTTTGAATTTGTTTTGATCAGAAATCAAAAACTCATTTATATTTTCAAGTTTAGACTTTGTAAAAATAAGTACTTAAATCCTTGAAGCAGATCAAAATGTTTGGGGGTTTAATTTTTTTCTCTCTCAATTTACAACGATAACAGATATTTTTACATTTTAAAAACCTTCTTGAAGTATCAGCAGTTCAAGTATTCCAGCACTGTGTGTTTGAAAGTTAAATGATCAGCAAAACCAGAACCAATTATATGGATGCTTTTCTTTGCCAAAACTAAGGTACTTGTGTGAAGCAGCAGAGATTTGAAAGAGTACGGTGCTGTGTATTGGCTTTTCATAATTAAAACCAAATTAGTCAAATTTTCTTATCTCTCTCAAAGTAAAACTAACAGTGTAGAATATCTTTAGAAGTTTATTCCCATTTATGGAGAATAGTTTAAGGGCTGTGGCCTAAAATAAAGAAATCCAGCTCCGCTTTCTTAGGTGGTCACTGCAGATCATCTGCTGCACTAACCTCGTGACCAACTTTGGTTGTGGCTTCCAAAATGAACTAGTTCTTCCACACTGCAGCCAAGCATCTGGCACAGAAGTAATGGTTTTGGTTTTTTACTTGAAGCCTGGCTGTTTGCAACTTTTTGGGTTGGCTTTGTTACCTATCACAGTTTTATTCATATTAAGATCTCAGTTACATAATTCAGGGGGTATTACAGGGAAAGNGGACCCTCAGGGGAGTTGAAACTGGAGGATCCTTAAGGTGCTTTCCAACCCAAACCAGCCTATGGTTCTATGATATAGACTTTGTCTACAGACATATTAATTCTCAAAACATTCTTAGGTAAACTTGGGTAAATGATACCCTTGTACTCAACCCTGCAAAATGTACTGTTCCTTAAGATTCAAAAATGAAATCTGGAATAATACCCAAGAGAGATAATTTTAGACAGATCATGGTTCAAACTAAAAGAGCACAAGTTTGTGAATGAAGATGACTGTTGTAGTTCTGCCAGCAGTATGGAACAGCTGTGTCAAGGGGAGGCATTTGTGGAGAAAGACACATCCCATCTTGAGACAAATATCTAAACATTACTTGCTTAAGAAGTCTTATCTTGGGATGGAAGAGGCTGCCCTCATGAAATGCTTTTCTTTCTCATTCCCATAAAGCCAAATTCTAGATTTGTCTAGATTAGATACTTGGCTATCAGGTAGCTAATGTTGGTGGAGTAGGCAGACCATGTATCTAGAGCAGTTACTCTGCCAACAGTCACAAATAATTCATAGGATATGAAGGGCAATAAGTAATTTACTTGTGCATTCCTACAGCTGGGAACATAGAGGACGGGTTATTTCATGTTCTTTGATGAAAGAACAGCTACTGCAAAAAAAAAAAAAAAAAAAAAAAAGAGACTAACNCTATCTTGTCTCTGTATCTCTCAGAGCTTCATCTTAAAAGCCGACACTTCAACCCAATGCTCCACAGGATGATTTGTACAAAATGGTCCCAACCTCAACTTATCTGTCTCATTTCATTGCGCATCTGCTGGAGAACATGTGGTGAACCAGGACAGCAAAATGACTCACAGTTTATACTGTGTCTCTTTTGGCATCCCAGAGGAACTAGCTTCAGCATTTCACAGAATCAGTGTAGTAGATCATTGCATGAAGCAGAAACACTGAGATCAATTTTAGAGTATAATGATGAGATTTAAATGTTCTCAAAATACCATTAAATGCTTATTTTCTCCTAATACATGAGAAAAAAATGTAGACTTGAACACTGGATTTTGTTTACGTGGTGAAACAGATAGTAATAATCCATCAAGGGATATGTCCATACCAAATCCTTTTGTAGGGAGTTTTCACTTTCTTTTCCAATTACACATTTTCACTCTTCTAATACATTATGAAAAGCTTAGACTCCTTAATAAATGTCTGCACAGCATGTGGGCTTGACAGAGTTAAGAACAACAACTGCTATGTTTTTAAATGGTATGGTTTGTAAATTGTTAGATTAACCCCAATTTTAATACAATTTTTTTGCACGTATTGGTTTGATAGTTCACAATACTTGTAAATGTTAAATTAAGCTGAACTATTTGGTTTTGTCCTGGCATAATTTCACAAAGTATAAAACCATTTTTGTAACAGCATGGGGCTAATACATGGAATATCTTTCCATCCAGACCCAGAAAAAGGCAAATCAGGAAAGAAATCTGTGAGGAGTTTTGTAATGGAGTGAGTTTAAAGCAAGATTTCATGCTAAGCAATTTGCACCATATATTTCAGTGGCACACTGTAGTTGTAAACGAAACTTATTTTCAAGTCTTTCCAGTAATTTATTGTGCTCATCACAGCACACAATTGGGATGTCCTTACATGTACACAGATGAAGATAACCAGGCACATGAGCTAATACAATTATGTCACTTTGTGTATATTTTATATATTTTATTTCTAGAAAGTAGAAGTAAAAAAACCCTTCATCCTGAAAAGACAGTGACATTGTGGTTCTGGAAGCAACTTCGGCTGGTAGCATTACTTTTTTCCTTCTCAAAAATGACTCCTATTACAGGAAAACCTTGCAGGTAAGCATAATCCACCAGTGTTATTTTTATGCAATCAGGACCAGTTTTTGTATGTATCCCTCCCATGAATGTGGTAGAATTTAGGGACACAAAGATGATCAAAGGAAGCCTTCAATGAAAGGAAAGGCTGAGAGAACTGTGTTAGTTCACCTTTGAGAAAAGAAGGCTTAGGGGAGACCATATTCCAGTATTTAAGGGGTGTCTACAAAGAAGATGGAGACTCCCTTTTTACAAGGAGTCACGTGGAAAAGATGAGAGGTACTGGGTAACAAGTTAATCCAGGGGAGATTCCAATTGGATACAAGAAGAATATTTTCCACAATGAGACATTGGAATAATCTCCTAGGGGTAATGGTGGATTCCTTAACATCTGACACTTTAAAAATTCAGCTGGACAGGTTACTGGGACATCTTGTCTAGTTTGTGCCTTTGCCAAAGAAGGCTGGTGTGATTGTTGGGTCTTGAGGCTAGACAGTTGTTTTCATCTGGATGTTGAGTCCTTTGATCCACCTGCATGCAGAAACAGCAAACCAGGTCGTGCAATTACAGTGGTTCCTTCTGGTCCTTGTCCTGATGGACCTTGGACTTGATCATAAGTCTTGCAGTTCTCCAGTGAGAACACTGGTTTATCAGCTTCACACATAGTCAGCTGTGACCTCACTGATTAATTTATTCAATCCACAGCTTAGACTTTATGGTGGTATTTTTGTATTGTTTCTCTACCTTCCATAGTACCAGAGACTGATTGTTGAAGGAAACACGACACAAAGCAGAGAGACCAGCACTCTGGTATGGCATAGGTGATCATGTCAACTGTTTGGTTAGTCTCTTTAGCTGCGAAATTTACTTGCAGATTTCCTAATTAGAAGGAATGACTGAAGATCAGGCTTTCTTTGCAGCATGGGGAATGGTTTGGCCACTGGACACATCAAATTTTGGACTCTTTTCCAGGTTACTGCATGTTGAATCCAGTCTTGTTTTTGAGAAAGAGAGAAAAAAGAAACTAACACTAATCTGGGCTAGTTGCAGGATATCTGGATGACACTTAATTGACAAGGAAATCCATGAGAGATTAGAATATACAGAAATCATTTACGTCCTGAACTTCTATGACGTTCATTAGAAAATGTATTATTTTCCACAGCATGCTAACCACCTGTCATTGAAGGGTAGAGTGGTGTGTTCTGCATTTTTACTAGAACTTGCTGATTTATCAAGATTTTAAGTCATGTGTTAAATCAGCATTTTTTTTAGTAGTAGGGTCAGATCATTAAATACTGTATTTCCCCATGCCTATGGAACATTTTTGGGTTACTAACTTACTTGATTTATGGAAACATGGTGAAGGCTGTTGCACAAAGTCTAGAAGAAATTTTGGTCCAGCAAATGCTAATTTGTGCTGTGTCATAGTACCTTTGAGAGCACAATCCAATGCCGATTCAAGACAACATGAGTTTTTTTAGTGAATATAGGAAAGCAGGAGCTGAAAGCATTGGATACTTTCCTGGGTCTGATGCTTTGCTAGTCTTTCTTCTGTTTCTAGTTATTGAGGGAGTAGCTGGGGACAGATTGATGAGGAAACAGCATTTATTGTCCCATTGGCAAATTTTAATGCCAGCAACTATTTCTGGAGTATACTGTACACAGAGAATTTAGTTGGAAATCCGTCTGGCACAGCACAGGAGCAACACAATGATTTTTTACTTTTCTGTGATACAGCTCACTGGTTTGCTCATCAGTGAATTGATTAATTGGACATATTTGAAAGTGTTTCCACAAAAGTGTTTGAGCTTTATGATTCACCCTCATGCACTTTTTTCTTCAAACCATCATCATCAATGATTTGGAAGTGTAGAAAATAGTGTTATAAGGGAACAGATGCGAACAAAAGGGGTGAAATTGAATGTATTAGTATTCAGCAGTCTGCTTTTGATTACCTCTGACTGGAAAATATTTGGAAGCCACCAGGGTCCCCTCAAGTGTTATGATTTCGTAAATTCAGCCCTCGTGTGTTGGGATTCAGGCTCCCTTATTGAAATTGAATTGATATTTTGTAAACTTCATTTGTGAATAATGTGATCTGACAGGGACAAATGTGAGGGAGAATTGTTTTCAAACCTTCTCCAAATGAAACTTATTATTGGGTAAATACGGATTTCTTTGTCTCTTTTCCTCTCTTTCCATCCTGAGCGTCTTCATGGCCTGAATATGTATCAACTTTTCCAAGGTAATTGAATTGATTCAATCATGTGTGGGCAACAGAAATGGGCAATAGAATATATTCCTGATGGAGAAAAATTGAAAAGTAGAGGGATTTCTACTCAGGCACAGGGCTGGAAGGGTCACAGTGCTATCAGAGGAGAGAGACATGCAGGAGCTTCTTTCTGATTATCTCAGCTTTGGCCATTCTCTCCCTCAATAATCGCCCTCTGATATAACGCCAGCTTTCCAATTTTGCTGGCCAGCACCAGGCCTCAGATGTGTTACATATTAATTTCCCTTTGCAGAAAATTTGCCAAGCTTTAGCTCAAATTCAGTTAGTCGGATTGATGAAAGTGGCAAAAGGATACGACATTTACTGATTCTCCCTTTTCACCTTTGATTAGCTCAACCTGAGAATTATTCTTGCCCTGTCAGTGTGTCATTAAACTAGCTGGGTCCAAGGTTGCAAGTTCATACTTACTGATGTAACTGAGAGAAAATATGTTGAGCCATGATTTGTCTGACAGAGACCTAGGATCATTTCAATGTTGTGTTGCCATTATTTTAACAGGTCAGCCTTTGGCAAAATAAAAAAAAAAAAAACCCAAACCCAAAAATAAAAGCTCCATCTTCCTTCTACATAATCTTCATTTCTAGCCCATATCTCTGCCACCTGCTCATTACTGGTGGCTCTGGAGTGGAAGAACTCATTGTCTTTGCCCTAAATAATCTGGAAAAGTTCACCACTCCCTCTCTGCATTGATACTTTCAAATTAAATGTTGTTAGTCTGTAGTGTTCGTATCCCATATGGATTGCTGCCACAGGCTGGAATCAGTGTAGTCAGATCCATTTTCCCCTTTTTGTTTGCACTCTGCCAACACATTACAGGTTAGATCACTCCTGGAAAAGCCAGGGTCTGATGCTGCAAAATGCCGAAGCATTCAACTCTACCAGTGAAGTCTGAGGGGGAGAACTTGATTTCCCACACTTTCCTCTCTTACTACACTGCTTTGACAAATTGTGCCCAGATCTGTCTGCATTTTTCACTTCATGAGAGTCTTAATTTCTTGATTACAATGTTGGTTTCTGGTTTGTTTGTTTGTTTGTTTTTAAATATCTTGATATGAACTTTCATGTCATTATTGTGGTTTGGCTTGTTTGGAAGATTTTCAGGAGGATTATCAGTTTTGATTGTCAAGTTAGGCAACGTGTGTTTAAAAGATTTTTTTTTTATAATATTGGGCACATATGTGCTGTTTAAAAATTCTAGATGTGCTTCAATCTATGTAGCAATGGTGGCTGTCATCCTAAGCAAAGGGGAAAGTTATGGGTTAAACTTGAAGGAGCCAATGAGTGAATAACATTCATTCCTGTTTCCCTGCAATATGGGCACAAATATATTGCTCTCTGGCCCATGCAGTAAGCATACATGGTCAATCAGTTGGCAAACCCATCCAGTTTTGTCTATCTTGCAATGTCCTCATGCTGATAGGAACTCGTGGAAAGCACCCCAGTCATGGATTTTTAATGCTCTTAGGATCTGAAATGGTGTCAGTTTCTGCTGCCATTAGCTGACCATCGCATGATAGTTCTGGGAAGACATTATCAAACACAGGAGAGACATGGGTTTGGTCAATTCTGTGCATGGCATGATCTCATTTTTATCAGAAATACTTTTCAAGAGGCTTATCGTGAAACTATTTCCACCTTTTTTTCTAATTAACCGTGTTCCTCTATATACCCGAGGGCACAATTTGGACCATACCTAAGAACTTTCTTATTCTTTCTTCAGTACATAGCTGCCATTTTCAAAATATTCACATCTATCGTATACCCGAAAACCTAGAATTATAATATTTCCCTGTCTAGGAAAACTGGGGTTTCGTTAAGAACTACAGTCTTGTCTACCTCAGTCTTCCCTTTATAATATACATCAGTTTATAGCTGTTGGGTAGAAACAATTGTTGAAAGTAGAGAGCAGTGAGGAGAGGAATTGGTGTGCTGAACTCTCTGGGAAGGGCTTCCAGCTGACACGCAGCAAATATTGCTCATGGCTCTTCCATCACTCAGTGAAGACAATTGGGTTTCTGTAATTTTCCACAACCAAACCAGGCCTCCCCAGGTCAATAGCCCAGATGTACAAAATTGTCAAGACAAAGCAAAAACCACCTTGCAATAAGCTGTGTGACTGAAACTGCAATGTAGACATACTCCTAAAAGCTATTCCTTGTAGAAAGTCACCTTTGGAAAGTACTAAAATCACTGACCATTAATAATGAGGCCTACATTGCAAATTAGGTTATTTTAAATCCATCAAACAACTTTCCCAATCAAAAGAAAGAAATTATGTATAGTCATGATAGTGTTTTCTATCTTTATATAAGTTATTAATTTGTATGCTTTAAAAAAATTGAGTCTGCTCATAGGAACATTTTATATTCTCTCAGCCTTAAAAGTGCTCTAGCTATGGCCTGCTAACTCTTATGGCCATGAAGAATGCATGTCTTGGTTATAAATGGTATCCACTTTAGCTTCATAGCTTAGAGCCGAATAAACACAGAATCACTGAATTGTACTGAATGGCTTTATTTATACTGTATTTTGTTAGCATCTGACATAAATCAAGTGTGATTTGATTGACTATACCCAAAGCAGAGCTGGAATAAAATAATGAGGGTGTTTGTTAGCTAAGCTGCCAGTCTTTAGTAGTAACGACATTTAACGTAATAGGTAGCAGGTAGGTTAAAATGTGCTTTTTATTTGTTGTACATACATTTTATAAAAGAAAGATGTAGTAAGGCCCAGGGTGCAATTTTTCACACCGCCCCTCCAGATAGGAAGCTAATTAAAAACAAGGCAAAAACCTGATCATGAATGAATGCACTGGCCATTGTTTAGTGTTATACAGAACTGTACAAAAAAGATCATTAAATTCCATTCATCACTTTGGCTTTAAATTGATGCAAAAGACTGGTACTTCTGTGCATAAGGTAGAGGCTAAGTAGGAAGGGTATTAAATCAGTTTGAGAGTCTTGGAAAGAAAACACTTAGCAAGAGAAATAATAAAGAGCCGAATATGATAACACTGCTGTAAGGAGTGTTAGCTCGTTTGTTTTGAATGCAATTCTGAAAGGGTAAGATGGAGGTAATAAATATTAATACTAAAATCCAAAGAGTTTGAAATTTTCAGTGGAAGTGCTTGGTGTCAGTGCAATAACCAAATTCATTTTATTCATCTTCAAGTCTAAAAGTGTGTTTTAAAGAAGTATGGTGGTATAAATTGTAGAACTAATGACTTACAAAATTGTAAAACTTTTTTTTAAAGTGTACTTTAGACTAGAATTTTATGTTTTGGATTTTGAGTGGCTACAATTTTTTTTTTAATTGTATTAAACTTTTCTTTTGAAAGCTTCTCCAAGTATTGGATGGAACAGCTGAACAGTCTGTGAGCAAGTGCACTTGGATACTAATTAACTGATTTGCGTAAAGCTATTTTCTGCAGGCATTGAGAGGATACAATCATTATGGTCATAAAAATTGACTTCTGTTTGTTACATGCACTTCTACCAGAGTCATAAAAATTATTCTCGTCTCTCATGTGTGCATGTAGCTACAAACTGCTATTAACGCTGCCACTAGCACTTTGTCATAAAATACTAATTGCTTATTGACCAGGTCACAGAATTCAGGCAAAAAAAAGTATATCTAATACAAATGATGAAGTCTGGAAACCATCACACCTCATCTAACACTGCCCAGTGTGGTTGAAACCCTTCAAAGAGCAACTCTGGCCCTGACCTGTATCCCACACCAGGAGCTGGGTCACGGTTTCATACTTGAGCTTCTGTTTGCAGGGCCAAGGCAATCCTTGGGTAAACAGGATTTCCTTGAGCCTCAATACAGCTCTGTAGAAGAGACAACAGACCTAGGAAGAGATTTGCAGTCAAACAGCCAAACAACCTGAAACCATATTCTTCACACCGAACTTCATCTGTTTTATTAAATATTGTCTGTGTCCTTGGAGGTGTTACTCTTTTTTTCTGACTAATCTTCAGCTACATTTGGAAAGCCTGTTTTTTTAGCCCAGGTCCTTGTTTTTCTAAAATTCATCACGATGTTTCAAGTTAGATATCCTTATTTTTTTAAGCTTTCTTCAGATGCCTCTTAAAATGCTTTTGAAATTCTGGTGTCCTAGATCGAGTAAGATTATAGCGCACCAGTAGCTACTGTTTAAAAAACTAATTCAATTTCATTTAAAGGCAGAATTTGCAAAATGTCATAGAGTTGTGTATGTTTAAAACACATACATTTTACTGAGAATTGAGTGTTTTACTCGTTTAGGTAGTTTTGAGATTCCCAGTCTAAATTTTGTTAGGAATTATTTGATATTTCCTTCAAGGAATTCTATCCATCATCCTTTTACAGAGCAAAACACTTCTCTTGGAGCTGTATGGTAGAATTCATCATCGATATTATGTTCTCCCCACCTGCATGCAAAGCAGAACTCTCTCACTTTATTTTCCCTGTTCTCTATTTCTCTTTTGCAGTGCATTTACCTCAGTGGCTATTACCATGGCGTTCAAGTCAATAGAATGTCCAGTGTCCTGTATAATATAGTCCTAATTTTTTCACCCACAGGCTTTGATTTTGGTCTGGACGCTTCCACCCCCTGCCCATGCTTAATAATTAAGATATTTCGCACAAGTTCTCTGTTTTCCTTTCTGATGCATTCAGGCATGGTGCATTGTTCCCTAAAGCCAAATCTATACTTTTTATTGTTATGTGCATATTCTGCTCATACTAGATATTACACTTTTACTTCCTATTCAATAAATATCCATGACATTCAGTTCAACAATGGGTATTAGTCTGTCAGAACACTAATTTATGGTAAGAATAGTGTAATATAAATAGGCTTATGGATCAGAAATATGTAAATACAAAGTTCAAGCAGTGGCTCTTCTGTGAGTTAAATTCTGTCTAAGCAAAAATTCCCTTCCAAAATTAGTAAATGTGTTTTATCTCTTACTTCAAAGCTGATTTGAAATGTGAAGTTATTTATGAACTTCGATGTCTCTTTGAATTTTTTTTCTTATGCATTTCATGACAATATATAAGCCGGTAGGTTGTTAAGGGTGAGAATACATTTCAGTTTCTTCATTGGGATATAGCTCAATGTTAACTTTCTGGTCTGCTGTCTTACTGAACAATGCCTGTTCCACTGACAGTTCATTTAGATATTGTCATGGTGTTGGGAGCTTTAAAGGGGTTAATGAGGTATTTATTCCATTATTGTTATTGGAAATTACAGTGTCTAGAACACTTACACAAGAAGATTAAAGATAGATGCTTTAGACCACTTTCTATAGTCTGATAGGCCATTATTTTCTGGTTCATAACACAAAATAGTACTTTTCATCAAGGAGCTCATATTCTCTAGATGATTCAAAAATTCACAGACCAAAACCAATGTGAAGTATTAAGTTCCTAATACTTTTTTAACCCCAAACAAGTTATAATGCAAATGTTTTAATCAAAGAAGGTGAAATTTTCACATGTGTGTCTGTGAAATCTGACAAGGAACAGAATGCTTCAAAGAATTGGATTAGACATCCCCTAGCCTAGCTTTTGCTTTACAGCTTAGCGGATATCACAGATTCTGGCTGCTGCTTCTGATTGTTTGAATGACTTTGCACAGGATTTTAAAATTTTGCTTCCCTGACTTTCACTGGTAAGACAATGACAGCAGATTTTCTATTTTAAAGTTGTTCCTTAGGGTGATAAACAAACACTTCACACTGGAAGGACAGCAGGTGTTGTCCATGACTTGTTGGATGCCTTTGAGATATTTGGGATTCTGCCCATGCTTGCCTCATTAGCAGAAAGTGCCAGCTGTGGTTTTTCAATCCTGAGAGCCAGGATACCATCATACAGCTCTGCAGCCTGATCTAGTTGTGCAACGTGATTGTGAAGCAACCAGAGAGCTGTAAGAGCTTTGTTGATTTCTGAGAATTAGTGAAACAAATCTTGGCATGCTTTCATGCTTTTCTGGAATATACTACATAATAAATCATGCAGCCACTTGTTTCACTGCATAATAGGTAGCTCCTGGTAACTAGATATTGAGCATATGTCTAATAGCAGCCAAAGAGAGGGACATCTGGGGAGAAGCACATCCCCATCCTTGAGATAGTCAAAAGACATATGGGTATGGTCCTGGGCAACTTGCTCTAGGTGATCCTTCTTGAGTTGCTTCATCCTGCTTGTGCAGAGGGCTTGGAGAGGACCACCTCCAGAGTTCCTTTCCAACTTCAACAATTCTGTGGTTCTTATTATTAGCATTTAGGAGTGTATTTTGTTCCAGTAGGATTAGTAACATCCTATAAATTAAGTTCTCCTGTGGAGCACCTTGTGTAATGGAGCAATGACCCAATTAAAATTGCTCTATAACTACCTGAGGGGAGGTTGTGGAGAGGAGGGGGCTGGGCTCTTCTCCCAAGGGACAGGGGACAGGAAGAGAGGGAATGACCTCAAGCTCCACCAGGGGAGTTTCAGGCTGGACATTAGGGAATAATTTTTCATGGAAAGGGTGATTGGACACTGTCAGAGGCTGCCCAGGGAGGTGTTTGATTCACCTTCCCTGGAGGGGTTTAAGGGACAGGTGGACAAAGATGAGGGACGTGGGTTAGTTATTGATAGGAACGGTTGGACTCAATGATCTGGTGGGTCTCTTCCAACCTGGTTGTTCTGTGATTCTGTGATTCTGTGATTCTGTGAAGTGCCCTTGAAGGCTCACATGTTTCTTCACAATGAGGGTAGTGAGGCACTGGAACAGGTTGCCCAGGGAAGTTATGGGTGCTCCATCCTGGAGGTGTGCAAGGCCAGGTTGGATGGGATCCTGAGCAGCCTGATCTAGTGGGAAGTGTCCCTGCCCATCACGGCAGATGGGAGTGTGGGGGGCTGGAATTAGATGATCTTTAAGGTCCCCTCCAACTCAAACCATCCACTGATTCTAAGTTCCTTTGCATCCCTGGGTGCACAGGATGGGCTGAAGGTACAGTGTGAGATATGCGCCAGAAATCTCAGGGTTTCTCCTTTCTTTTCTCAGAGCAGCACCTCTATATGAAGCAAGTATCAGCCCAGTTCTGTTAAGAAGCATGTGGCCCATGTCCTGACAGCGGGGTTTTCTTTTCCCCACAGTATTTGCTATGAAACAGTAAGCTTGGCAGCGTTTAATCGCTTCTCTGTCTTTGTCTGGATATATTTAAAGGCTGAATGGTCCATAATGGATGTCATCTGTACTGTACTGCCTTAGATGTAGCACCTCAGTGTCACCCAGGATGTCTCTGACTGAGCCCATGGGTGGGTCTAGGGCTCCTGACACTCAGTTTGGTGTCTTCCCCACTAAAGCATCACTGTCTCTCTGCCTTAGCATTTTCTTCCTGATGCTCACATGCAACGTCGCAGTCAATTACAAAAGTCAACCTGTTAGAAAGAAACGCTGGTTCATGAAAGATTAGAAAATGCTTTAGACTTCAGAAATTAGACTTTGCTTTAGAGAAGAGATTCAGTCAACATTTAATTTACATGCCCAGACTTACAGTAATACTTGAAAAAGACAGCAAGATAACAGGCTGCAAAACAATACAGAGCCAAGATGTATTGGGAGATATGCATGTAGCAGAAAACAATTTCACTGTAACAGAAATTAGTTTTATTTCCACACATTAGTACAACGCATAATCTGACGCACTCTCAGGAAGTAACATGTTGAATATTATTTTGGAAAAAGAAAACATCAACTGAGAAAGTTTGTGCATAAGACAGAATAAAACCAAACAATTTCTGGATTTGGGTGTTAGATGTGGGGTTTTTTTCCATTTATGAAGTGGAGATAGGTTATAAATCAGAAAAAAAGCAATATTTATAGGCAATAAGAAGCTAGCAATACCAGATTCTAGATTCTACTGGCCAGTACATCTGTGTGACTATTTCATCTTCCATGGTAACTTAAACACAAGAAAAAAAGCCTTTACAGTTCAGGGCACTGCTGCCTGGCCAGAGATTGAGTGGGTTTGTAATAATTCATAGACCTTTCACTTTCACTTTTCTAGTCCTGAGGAATTACATTCTGCTATTAAAACCACTGTGTGAATTACCCAGTAGAGTGTATATATTCTACCTGCTCAAACAGATAAATAGAGCACTCTGAAGAGCAGGGAGCTCTTAAAAGCAGATATTCTGTGGAAACCAGGTGACTTGAAAGAAAATAGCATCATGTTTCCTCTTGTTTGTTGGCTGTTTTTTTGGATGGGATCCCTTAAAGGATGTAGGATCTTGGCCATGAAGATGGTATTTGGAGTACAAGCAACCCTGATGTGGAGAGCTTGCCAATACTCATGGGAATTGATGGTGCTCCTCCCTTTCCAGACTCTGATTTCTGTGTAGTATTTTTCCTTTTTATTTTCAGAATATATTGATTTCCCTGCTTGGTTGGCAGAAGCCTGGAGAAGAATATGAGTGTTTCTGCTGGAATTATCATTCTTAATGATAGACACTTGTCTGAGACTTAGGCTTTCAACTATAATGGAAATGCTTCCATTAAACATAACTGGAAAAACTCAGCCTGGACAAGTTCCTGGAAGGAGATGATATGTGTCTAATGGTTTCATAGAACTATAGAATGTCCTGAGTTGGAAGGGAACCACAGGGGTCATGAAATCAAACTTCTGTTCCTGCACAGGACAACTCCAACATTCATACCATGTGTCTGAGGGTATTGTCCAAACACTTCTGGAATGCTGTCAGGTTTGGTGCCATGATTGCTTCCCAGGGAAGCCTGTTCCAGTGCTCCACCACCCTCTCAGTGAAGAACCTTTTTCTAACACCCAACCTAAACCTTGCCTGGCATGTCTTCCTGCCATCCCCTTGTGTCCTATCATTGGTTACCAGAGATAAGAGATCAGCACCTGCTACTCCCCCTCCCCTATGAGGAAGATGCAGACCATGATGAGGTCTCCCCTCAGTCTCCACTTCTCCAGGCTGAGCAGACAAGTGACTTCAGCCAGTCTTCACATGTCTTCTCCTCTAAACCCTTCACCAACTTTGTGGCCTCCTCTGGGCTTTGGCTGGTTTGCACATATGTGATTGCAACAAACTGTAGACCCAATACCTGGGTCTCAGAAGAGAATGCTGGAGACTCAGCAACCAGTTAAAAATAGTCATGATCAGATCATGCCAAAATGCAATTTTTTAATTGAACTTTCAGGCTATTTCCAGAAAAAAATGTCATGGCTCTTATTCCCCGATTTAAACTGCTTTATTCAAAGTAAAAGAAAAAGCTGAAGGTAGTAGCTTGCCTCTAAACTGTTTTACTCCTAAAGTGAGACATGGAGTCAGCTAAAAAAAAAAACTAACAAAAATACATTCATTGGTCTTTTACTCCTCAGACTCTAGTTTCTCCATCAGTGAGCACAGCCATGTATTCTCAGCACTCCATAAGGTACTACGAGAGACTGGCCTTGCATCTTCATAAAAAATCCCAACTGCAAATCTTTGTGCAGACTAGGGAAAGTAATTCACTGATGTCCACAATACAAGTTGAGCTTTGAGCATGCCAAGACCCATGCATGGTCCCAATAACAATATAATGCTCGTACTGTCATCCTCATAAACTCTCAGACAAATCTGCAAAATATCTATTCATTCAGTATTCTTTTACTTTTCTTAACTTCCTTTTTTTTTTTTCTTTTTTAAATAGACCTTAAATCTTGCCCTTGCATTTTACAGACTGATAAGTGTCCTGGCATTCCAGAACCTGGGGTAGATTTTATCAGCGTTCATTCTTTCCCTTGCAGGTATAGCCTTGCAATATGTGACATGCCATTCATAACATGAGCAGGAGTGTACAATACAGGATACCAGTCTTTTGTTACTAGATGGAAACTGGTGCTCAATTTTTAAATTGATTTTGGGAGAGTGAGGGAAGAGAAGAAATGGGTGGTTTTTAATTTCTCCTTCCAGTAAATCCCTTCACTTTCAAATTTATAAAAGTGCCCATCTTTGGAATTCAGGCTCAGAGCCTGTCTGTGAAGCTGCACTGGTTCCCACAAACAGTGTGTCACTCCTCTGAGTTACTTTTGTGTAAATCACAAATTCAAGTATAAGAACACAGAATAAACATTACTCCGTGGCCTGGCAGGTTAATGTGCCAGCCCCACTTCTCTGTTTTCTCTCACTTCCTTAAGGAACAACTCTGATAAGTCAACAGAGTTAAGCCAAGATAAAATTATTTGGGAAAAAAGATTGGCCTTGTTTCTGCTGTGTTAAGCTCTTACAGATTAAGCTACCCATCCTGTGTCTTTGAAGTTGCTATGATGTGTACATGTGCCACAAATACCAAATTTTACATGTTAAACTGTCGTAAATCAAGAATTACCCCATTGAAGTCAATGGTGCTGAACAAGTCTTAGGATGTTGTAAATGAAGAAGGGATCATGAGCAGCTCAGCCTAACAGGAAAATGAATGGTACTAGTTAAAAAATCATTTTGGTTACGTTTGGGATTAGTTTTATATGTGTGGTATGTAGGACAGGTCTTCATTGCTCCTATTTCACTGCTCCTATTTCCTTTCCTGGGGGGAGGATAGTTGATACAATTTGGCTATATTTTTTATTTTTCTGAATGCACACATGACTTCTGATTTTAAAGTAGTTTGATCTGATCCATGTCAACACATAAAAGGACAATGTTTTATCTGGTTTATCTAATATAATTTAGCTTAAGCACTTTATATATACAATTGCTACATTTACAGTTGCAAATCAAACTTTTCCAATGAGGACTACTGGAAAAAATCCTTTTGGCTACAGTATTTCTGCAAGCAAATACATGCTTTCAATGCTGAAAGCCAGTGCTGGGGAATGCCACACTTCAGGAGAGCTGGAAAACAGTTTAATTTCCCTAAATTGCAGAAGAATATGCCACAACAATATTAATTATTAAGAAAACTACTGAAGTAATTGTTTTGCTAGGACATAGTGCTGTCTCACATGTACAAAAATTGCCCATTACTTCAACAGCAAATTAATTAATCTTGAAGATTAAATATTCATATTTCTTCACTGACCTGCATCTTTCAGACATTACAGTTTGGGGTATTTTTTACTTTTTAAGTATTTAGGTATGGAATTTTTGTAGCGGTGTTCTAGACTTGAAACAGTTGGTTTTTAACAGTGATTAGTTTTAACTCTTTCATTTTTTAAAATTCTTTTTTTGTTGACTAGTAAATATCTGAAAAGGAAAAGGATGTGTCTGTAGGAACTGTATGCAGAAATGTGTTCAGGAAGGCAAGAGTGGGCTCAGGATGAATTTTGCTATCCCTGTGAAATGATTTGTAGTTTTTGTGAAATCTTCATAATCTACTCTTAAGGACATTGACTTTTATAAGTGCTGGGTCAAAGCCTGTTTTCCACAGCTGGCAAATCGGGTGTCTTAAGAATTCAGTATTGAGCATTTTGCTTTGAAAAGACCAGCTCAAGTGCAGCCATGAGTGGTAATGGTTCGACTCATTGTATTGTATTGTATTGTGGTTGTTCAGTTGTGTATCTGGAAAGAAATGTAATAATTACATTAATTACCCTTCCTTAGCCTGGTGTTTACTTCACCTGTTCCATGCCAAACAACTCCTGTGACTATCACAGAAGAAACAAAACTAAAAAGCACCCTCTCATTTCCTTAGATTTATTCCCCATGTCATGGTCGAAACACATTAGTGTGGTGATGGGAATTTCATGACTGATAGCTGTATCATTAACAGCTCTAAACTGCTCACTGGGTATCAGAATACTTGAAGTAGTCCTCCTTGTTTAAAAAATTGATTAAACCCTTCTTTAGGCAGAATATCCACTGAAAAAAAATCTGGAAGAAAATTAATTTTTATTACTTGTAACATTAAAAAAAAGTGATAATTGTTTCCCCCCCCCCTTTAGTTGTATGCAATAAAACATATGATCAGTAATAAAATTATTCTGCTTTGAGCTTACTTCACCCAGACCAGAGCTTATGGGGCAAGAACTCTTGACCTGTTTTTCTGTGGTTGGCAAGTTTTTGTGAGAATGAAAGACAGGAGCCAGAGTGATTGCAACAGAAATCTCACAGAAAACAGTAAGTGATCTCAATCTGCTATACGTGGTGGAGAATCAGCTGTGAACAACTTTAAGATGCCCCAGTCTCCAAGCTATGCATGATTTATGGGGGTTTCTAACCCTAAGAGCAATGTGAGCAGACCACTGCAGTGATTAAATCCTATTTGAATGTTTTGTTAGGATAGCTCATGACAGGACAAAGGGCTCCTTATTCCCTTGTGACCACATCTCAGGCAGCCTTCCTCCCTTGCCTTTCTCTGTCCTAATCACCCCTAAAAGCTAAGTAACAGAGATTTCTGAAAAAAAGCCTGAAGGAGGAGTCCTAAGGCAAACAGTTAATGCCTGATCTCCCAGACACGGGGCTAATTAACTGAATCTTTTAAAACACCATGATGGGGATTTTCTGCATGCAGGTATTATCAATTATCCCATGAATTCAAGAGCTGCAATTCCTAGCAATTAACAGCACATATTCATTGCAGAGGACAGGGCTGTACAAGAGAAAATTGCTGCTGCAAGCATGAAATTCTCAAGTAAAATTGTACCTTTGAATAAAAGAGATCCATACATTGAGGATCAAGACAAAGAAGGGAAACATACTCTGTACATGATACACAGGGATAGCAAGCGATAAGGATACAGGGAATAAAACAGGCAGATACATTGCACCTCCAGACTGGCATTTGCACACTTCTGTACAAATCTGCATGTGCAGAGCCGTCAAATGGATTTCCTGTCTTAGAGGTAGCAGGGACATAGGCAACAACCACTGTTATGAGCTACTAGCTTCGTGGGTGATGAGGGAAAGTTGTCATGTCAAATCATCCTAAGTTTTAGTTTAACTCGGAGAGAGTGAATGCAGGTGCCACCAAAGCTGGAGATGACAGGGTAGTGGGATTAGTGCATCCTAACTGCTAGCACATGTCCTACACCATGTGAAGGCTGAACTCATTTTGGGACTCATTTTCCAGATGCAGGGAGCTTGAAGCAAAATATTTAAATGTGTGGCCATGACATATTAATGCTAGCTTGTTGTCAGTCCAGTTACTGAATTAACACTGGGCTGCACAGGTATGTCAATGACTGTTGATTTAGATGTTTTTCAGCAATAGGTTATAAACTGTAAAGATTAGGCTTTGGGCTCAAACAAGAAGACAAGTTATTCAGGATGGAGTCTACAGAATTTCCAAAAGAGTAACAAGCTTTTTCTTCTCCGTAACTCTTATTCAGTTGTTAGATTCTACTGAAAATAAGACCTTGGGCACAGCTAACGGTCTTCCCAATGTTCACAATCAAAGGGAGTGTTTCTGTGCATCATCTCTAAAACAGGTGAAAAGAAGTTGGGTACTTTTTTCTTTAAATCCCCCTTCATAAAGAGGGGTAATTTTGAAAGCACAGGATGTTCAAAATCTGAATATCCAGCAGTGAAATTATATTGAAGTTTTCATGAGAAAATTCAGGTGTTTATGTTGTTGGGCACTGGGACAGACTAATGCTGGTCCTGGGATTGACTAATCTGTGATCTCCACTTCATCCCTTTTCTTGCTTACTCTGTGTGATGGCACTGGTGCTAATACAAGCAGGCTGATAATTTTATCTTGTCTCAAAACACTTCCAAAGCAGTGTGCTGTAAGTTATTTGTGATGTTGCCTCAAGAAGTTATGTTACTGACTAAAGATACAGTTTGGTTTGGGGAAAAATCTTATTGCCAGCCGCAGTGGCATCGTTTTTGAAAGATAGAAGTGTTGCGTTTGTATTATTCACCCAGTAGATTTTTTTTTCTGTTGAGTCCATGCAAAAGAAATACAAAAGCTGTTAAAAGACACTAAAGAACTGAAAGCATGAAGTGGTCATTCTGCACTGACAACTGCCCTGCAGAAGTTTGGATTATCACATAGTTGTCAGTTTTGCTATTCAGAAGCATATATCTTTCAGGCAAGGTAGGATAGGCTTAGCATGGCCTCAAGCTGCACCATGACGCCAGCGTGAATAATGTCTTATTATTGACCTGAACTGATTATTCCGGGAGATTCTTGTTATGCTTAAACTCCAAGACCTAACATCACTGGGCAATGTTTTAAATCTTAACAGGTGGTACAGTTTAGACCAGCCAAAAAACGCAACCCAAACCAAAAAAACTTGAAGTTTATTCACTGTAAACTTTCACAAATTTATGATTCTATGAATCAGTGTTTCCATCAGGCCCTCTTATTTTATTCTCTGTGACATTTAAATTGCATCCCTGATGCAAATGTTACACAGGACCTATAACTTGGGCATGCTTTTACTAAAAGTCAAGTCAGCACATTGTTCTTACATTTCACTTATTATCTTAGCTTTCAGAGTATGTCTTGTGCCAATTCTCCTAGTGATTAAAGTCAGCTTTTTTTTCTTGTGGCAGCTCCTAAAGGCACAATCTGGAATTGGAACCATGTTGCTATATGAACCATAGTCATGTATAGAAGACAATGTAGTCTTCTATATGTAGTGAAAAATTGGAAATGTATTTAATTAATGTTTTGAACTGAGACCCTGGGGAGTTTTCTTCCATTCTCTCTTACTCTGTTGCCTTCTCTGTTTTGTTGCTCTTGGGTTTGTTTGGGTTTTTTTTGTTGGGTTTTTTTGGGGGTTTTTTTGGGTTTTTTTTGTTGGTTTTTTGTGGGTTTTTTGGTTGTTTTTTGTTTTTGGGTTTTTTTTAACTAGGCAGGAAGATGCACAGAGATACACACGTGTGCACACTTGCAATCAAAAGTAAGCATTTTAATGCCAGTAATCTCTTTGTCTCTCAAGACAGACATATTAAATAATTTTCTGGCATTTTCCTTCAACATGTTTTTATTTGTCTCTCCTCTTTCTAAAGTGTAGGAGGGAGAAGAGTTTGAGATTTGTTTTGTATTTTTTTTTCTTCTTAAATCAGCCTGGAGTATTTTTCATATTTATTTCTGTGAATATAGGTATGATCATCATATCCCTAATAAACCCACTAGCACTGCTTATGTGCAATTTTAGTTCCTTGCACCCTGTTAACATAGACTCTTAGTGCAGCTGGTGAGTTTTAAAATCATCTTGGAGTGCTTCACTGGACTGAAGAAATAATTAATTGAAGGTTCTCAGCACGTGCTAAGTAGCTCGGTTGAGTCTGAAGATCTGAACAATTGCTTTGTTTTTTCCTTTCCTTATCACCATTAGCCATTTTCACTGGATAGAGATACAAAATAACTAGCCTTTACAGTGAGCCATTAAACTGTCATTTGGGCAACTGTGCATGAAGAGGCATCAGATAACGGTCAGTGCTGGAGTAGAACAGGGTTTGTGAATCATAGCTGTCTCCACTGTACTTAAATCACATTCACCACTGGAGCAGTCAAGGGTTTCATTAAAGGGAGAAGCATTCATCTAGAGAAATATATCCAAAAAATGAGAGTAAATAAAAGCCTTACATTTTTCTCTATTTCTCTTCATGTTTTATTTACCACAGTGGGGGCTTAACAAGGTAGCAAACGTAAAGAGCAGTGAGATAACCATGCAGAAGAGGATTCTGAAAATGATCACGGTGACATTTTAAAAGAGATGTTCCACACTGGGGTAGATTTAGGGTTTCTTTTTATTTACACGGCACTTAGGGGGATGGTGGAGGGGAAGCTGTGAATATATTTAAGTAGGGAAAATGCAAAACTGACTGAAAAAAGAAAATCTACCTCTGCAGAGGTGTACATCTGGAAAGAGGAAGTAATTTTTGCTGAGAAATAGGATCTCTCCCTTTCTACTTCTACTTTTCCTGCAGAAAATAAAGTCACCTTCATGTTATTGGTGTTAATTATTCTATATTCCCTGAAAGCTGATAATTACTGCACACACAAAAATTGCAGTCTTTGGTCCCAAAGAGCTTGCATTTTAAGTGACGAAGGTCTTTGCAAGTGAACACAACCCAGAGGGCACTACAGGGGCTGGGGAGAGGGGAAGGAGCAAAGGGCTAGGAGGCTGCAACGCTACAACCATGTAGCTACTCCGCTGTGTCTCTGTTACTTATGGTCTGAGTCTTTTAGTGATAAGGAAAAGAAGGGGCGAGACAGATTTGAAATGGGGTGACAGAGAAGAAAATGTTTTATACAAAGAGCAAGAGGCAGAGAGCTTGGGTCTGAAAGGAAGAAGAGACTGGGGTAAGGAGTAAAGCAGAAATGGGCGTATAGCACACGGGAAGCCTAGATCTGTCTCAAATCAGCATGCTGAATGCAAATGTGCTTTCCTCTGTCACCTTCCTCCTGCATTTCCTCTACAAGGTTTCTTTGGCTGTCCCCAGTAAAAGCACCTTGAATCCCTGGGAACAGACACAGACTCCTCAAAGAGGGAAATCTGTTAGCCACTGTTCCTTTGGTGCAAAAATATAGCTCTTCCTGAGAAATGACGGGATAGAATCTTCCCTTGCAGCTGCCAGAAAATGGAGGATAATTAATCCATCCAGCATTGACTTGTCAGAGCAGGTCACTGCTGCTGGCCCAGCAGCGTTGACCAAATTTTCCTCTTTTCTAGTTGGAACTGGTCATCGACTGCCCCTAGTCTGCTTGTCAGGAAAGAGGGACCCTCTTTCCCTCTGCAGCAGCCTGTCATTTCACCTCATCAGGGAACCCAGCCCTGTCACCACTGCTCTGCGAGGGGAGGGGAAGGTGCTCTCCATCTCCAATCTGCCCTAGCAAGCACAACAGGCAGCAAGATTTATCCTCTGGGCCTCACATTCAGACCTCTCTAATGTAATTACCAGATGCTGGGCTTTATACAGCAGTCTATTAAGTACCTATAAACTGAAGACCAGAAATCACATCACAAGACTCCTCTGAGCTGCTTGGACTATGCTCTTTGTTGCTGCATGTTGTGCATAGTCATTGGTGCAAGCTGGTTGTGAAATGATGCTGAATTCAGGATAGCAGGGCTTCACTCAACTTTGCATGGTTTTGAATAATGTAAACTCACAAGAAGACTCTTGCCCGGTGTCTAAAGGCAGCTCAGCCACTTTTGGGCCTGGCTGGCTGCACTTCACGGACTATGAGTTTGGGATCTAATTCTCCAGTATCATAGAACAACTGAAAAGAGTAAATAGTTCAACAAAAAAAAAAAGTGGATTTCTGAAAGGAGCCTTTATTCAAATCCAAATATTACCTTTGATTTAGTTCCATGTCTGCATGGGTCCCCCTGCCTCCAACCATCCTCAGTGTTCAAATCATAGACTATATGCTCTTCTTTAAAGGCTTTTGCTGTGTGAGTATTGCTGCACACCTAGCTGCCTGCTACCCACCCTGGGTAGCCGTGCTGCATCATACCATGTCTCTCATTGCATTTTGTTCCTGATCACATCTCTGCTCATGCTGTATTTAGCATTGGCACACGGAATGATCGTTGTACGTCGTGCAGGAGGACGGTGCAGGCAGGCACAGACTCATTGTGCAGGGGTCTGGCAGCAAAGCCTGACTGGGATGTGGGCAATGGTGCAAATGCGATCACAGACCCACTTACAGAATATGGGTCTGGATATTTGTAAGAGCAGATATTGTAAGTATGGAATCCTTTGAGATGGAAAACAGAGCTGTGTCCAGCACATAACCAAGCCTGGGCAGTTGGACTAGGGAGGTGAGAGGCTTCCTTTGAGCTTTGGCCTTTCTCTGAAACAAAAGGAAAAAAACTCTCTGAGATCTGTTTTTACTTAAGAACTAAGGAAATTCAAGGATAGAATTTCCAAAAAAATAGCACTCAAGGTCATCTGAACAATATCTAATCAGGGAAAATTTCTGTTGTACTTGCCAGAGAAAACCCCTTCACTTTGAGGACAAAACTGATGTGGCTGCAAGCTGAGCCAAAAATGTACAACCAAACTAGGATTTCTTGTTGCCTCATCTTCTTGCTCCACATGTTGTCGGGTAACGTGTTTTTTTCTATTCCAGTGCACAGCCCTAATTCTACTCAGCAGCATTTCAGGGCTCTAACATCATAAAATGCAGGTTCAAACATGATCTTTTTCCATAGGAATGTGTTAAACAGGCCATGAAAAGCCAGCATGATCAAAAGATGTTCTACAAAGTATTGATATTTCACTGCTTCTTACCTTGAGCTTCTCCAGTAATTCACCGTATCAGAAATACAATATTTGTAAGTTCTTTTTCATAAAGGTCTTTATGGGTTTGGAAATTTAAACACCGCGAAGCTGAAGTTGAATTGGAAACCAAAAGTCTCTAAGCTTGTACATCTTAGAAAAAAAAAAATTCAATTAAGTGGGATTTTAGCTGTTTCAATAAAATTGGACTCTCCCTTTTCAAGATAAGGGTCCTATAGAGCTGAAGCAACCTTTATGTGGCAGGAATATCCACTTCTACTAAACGTATAATCCTAGCTCAGGATACAATACACACAACAGGAAATCAATGTATAGTAGAATCAATTTGAAAATATTAAATAAACTAATATATGAGTAGAAAATTGACTTCCTATGGATTAAAGGCAGCACAAATGGTAGAAAAATCTGGCTTTTTAACAGGATGAGGTGGGTGGTAATAATAATGCAACTGATTAACTAGCTGAACTCAAGCTGCTGTGTGTGCACATAGATTCTTTTCCTTTGGATTCGAAGAGGAAATAATTTATTGGTTCACTTTGCTCAGTGTTTGTCATTGAAAGGATGCAAAGTGTGTACAGCACCATGAAAAAAAGGAGCAAAGTAAAGATTTGGAATGTATTATTTGAAATATCAGTACCCTAAACAGTATAGGATTACAGCAGCAATCCTATTATAACTGTGGGGATATATAAATGTTTCCATTACGATTATCATTGAGGAGTTTATAGCTCATCCATTGAGTTTTTTATTTTTTAAGGGAATTTAATGTTTGTGTAATGTGCTGTACTGGCAAGCTAGAAACTGGAAGTCTCTTATTTGCTGCCAGAACTGATACAATCAGACACAGAGGGAAAACAGTCCCCAGTTTGCCCAGTGCCATCCTCAGTCCTGCCACCAGCAGGGCCCTCAATATCTGATACTTCAGGCCTTTATGTTCTCACTGGTGGTTCCCTGGTGATTACTCTCAAGGAAAAGAAAGCAGGGACAAAATAGAATGAGACTAGAAAGCTATTCAACATAGCCCATAGACATGAATGTTAGTTTTCTCTATTTTTAATGCAGTGAAGAATGACACCATAAACCTCATGTTTAGGAAAAACTGCAATGTTTGATCACAGAGTGGAGAAAAAGAGTAATTGTCCTTCCTGAGGCTGAACTGCTGCCTCTTGGGATAGCTCCAAAGAAATGTTTGGAGCAGTTTGTGTGCTATTGTGCGCTCCTGGAAAATGCCTGTTGACTTCTGGGGACCCAAAAGGGGGAATCCAGCTTACTTCAGGTACCAGATTGGAACCTAATTAGGACAATTTAACACATCTGCAGACCACCTGGTAGAATGAAACTCGGTTATGAGTTCTCCACATCTGCCAGTTTCACTGGACAATAATAAATCTGTAAACCTCTACTTGATACACTCAGCATTAATCTGTTGTGGATGTAGCTATGATATAGACAGGGCCACATGGCTTCTCTCCCATCACATGACTGAGAATACACAAATTAAGTGGGGCTTGGACCCAGCTTGAGTTGTGTCCTCACTGTAATATAGGACAAATCCAGTCAGAAGACTAAAATTTCTATTATGGTTACATGTCCAAATAGCAGCTGGATGCAGGTCACAAGCTGGAGGGTCTTACAGCCATGGTAAGTTAATATGAAAGTCTACTATTTATTTTGATTTTTTTCAAGAGTGTAAGATAAATACTGTTATTTTAAAATCGTTCATCTGTATTTTTCTTTTATTTCTCATCTTACAAGAAAGGCTTACAAGCAACATGGAGCAGAGGTGAAAGGGAGAGGGAAGCAGAATGCTAACACTGGATGGATCAATTGGGATGGAGCTTCACGAGTCAGAGAAGTAAGATGATGTATGGACATGCAACTTTGCTTCCTGATCCTGGA
Organism: Piaya cayana; assembly: GCA_013389865.1. Taxonomy (NCBI): domain Eukaryota; kingdom Metazoa; phylum Chordata; class Aves; order Cuculiformes; family Coccyzidae; genus Piaya; species Piaya cayana. The sequence continues at coordinate 36,920 of WAAB01004934.1, forward strand.
CTCAGTCATCGAAAAGTGTGTTTGTGCAGAGTCACGATCTGGATCAGAATAGGACCTAGCAGACTACTGTTTTCTTATTGGCTCTGGAGCAAGTCCAGAGAAGAGCAACGAAGCTGGTGAAGGGGCTGGACAACAGGCCTTATGAAGAGTGGCTGAGAGCTGGGGTTGNCTATATGATTCTAAATGTAATTGTGCTGTGAGTAGACTTTTTTTTTTAAACTTTGTGTAAATCTCCCACTGTTACATATAGGAAATCTGCTGTGCATAGAGTGTCAATGTGATATTTTAGATTAATATCTGATATACTTTAAACTAGAACTGGTTCTTCTACATGGAATAGGTTTGACGACTCCAACCTAAATTCCATGCACTGAAAACTGTAGAAAATGATAGACAGACAACACAAAGGCATGGGTCTTGCCATCCAGAAGGGAATGTTACTAAGTAATGTTACTTTAGTAATATACTTCAAGTAAGAGTACTTTAGGATGTTGGAATGGTTATTCTTTTGTGCTAGATTTATTCTTTTGCCTACACCTCATGTAACAAACCACTATTCCTTTAAACAGATCTTGGCATCAAGAAGAAAGTAGTCCAGCTTTTTCTTTGTTTTTAGGATTGTAACATAAACATCCACAGCTGCCAATGATCAAGAAAGTACCTTGCAATCTGTATTCACTACAACTGGCAGATCATTTTGTACTCAGTAATTCCATGTCACTTTTCACTTTGCTTTATAAGGGTAGAGGAATCTCTGAAAAAAAAAAGAAAAAAAGAAGCATACCTAGAGAATATATATATATTTAATGAAGACTAAATCTGCTAAAACTTCCAATTGAGAAGTGATGAAAAACCAGCCTGGTATCTTAAACAAGTCAGATAACCTAAAAAACCCACAACCAGTAGAGACTTTTAACACCTTATTAGCTGCATTAAGAATTGTTACTGCAATTGATGTTACTAGGTTTTGTGATGTATTTGTGTAATGAACTGCTTTTCAGCCATCCTGAGATGTCTCATATGTCAGTCTGGAGGCTGCGATTCTCCAAACAGATAGGAGTAATGAAGGTGTGTCTAGCACTAACTGAGCATGGAGTACATTTTAAAAAATGAAAACAATAATCATGCTAAATAGGATTGTTGGTTGAAGCCATTAGTATCTATCAGATGAGCTGTAGAAGCTTTGACAGAAATAGTTTAATATATTGTCGAGGGTGGCTTCTAAAGTATTTCAACCCTATAAGGTCTGAGAGGCTTCAGAAGGCTGGTTGGGTCTTTTATCACTCTCCTGAAGTTCAGGACACAGGAATGCCACCGAAACAGCTCCAGATGGGGTGATGAAATAGTTGTTCTGCCTTGAAGGGAGCTTCTTATACCTACCTACGGATCCTCTACATCCTCTGTGCACAGCCTGTACTCGCCCTACTGCCTCGTGCCTTCCCCAGCCTTTATGCATGGGGAGACAGTTCTGTCTATCTATTGTGCAATACCTTAGCTAAATGGGGAACAAGAGGAGAGAAAACAGGAATCTAGTATTGCAGGAAAAAATATGGAGATATTCTTCAGTGTGGAGGACAGCTTCTAGCACCACTGAAACCTACCTCCTCCTTTCAGACCAATGACAATTTTATGCTTACATTCCCCCTGGTGTTCCATAAAAGTTGGGTGATTTAATTTATTATAGGCAAGGAGCTATGTTAAAGAACATACACCTAATTGTAGGCTTGTGGGGGAATTTATTTTATAGTTATAGTGCTAAAAGTCACTTTTCAAATGTTGATACTAAATAGGGATGAATGTTTTGAAAAGGCACACACTTCCACGGAAGCCTTCTCAACCATTAATATTAATAAAGTCTAAGCTAAGATCTTGGCTGACAGGTGACCAGCTCCACTCCACATATTGTGCTGCAGCATGTTCTTGAGCTGCAGTTTATCAGCAATAAAAGTCAGCTTGCCTAAGCCCCACATTAGTATACGTTACAGCATTGCATATAGAAAGGGTATGATAATGCGGCTCCTGACAATCACATTGCTGCACTGTAGGTGGGTTTTGTTGTGTGATTCCCAGCCTGTTTCCCACTCATTGAATGGCTCTGAAAACACCTGGTACAGTGTGCACGGATCCTGCACTGTGTTAGGAAGAACATTGTTGTAGCTGAATGTGCTGCTTCCGCATCTTGCTGGTGGGTGTCAAGTATGGATGGATCTTGGCAAGGAGATGATAGGTATTTGTCTGCAGGGTGTCCTAAAGGGTTTAACCGTCACAGTACAAATGGTGCAATGAGAGCTTTGAAACCACATAGATCCACAACTTTTGAGACCAAAAGAGAGCATGAATATGTTCCTGTTGGTGAGAATGCTAGTGTTGAACAGGGACAATCTGAGAAGAGCTGGTGGGATCAGATCAGTAACTGCCAATGGAATCAGCAGCAACAAAATGAAGAGAAGGGATTTGGAAGGATTTTTGGAGGAGGGAGAGCTAGAATAAAAAGCCTATCAAATGTTCTCAAAGTGTTTATCTGTTACATGAGTTACATTTAAATGGTTAAATTATAATGTGTTGTACCGGGGAATAAAATACAAAAGGAAACAAGCCCTGTAGGAGTCTTTAAGAAGGGTCTGATGGGAAAAGAAGTGTTTAAAGCACATTTTTGAATTTAGCACAATCCAGAGGTGGCATTAAACATATTGTAAAAAGGCTATTCACAAGGTAACAATGTGTCTCTTGAATGAACGATAGGAGGGGAATATTTCTACTGTATTTATTCCAACCTCTCTATGGTTGTATTCCAAGGTATACAAATTATTAGTATTTATTTGGATTGCAGTAGCCCATAGCTGCTGCTGTCATGCACTAGGATCCTGTTCTGCTAGTCACTGTACAAACTTGTAATAAAAAAATCCTGCTCTATATAGTTTATTTGTTCTCATCAGGTTATTTGTAAATATATATTTTTACTACCAGTCCCTTATAGTTCCTCAGTATTGCTATAAGCATTTACAGAAATTTCTTTGAAGGAAAGAAATAAGTCTTAGTATAAGTTGGCATGCATACATGAAGATTTAGTTACCTAATTTATAAACATTTAGTAAATAGGAATTAATCTTGACATGGTGGATTTTGTGCTGAATTAAATAATCATACTTACAGTCTATAATGAACTTGGACAATAGGTAAATTAGTCCTTCATTAAAATATCATGAAGGAAAACGCATAATCTGCAGCAATGCCCAGAGGAAAAATTACTGTTGTTTTAAATGAAAACACTATTGTTAGCAAATTTGTGAGGTTGCTTTTAGCTTGGGTTTTCTTTGTTTTGTTTTGGGTTTTTTCCCCAAAACTGTGTAATGGATCTTCCTGTGTATTGTCTCTATTGTGACATTTCCAGTTCAGAGTATTAACCAAATACCCCGAGTTTATTTGGAAGTCAGAGATTAGACAAACCTGTAAATTTCCTTTCATTCATTTGTCTCTGCACTACCTGCTTCTCAGCAGCAGACATAACAGTATGTGCTTTTACATCTGATTAATGCTAACAAAAGCTGTGATTAAAACACCCTTGAATTCTTCTGTCATACAGCACAATTTAAAATTGTGAATTATCCTTCAAAACAGCACAAGTGGTACAATTGCACATTAGCATAACTGCAAACCTTATTTACACAAGCACAAATGTTGTGTAAATTGGCTTTAAGTGGGTTTTAAATGGCAATCACTTGGTAGGTGTTTTCAGAACTGCTAAATAAAAAAAAATAGCTATAGTGCAATATTTTACAAATGAATACTTTTAATGGGTCTATTTTCAATTGAATTGACTATTAAAGCAATGAAGGCAGAAAATGACAACAGTTATTTAATCTGGGATGCAATATAAATAGTGGAACATTTTTGAATTGTTCAGCATCTTGTAGCAGAAAGTATTTGTGAAAGTCAAGTGGTTATTAAGCTCACAAACTCCCTGCTTTGCTTTTCTATCATGTGCAGCCATCAGCTTGGAGACATACACAGCTATGGGACAACAGAAATTCAGGCTGTCTGGTTTATAATTTTTGCTGAGCTTAGATGGTATCGGTTTATTAGTCCTCCTGTTGAGGTACTACTCTCAGCACCTTCAGAGAGCAAGGACTCCTTAGCAGAAACTGTGCAGCTCTTCTCTTTGCAGCTACCCTGCTGGACCTGAGCCCTCCAGGACATGGATCGTGCCTTCCTAAAAAGCTCCAGCCATACTGCTGCTCATTGATATTTATGTCATCAGTAGGATGAGAAAAAAGAGGTTTTCTCTCTCTGCTCTTATTTTTGCCCTGCCTTTTGTTTGTTTATAGGACTGTCTTAAACGTACCAAGATCAAGTCCCTGGTTTAGGAAGAACTACATATGGGGACCTAGAAATGGTCCCCGTTCTAAGGAAGTGTCTTATTGTCTCTCATCTCTGTGCCCTAGAGAGTGTCCTGTGTAAGAGACATGGTGCTGACGGGTGACAGCAAAAACCCAGGTGTGGCCATACACAGTCCATTGGCAAGTGTGTAAAGATGGCAAGGAGAATAGAGGTCAACAGAGTGACACGATTTTATATTGAGGTATGGTTTTTATTTGTTGTGGTGGATAGATAAGTTGCACATGGCTTGCCAAATCTGACTGTTTTGGTGGCGGTTAATCAGGTCAGTTATTAGGTTTGATCATCCTCAGGTCTGAGACATATTCAAGTTTTTCATAGTAGCCTAGTTTCTTAATCTTTGTGGGAAAATTAGACTAGAATAGAATGGTTCATTGGGAAGGGACTTACACCAATCATCTACTCCAAATACCCATTGAAATGAATACTTGAATACTCTGTGCAGTTCTGGACCCCTCAGCACAAGAAGGATGTTGAGGCTCTGGAGCGAGTCCAGAGAAGAGCAACAAAGCTGGTGAAGGGGCTGGAGAACAGGCCTTATGAGGAGTTACTGAGACAGCTGGGGTTGTTTAGCCTGGAGAAGAGGAGGCTGAGAGGAGACATCATTGCTCTCTACAACTACCTGAANGTACAAGATGACCCAAAGAAAGACACGCTATGCTGCAAAGCCTGCCACAGCTGGGGCAAAGAAAGCAGACATCAAGTTTAACATCATTCCTTGTGTTTAAGCTACATTTTTTCTCTGAAATATTGTGGTTTAGCCCCGGCCAGCAGCTAAGTATCATGTAGCCACTGTTTCACTTCTCCCCCTCCCCAATAATAGTAATAATAATAAAGAATATAAAAAAAACGAATGATGCACATTTCAATGCAATTTCTCACCAAGTGACAATCCAACATCCAGCTGTGCAGCCTGTCATGAGCAGTAACTGCAGATCCCTGAGCTCTGGCCTCCAGCCATCTTCCAATTTACATACTAAGCATGATGTCATATGATATCAAATATCTCATATCAAATATCTCGTTGGTCAGGATGGGTCAGCTGTCTGGCTATACCCCCCCCCCCCCCAGCTTTTTGTGCATCTCTATACTTGCAAAACATAGGGAACTGAAGAAAGTCCTTGATTTCTTAGTAACAACTAAAAACATCAGTGCATTATCAACATTTTTCTCATACTAAATCTGAACAACAGCAGTTGCTGGGAAGAAAAGCAACTCTATCCTAGCCAAAACCTGGACAAATACTCCCAGTTTAAAGTGACTTTTCTTACAAGAGACTGATGGGTCCAAGGATTCTAGACAGACACTTGTTTCCCAGATGGAAAAAAATGCCTGTTCTGAACTTCAGGCAGGAACTCAGTGGTAGTTAATGACTAATATATCAGAAATAAGAATATGGTACCAAGCCAGAGAACAGAGTGATTCTACCTGAAGGGAGAGGGAGAAAGGCATTGATGCAGTCAGCAGGTCCTCAGACTCTCTGAGGGACCTTGTATGTTGTGTTCCTCTTGGCTTTACATAAGGAGTTTCTTTTGGGCTAGAATGGTGTCTAGCAGACCTAGCAGTGAGAGATTTTTCTTTAATTTTGGACTGAACTCTGTAAATAAATGGTTATTAGCTATGTCACATGTTGAAGTGTGCTCCTCCATGGGCTGAAGAAATTCACAACAAAGCATAGAGCAAACAGTTCAGGATAGAGAACTCTTGGTGGGGACAGTGGTCAACACTCAATAGAGTCCTCTGGCATCTTAAATAGCAAATTGAAATTAGATCCATTTATACTTCAAATTCAGTTAATAAGGTAATCTACAAAAACTATAATACTATCAAATATCTGTTATTGAATGTAAGAAGTGAGATGAAACAAGAACATTTTAACAGAGGAGACGCCATTTTCTCTTCTTCTACAAACAGCAATTATTCTGCCTGTCTACCCTAGATCAGCCACTGGAATTACACAAGCCTAAAACTTGCATGAAATCAGAAACATGATTGTTTTAGGCTTCATTCTCTGCACCATACAAACAGGCAGCTCACAATCAGACCTGGTACATAAAGCCTGTTTATCAGAGTAGTGATGTTTAGAGGTTTTATGCTGTTGTATTCAAGCTAATATTTCAACTGATTCTAATCTGCTTGGATTCATATCCCTAGTGTTTTCTCATAGATGAAGGATTTGAATGAATCAAGCACTAATCAGTCCCTGATAAGATCTGGTGATGTTTGTCCTATGTTTGGCATTATGCTGCCTTTTTTTTTCTTTTTTTTNGTTGATGATATGTTTATTTTTTTTTATATTAAAATAATATTATTTTTTGTTTTTATTTTTATGTGTTTTTTTTTTTTTTTTTTTTTTTTTTTGGTCCCTGCTGCCTGTAGGTCTTCCCCATTCCAGCTGAGTGCAAAATCAGTGCCATTCCCCTTCTGAATTTATAGCGATAAGTGAGTGGAGAACCTAGCTGCTTTGTCTGTATGAGGAGGGCAAAATGATGTCCCATCAATGATGTCTTCTGGTTGCAGTTACACAAATGTCTGATAACACTTTCAGCAACTGAAGCAGATCCTTTGGCTCGTAGTTTTCAGTGTCTGCACATACACATAGGAATGAGAGTGACAAAAACTCCAGCTGGATGCTGCATGCAACAAGCTTAGCCTCTAAAGGCAATGAAAAGGGATCCTCTCTGAGACATACCAAAGTCAAACAGGTCATAGAGTATCATAAACGATCATAAATAAATGTTCCTTCTGAAATCCTTTAGATTCCCTTCTCTGACTTTTTGCACCTGAGGGCTATTCCCAAATCTCACATCTGATGGTAAATTTCTTCTAATATTCAGTCTAAATTTATTTATGGCAAATTTGGATTCTATTATTTGAATATTATTTATTCACATACATTTGTTGTGTGCCAGTTTCATCCTTTAGCTTAAATAGATGTTCTCCCCTTTGGAGAAGATGCTCCTTTGATATATTTATAGGGAGAACTATTTCACATATCAGCCTTCATTTTGCTAGGTCAAGGAAGCAAAGATCTCTTAAAAAGAAAACCCTCCATCTTTCAAGATATCTTCACAACTTTTCTCTGCCTTAGTTAAGTGTGAACTCATCTTTCCTGGATGTACTTTTAGGAAATATATTGGTTTTTAACCTAAAGTCTGGTTGTGGGTCCACACATCCAGTATTTCCTTGGTTTGGCTTAAAAATATGTTGTCTGATGCAGTCTAGAATCATATTTGCTTTGATCAGCTGTCATAGTTATTCACACTGTCAATCACAGTGTTCTTTCAAGTTGTTATCCTCCTGTCTTGATTCCATCTGAGGATCTTCCCCTTTTCAGCAGAAATACTTGATAACAGCACTGCACCTTGGGCTATTTCAGTCAGCCCACTATGATATTGCAAACCTCCACATGAATAGTTTTTCTAGCTTCGTGTCACTGTTGAATTTTTACCACATGGGCTAAGCCTATGGATGAAATCCAAGAGCAAATAAAGGACTCGGGTACCTATGCTTACAACTTGCATTCCATAACAGTTTAGGTTTCCAGCCCTTGATGCACAGTTAAGCTCTTGGACAGGGCCTGTAAGTTCCTCGAGCAGGACACAGGAAGAACGTGGACATGTTAAAATGCAATCTTGGAAGAACCAAGTGTCAAGAAGTGTGAAGAATAAGTAGAGATGCAGTACCGCATTTGCTTTTTAACCCAGTCTCCAAATGCCACGGAAGACAACATGTATACCTAAACTAGAATTGCAGGTATTTACTGAGTCCACAAGTTATTAGGGCTAGGTACCATTAAAATGTGAGGTGAGAAGATAGATTGCACTGTTGGACATGCACTAAGTCATCATTGTGGCCTCAAGCTGCACCAGGGAGGGTTCAGATTGGACATTAGGAAAAACTTCTTCACTGAAAGGGTTATGAAGCACTGGTACAGACAACCCAGGCAGGTGGCTGAGTCCCCATCCCTGGAGGTATTTAGAAGATGAAGTCCTTAGGGGTATGATTTAGTAGCAAACAAGTATGGTTGGACTTGATGATCTCAAAGGTCTTTTCCCACCAAGGGATTCTATGATTCTAAGATCTTCTCATTCTTTTATCAGACACTAACTGGAGCTATCTTATAAATAATAAATAAACGCTTTCCCAAGGCCAAAGCAAAAATTCTATGTCCCTGCAGGACATACCAGGAAAGAAATTTGCTCAGTCTGTTTTTCTACTGATTCCAACATCACCAAGAGGCTTCCTGGCAAGATTCCTCAGCACCATACCAGCAAGCTAACCAAACTCAATAGTTTTAAAAGATCAATACTACTACTAATAAGAACAACCATAATAGCAACAATAATAAATCACCTAAAGAAGAAATACAATCTTTCTTGCTCCAGTTTTTAACTCTCTCCTCAGTGATATCTTCTGTGTTTTAATTCCAAATTCACCTCAGTGCAAAGACTCTCAGCTCAATCTTCCAGGAAAGCAGTTCATCCACACTTAAGCTCACACAGACACTTTACAAATCTCACTTTACAACTGAGGTTAATTGGTCAAGGCTGATGAGCTTTGTTTAATGAAGGGCCATTTATATATTGCCTTTTGGATGAAGGTTCTATATTTTAGAATTCAAGAGAAGGTAAAAGGAGAAAATCAAAAGGCACCAAATGAGTTAATACCAAGGAGGTTGTTTTTATACTGTTTTCCCAAATAGGTATTATTAATTGAAGATTTGCTTCTGGAGGATTTATTAATACTAACCTTACAGTGTGTGCTTACTTTCTCAGACCTCATGTACCAAAATGGACTTCCATGGAGCTGCTTAGAAACTTGCAGCAGTCTGCATTTAATCTGAGCAACGTTGGCTGCTTGAGATGAATATATCAAGGATTAGCTGCCCAGGCTGTGTATCTCCAGTCTGAACTCATCTCTAACATTCCCAGTACGGTTTCACTGCTTCATCCTCTGAAATAATCTAAGTTCAGAGTGTTAAGCACTCATTTTTACTATGCTGTTAATGCAGCTTTTAAATTTTAGTCCTATTTGTTTTCTCTTGTTATGCTGAAAGAAAAATAAAAAATAATTTAAAAAGAATCTTTACTTCTAGCGCTCTGTGCTGGCACCCAGTGCTACCTGGCAGACCTTTAAACTGTCGATTCTGCATGACTAATTGATTGCTTCAGCTGAGGTTAATTAATTAATTAGTAGCAGGGCTGCATTAAAGATTGGAGGCATTCAGAACTCCCATAATGGACGTGAACTTTATTAGTACATAAAATGAGTGTTTAAAATCCACACAGCAACTAATATGCTCTTGAGGCTTTCATTAAACAAACCTATAAAATTACTTGCTTCATTATGTATTTTAGTTACTTTCTTCACATTGTACGGTATCTCTTCACCTTTTTCTTTTGCCAGCCAGTTTTAAGTGCCTATTTGAAATCAATTTCTCTAATAATGGGCTTAATGAGCTCATCAATTAAGGCTGCCATAATGGAATGTAACTGTGTGGTTTCAGTTATCAGTTAAACTCTGGAACTAATTTCCATGCTTCATCTATCAAAAATGATTGGCTAATATTGTTTAGCTTCTGCTTTAGGACGATAGGGAGACCTCGGGCCCTTCTTCACTAATGTCCGAAGGGCTGAATTTCTTCTTGGAGAAGAAGAAAGGGAGGGAGGTGAGGTGGGATAGAAAGAACAATAAGCGGAGGGATTTGGGCCCCTATCTGGATCTGGAGGAAGTGTGATCCTGTATTTCAATGCCAGCATGGTAATTAGTAGTAATGGATTACATTTTCAGGCGTATTAGATAAAATGATCGTTCCACATGAAAAATCCCATTATGAGTTTCTTACCTCTCGCTCCCTCTGTCTCTCTCCTGCTTTTGCTCACTCTCTCTGTTTTAATAACCATTGCCCTTTTCTGTGACCCCTTTAAATAATGGTATAAATGGTCAACAGACCTAAACATATAAATATTTCTTTAAAACAATGCTCTCACTTTTATAGTAGCCAAACCTGAATTTCGGAAAGTGCTTTCTCTGTGCAGGAAAGAACAGATACCTTACCAAGCACAAAAATATATCAAGCCAAGAAAAACTCCACAAATAAATGGAGTGTGAAAAAAAAAATTAAAACATACTGCTAAAGAGCAGGGTAAAAAAGAAAAATCATAGGTTATACTTTCTATTTGTTTAATTAATTAATAATGACAATTTATTTGTTCTTGCCATTCAGATTAGATGTTTTCAGGTTAGCACGCTATAAAATATCTAACTGTTGGTGGGATTTCACTGTTTCTCAGACGTAATTGAAATGTTCCGGGTTAACGGAGGCAAAATTTGGCTCACAATCCAGATGTTGATGGAAATGTTAAAATCTCTTTAGCTGTCAGAAACTTTATGAGTGTGACCCCTGTCATGGCTGTATTTATTTCTCTTTCAGTGGCATCCGTGCCGCTCTAGGCATTTTCCAAGTGTTTGTAGGGAATGAAGGAAGGCCACGTTTTAGAGGGAGAACAGCAGGCTGCAGGCTGGCTGGAGGGGAACAGCAGGGATTTTTTAATCAAGGCCCTTTACATTCAGTGTAATAGGACTACTCTTCAAGTAAGTGGCTTGAAACCAATTAAATGGATGAAAGATGACTTTTAGGAGGTTATAAGCTAGGGCAAACTGAAGAGGATCTTGAATGGACAGAAAGATTTTGTGGAAGCTTCCTTCTCAAAGGGAGTGATTATTATCTGGCTGTTGGTCTGCAAGTGATTTTGTGATTGATTGTGCATTAATTTTCTGGCTCTGATCTTGCACCAGTGCTCACGGTTGACGCTAGTTATGTGAACTGAGTGTGTTATTTATATGGAGTAAACTTTCCTCTTGAAATTAATACTGCAAAGACTTTTCTTGTGGAGTAGCAGAAATTGTGGTAAAGAGAATAAAACCAGTTTGCAAACTTCTTTATAATAACCATGCTCAAATAATCAAGCTGCACAGTATGAGAGAGTGAGCTGTATTGTAAAGATAGAAAGAATTTTCTAGAAAATAGATTATTTTTTAATTATTTGGTAATATAATATCTGGGGTTTTTTTTCAAATTTGACTTTGTAGACAACTAGAAAAACAGAATGTTGGCAAAGAAGATTTAGAGTAAACAAATTCCAAACCCTATAATTTTCTTGTGTATTTTTAACATTTTTCATGATTTGTAAGTTTTCCAAGAAAAGGTCAAAGACATAATATCAAAGAATCCAAGAGAAGAATCCAAGAATAGAGAATCCAGGTGCAGATTCATCTTGCCTCACCTTCAGTTTGGTATAACAAAGCACAAATTTTCCCAATGCTTAAAAAATCTTTTAAAGATTTTTTTAATCTTAAAAGTAGAAATCTTTTGCTTACATGTTATATATATCATTGGGGGACTGAGAGAGACTTAAGCTTGATTTTCTCTTGCAAGCTGGATTTTAATGTCATTGATGAAATGTAGGTATGGCACTTGTAAAGCAAATGTTACTTCAGTGCTGCAATTCATAAAATTGTAGAAAAGGAGAAATGCAAGTGATAGACATGAAGAATAGTCATATATTTAAATCCCATGCTCTGAACTCTGATTTAGCTCCTGATTCTTTTGCAGAACCCCCTGACCATTCAGTTTTAAAAAATCCCACTGCTTCCATAGTTAATCAGAATGGGGACTGTGCCTGCGATCCTACTTTGCCACAGATCTTTAATTCTGCTCTCTGGAACATTTTTTTTGTATCTCTTTGGTTTTGCATTTACAAGGCTGTTGGGATTTGTAACTGCATTTGCTCAAGGGCTGGCTCCAACAGGATGCACAAGCTCCTACTTTCCCCTTTACTAATGCAAGATGCTTCTGCATCCCTGTGATGGGATCAGTCCATTGCGCAAGTCAAGGACCACAGGCAGCCATGTGTCCTAGAAAGCAGAGTTCTTTGGCAAATCCTAGTGGTATAAGAGCAGAGGAGAACTGAGTGAGCTTCAATTGTTTGCTGCTGGTTTTGTGAGCTTAAGAGCAGGAAACTGTAATTTCTACATCTAGTCTTAGGGTTTGCATTGGCCTTGATCTGCTGTACCCACTAGTCTTCAGCTTTCATTTTTTTAATGATAGAAGATGATTTGTAACTAATAGCAAAGAAGATAGCAGGTTTATTCCAAATTCTTGATTTTTTTTTAATTTATATGTCCTTATTCAATACTATTGCTATTATTAGAAGGCATTCAAAGAAGTGAGACTGTGTCACTGTCCACCAAGGTTTCATTCTCTGTGCTTAGATATGTGCTACACCTTTGTCACAGGAGAAGAGAAAGGGAATGTGGCAGACCTTGAAACTGTGTATGAAAGAGTTCTAAATAATATTAATAATAGAAATTTTTTAAAGTCTGTCTTTAAGGCTTGAATGGGCTCTACGTGCCCTATTTATGCCTTTTAATTTTTGAACAATAGCTGTGGAGTTTCTTTCCCTGCAGCACACAAGCGAGGTTAAACATTATTTCTGTAACAGCCTTTTGTTTCCAGCTCCCATGGAGAGAGAGGGAAAAAATTGAGATAAAGAAGTGTTATTAAAATTGTGACACACGGCTCTGGGAGTACGTTAAGGATAGAAGGAGCCAGGACGTCAGGAACGAAATAATGAAATGCAAAAATCACCCAGACTGACAATTGGGAGCCTATGTAGCAGCTTAGCCTGTTGGTCCAAGGCTATTTGTCATAATCAGCGGCACTTTTCTCATTAGCAAAAAGCCATTACCAGTGGACTTTATCAGCAGCTGTGAGTTATCAAGGGGCACACAGCAATCCTAGCGTGTAGTCGTGGGGTTCAACCAGGGTCCGGCTGCTTTAATAAGCCGCCAACTCTTTCCCCAAGTTCCCAGTCAGGTGTCACTGCCATTCCTGGTGAAGCAGCTGAGTGCGGTCTATTAACCACCTCCCTCTGGTGCCTTCCCACTCCCCAAGCTCGGAAGCAAAGCCTCTTCTCCTTCTTACTTTCCCCTTCCCTCCCAACCCAATTAGAGTCCAACTGGGCTAAGTCTTTCCTACTTGTCTGGGTCAGACCTTCTCTCTCCTTTCCTCTTTTCCACATCTCTGCTAGCTTTGTCCACTGCAGCTTGCTCAACCTCCTTGAATGGACCAAGTTGTTCTTCTCTTTCTTGCTCTTTCCTCTTGTATCAGAAATGGTATGACCAGCAGGTCTAGGGAGGTTATTCTTACTCTGTACTCAGCACTGGTGAGACCGCTCCTTGAATACTGTGTTCAGTGCTAGGCCCCTCACCACAAGAAGGATGTTGAGAGCAATGAAGCTGGTGAATGGGCTGGGGGACAGGCCTTATGAGGAGTCGCTGAGAGAGCTGGGATTGTTTAGTCTGGAGAAGAGGAGGTTGAGAGAAGACCTCATAGCTCTCTACAACTACCTGAAAGGAGGTTGTGGAGAGGAGGGAGCTGGCCTCTTCTCCCAAGTGACAGGGGACAGGACAAGAGGGAATGGCCTTAGGCTCCACCGGGGAGGTTCAGGCTGGATATTAGAAAAAAAATTTTCACAGGAAGGGTCATTGGGCACTGGCAGAGGCTGCCCTGGGAGGGGGCTGAGTCATTTTCCCTGGAGGTGTTTAAAAGATGGGTGGACGAGGTGCTGAGGGGCATGGTTTAGTGGTTGATAGAAATGGTTGGACTCGATGATCTGGTGGGTCTTTTCCAACCTGGTTATTCTATGATTCTATGATTTTATGATTCTCCATGCTCTTTCCATGGTGTATAAAGCTCAAGTTGGCAGATGTGTCATCCCTTTCCTGCACATCAATAGGACAGATTGCATTCTGCAGGAGCAATTTCAAACCTGCTCTGAACTGCTATGAGTCTGCTGATGTAACATGTTAAATTGGCTGTGATTGTGCTCAAACTGAGATTTTTTTTTTCCCTCTATGCTCTGTGTTGCTTGCCCTGTGAGATGGATAGTCCTATCTTACCCTCTTAAGACATATTCAGACATTTCTTTTGTATAAGTATTCTCCATGATCTTTTCCAGAGATCATGTTCTGGCTCCTGCAGGTGATTAGGGCAAAAAATTTGGCCTTTTTCTGCCCATGCTATGTTGCCTCCATGACAGATTTGTAAATCAGAGATTTGTAGGAAGACAATACTATGGGTTTTTTTTAACCAGAACCATTGTGCAAGTCTGAAACCCATTAATTATTGTCTCCATTGTGAATTTATATGCAATATACTATCTATAGGAAATTTTTACCACCATTGTCCTATGGTACAGATTAATAAGTCTCACATTTGGTTTGGAAACATACTAAAAACATCATATTCCAGCTTTCTGAAACTGGATGGAAAAGCTGAAAGAGCAGATTGTCTTCAAACTCTCTAATTATTTTAATCTTATTTAAGTTCTATTCAATATTTCTGAGATACTGTCTGGGAGACCATGTTACGAAGCAGGACCCCAAACAAAGAGCTACATTGCCTCAGTTAAAAAAAAAAAAAAAAGCTGTAATCAAGCATATACCAAGTTTTCTCAGGGCTCTGCATTGGTAGTGATGGGGAACTGGGGACTGGTATGATGAGAGTGGCTCTCAGCACACAGTTGCCTGACAAGCATCAAAGCTCTGTCAGCTCCCAGGAGAGGGTGAAGGAGATATCCAAAGAGGGACCACAAGGTGGCTCTAAATATATTGAGGAGGAGATTCCTTTCCTCCTTTCAGCTATCTTAAACATCTACAATGGGAAAAGTGACTGCTTTGTTTTTACACATGTGAACTGTATTGCCACAAAACAGATCTAGCAACAGCTTATTCTCTCAAGAAACACACACCAACCAGGGAATGAATGACTACCTGGCTAGTAAGAAAGGGGTGTCAGTGATGACAGCATTATAAATCTTACTTCCCCCAGTATCATCCATACAGACATAAAATCTTCATTTTTTTTCTACTTTTCCTCCATGTTTTTGGGATTTCTTTTTGCTCTTAATAGGTAAGATGATAATATGCACAAGTCACACCCATATATATATTCTATTACCTTAGATTTTAGGGAGAAAGCAGACTGTAGTTTGGAAAAGTTGTCAATTTATTTGCACTGCAAAGAGCAGAGTTATAAGCCTCTGAAATACAAGTGAATCAATTGTCTGTCAGCAAGGAACACCAAACACCCACTGGCTTCTACAGCAGGAGTGAGTGGTTCAGGCAGGGAGGCAGGGAACTGGATCCTGAGTGTAAAATGCAAATTCTAGCAGATTGCATCCATTCAAGGGAAGACCAAGGAAAAAAATATTTTCCACTCTTTCTTATTGTGTTTTTCCTTAGTGACTTTGGTAAAAAGAGAATGCAATTGACCTTAGAATCTCTTTTACCTCTAGTAAATTTTAAGATTTGTTATATAAAAGTGGATGCAATGTGCTGCTTTAAATATCAGATATTTTAAACCTCATGAGGGATTTGTCTAATGTTCTCCACCTTTCAGATCTGTGCAGTCCTATAGCTCAGGCTGTTGTCTAATGCAGATTTTCTTATCCTAGAAAATGTAAGAAGTGTCTTCAAGGAAAATCTTACAGCTTAAATCAAATAATAATAATAAGCATACCTTTGAGATGTCTATAAGAAAAAACCTGATCGGTACATGATGTTTATGTCAAATTACATTCTTTACTGTAACTGAGCACAGAAAGTAAATAATCTTGTTATTTATCTTGCACATTGGCCCACTTCAAGACAGACAAATGCATCCTGTAACTGATTAGAAATAGGACTGTAATCTCAGCTGCAGGAATCAGCAAGGAATTGTTCTCAAGAGACAGAAGCAGAGGGAAAGAACTGGAGGGGAAAATCACTCACTTTTCTTGATCAGTTGTTGTCCAAAAAAACCCCAAACAATCCATCAAAAAAAATCAACCTAAAAAAGAGAGAATGATCATATCACATCTATTCTTTTGGACAGAATTATAACCAAAGAGTTGTGATACTGGAGTTATTACATATTTCAGATAATATACATTGAACTTGCAACTCATTTTATTCTCTTCCTGTGTATGTTTCCCAATCTTCTTCTTTGAAGATTAATAGAATTCTCAATAGACTAGAAAAGCAACCTTGCTTTTGCTTGGGCTCAAATACAGCAATCACTAATCAGCTTATTATTGTTATTTTGTATAGATAGCTTATGCAAAAGAATGTTTAACCTGGCTAAATGTAAGTAGAAAATAATAATCCCAGATATCACTATGAAATAAGTTTAAAACATTGACAATGCTTGGAATGGTTTAGAAATATTAGCGGAATACAAAAAGGAATAAATACATTATCTAATGCAGAAGGAAATATGAAAGTCTACTTATATGAAGTAAAATATCTCATAGAGATAGCAGCGTTTGGTTCTGCTCCCAATTCAGCAATTAACTTTAAACCTTAAACCTACATTTATGCTTTTTTCTGCTTTGGATCCTTGCAATGCTCACCAGAAGTGACTATTCACTGCCGTTCTGCTGCTGATTTTCTGAGAGCAGAACTGTATCAGTGAGTCAGCAGCACAGCTAAGAGCACGGAACCTGTCCAGGTGTACTGCAGGCATTGCCATGCTGCTCCCACATTGGACATAAACAAGTGGTCGCCTCTACATGAAACTAAGAGGTGTCACTTGAAGGGACCTATGTTAATTAAGCGGAGTGATAAACAGTTCCGCGTTACTGAAAAGGGCATCAGGATGGATCTTGGGAATGAATTCTCCTAAGGTGTCGAAGGCAGTCCATAATCCTAAAAACACAATGCAAATTAAGACAGAATTTAGATGGAGTAATCTCCAGAGAAGGCACTGGAATATAGAGCTTTATGCCAACTGCAGATTAGGCTACAAAATCCTATAGTTCTGTTTATGCTGAGAGCACTGATGTAAAAATTCCACCAGCTTTTACGAAAAGATGCTGGACAGTGAGCCTACTTTTCTGAAAGGTCTGAGGCTTCTGAAGGCTGTGTTTGTGTTTGTGAGTGTGCATGCTGTAAGCATCTTTGAACAACAATGCTACTTTTGAAAGACAAGTGCTTGTGGATAAACCTAGTCTTTGTAATTTATTCTGCACATCTTGAATACTGAGAAATCTTGAGAAGCTTAGCTTTCCTGACAGAGCTGGAGTTGTATCAGATCCTCGTTTATAAGGATGAATGAGTGATGCAGAGAGTTCAAGTGACAGTTCATTCTCTTTTAAGCCTCTGCTCAGCCAGTCTCAATTTGCAGAAGGAGATGGAAGGGGAAACAGGGAATGAAGTACTGTATATAGACAAAAATCACAGATTGTAAGATGGAAAAGACCCCTTAGACCATCTAGTCCACAGACTTCCAGGAAGAGGATGCACTATGGGGAGAAGTGACAGCACATTCTCAAGAGTGAAGATCACAGTAGGATCAAGAATTGCTAACAGAAGAAAGTGGTGATGCAAGGCTGAGAAGTCCAGGTGCAAGGCGAGTCTGTCCCACCTTAGTGTTACTCTTACCTTTCTCTAAATCCCTATGCCATATCAGAATGTTAGAAGTATCTAAAAGAAGAGATAATCCTAGTCAGTTAATCTGGAAAATGAACCTAGTAATTTTAGGTAATGTTCATATAGTGATTGGGTCTATTTTTTTTTAGAACTATTACCAAATAATGTGCCCCGGTGGTTTTTGTCACCATCAGTGCTCCAAACCTAGTTATGTCCTCTTTCAAATTATTTATGTTCTGAGCCCTGTATTCTTGCCCTTGAAAGGTATCTCTTTTTAGATTGGATACTGAAAGATCAACTATAAAACAAGAAGTTTAATGAGGGAAAAAGCAATAATATTTTTCCCTCCCCTTTACCTGACCCATCGTTAAGCTTATATGACATTCTTTCATTTGCCTTTGATGTCTCCTTTCCATTTCTTATCTCCTTATTTTCTTTCATTCCCATGAAGTCCTGTTCTGTATATCAGTGTTGTCCATGTTCTTGCACTCAGCAGTTTTTTGTCACAAGTTTGGACAATCTTGACTGAAGTGACAAGGTCACAGAAATTTCTGATGAGTTTTGTGAAAATAGTAATAAAGAAAGGAGTAAACCTCTGTAGGAAAGGGATATCTCTTAGACATAAAGGGACATACTCAGGAGATTTTCTGAACAGCATATTTCATGTGTCCCATGGAAAGTACTGTTGAATTTTATGTTTAACCTCATCTTCTAGCATCATGTACGAGTTTTTGTTCCTATGTGACATCTGCAAATCTTAAATATCATTACTACTCTTTCTTCCCCAAGCTCTCTTAAAACTTCAGGTTGTTTTTGAACTCATATTCCTGTTTAGCTTTGGATAATCAGAAAAGTATTTCTGAACAAGTAGGAAATATTTAATATTTCAAACCTTTCTGCCTTATCCTAATGTAATTGGTCCATTTTTTAGCTATGAAAGCAGCATGGTTTCCATGCCTGCCCATGAGTGTCATTATGAGAAATGGCTGCAACTTTACTGTTTATTATTACATGTTACGATGCTCAGGTTTGCTTCCTTCATTTTTCCCGGGATTTAAAAATCTTGAGGAAAAACCCATAAAACTCTTTAATTAGCTGTGAGAGAACAAAACAGCCTCCCGAAAGAAACAGGAGCACTCACACGGTGCATTGGGGTGCAGCAAGCACAGTATGACATATTAAACCCCCTGTCTTGCCAGAGAAAGCAAGGAGACTTCAGCAACTTGCAGTTCAGGACCACAAGAAATAGATAAGCTTTGAACCATTCCCTGAAGGTTAATGGGCTTGGATGCTGGCAGCCCAGTGGGGAATGCCAGAATAAAACTCTTTCCTCTGAAAATCCCCAATCACTGCTCTGCAGGCGATCATACACAGGACCTGGCAGCATCAACACATGCACCCATCTCCCATCTTTTCACAATGGTGCGCAGAAAGCAATTGCTGTTTAGGTACAGAGATCTTAAACTATTATAAACACTTTGCTTGGGCCAAATACTTCTGCAGGAGGTTTGCCAGACAAAACTGTCCTAAGGCACGTGCTGCAGACAAGGCCACGGCTGCCCTTCTGGCATTATAAATGCATATGAAAGCTTAAAGTTCTCATAGGAAAAGAGCTTTCATGCCTTGAATAACTTAAGCTTTGCCTCAGAGCGATACAGTTGGAGAAAAGGAGTTGACAGCCTAAGCCCAAAGAGTGCTAGCACCCAGTTTCTGTGGATGGCCAAGACCAGATACTTAGTGGGAGAACTGAGAGCCCTGCAGGAGACTAGTCTTTGTTAGGATAATATGTGAAAGCATAAGCCTCACTATAATCTCCAACAATTAGAATTATTTTCAATTCTGAAATTCTGAATTTTCAGTTCAATACACATTCCTGGTTTTGTGTCTGTCTCTCCACCTGTACTCTGACTGCTTTTTATTAGCTATATAACATTGTATAAAGCTGATTTAATAGAATTTCAGATGGCAATAAGCATAGATTTCTCCACTGAAAGACAAAAAAATAAAAGCCTGCCTTCTTCCTAGGCAATGAGACAGTGCCCAGGGACATATATATACACCTTATAGTAAATTAAAAAGCATGGGGGGAAAAATAGGAAAACAAATTCCTCAAAATGGCTACTAGAGCTTTACCCGGTTGAAGCTGAGAGGAACCTATCGGTAGATGTTCATGCATTTCAGTCAAGCTTTATGAGACCAGTTAAACATTTCACAAAAGTTCCAGTGTTAAGTGGTTTAATTAATTCACTTCAGTTCATGTGGAATTGGGGAGTCTAACAGAAATGAAGCAAACAAATAAAGAAAGGCAAGGCTGGTTTGGCTCTAAGTGATTATTTTCCTTTCCAAATGGAGCTATCTTTTCGAACACAAAAAAAGGGAAAATAAAGCCTGTGGCTACAACAGGGTTAATAGTAAAGACTGCTATTTTTTTTTTCCGTTTGAAATGGCTCCGTGGTTCGAGAATGACTCTTTGCTTCCCCTCTTAATCTGTATTTTACGAGTGAGAAGCTTTGCATTATGCAAATCGTTAGATAGGAACAGGTGACATTTCAGCAAAGAACATGATCAGCAGCCCGGGCCTGGATTGGGCTGCTGATTTATACATTAGTATTTGTCACAAGGATCACAAGTATTTCAGTCTACATTCTGCAATTTGCTTTTCTATTTTTTTTCTCTCCACAATCCTTAAGGTGGAAACTTCATCAAAGTATTTAAAACACACTGGTCAGACCAAAGGGAGCTTCTTTTGTTCTGGAATGGGAAAGAACCAGCAGAGCTTTATTTTGGTGACCACTTGCTGGTGTTAATTGTCACTGCCTGGTTTAGGCTTTGCTGCAGCTTCATGACAAAGCAGAGCACATCTGCACAACTCCAGAGACAGATTCTCTGCAGCACTGATGAACACACTGGTAGTCCTTACTGCACAGCAGGGACCATCAGAAGAACAACTTGGACTTTTGTTTAAACTTTGTGAACCATGTAAACAACAGACATCTTTAAAGTGAAAGATATGTCACAATGCAACTATTTACAGTCCTTTATTTCCCCCCCCCCCCTTCTGGACCTTCTTTAATAGCAGACAGGCTCAATACAGATTGATTTGCGTGCCATGAGATGTGTTTTGGACTGTAAATTATTTCTGGAAAAAATACAGAATTTACTGTCACTGAATTTAAGATCAGGAACAGTTGTTTTTCTTCCCTTCATCTTCTAGTTCTCTGAAGCATCTTAGGTTTGCTTTTGTAGTGGCTATGCTGCTCCCCTGCTAAAATATTAACTGTAACAGTAGCTTAAATCAGGGAAGCGGAGAGGTTATTAAATGGCCAGAGTGTCAAGCAAGTTCAACAAAGATGTTCACAACCATCTGCTAGTGCTCCTCAGCATAGACAGAAGAAACATGTTTGATGTGAAGGACATGATGGCTGCATGCTGTCTATCATCCCTGCCTTTTGTGAGAGGCACAACACCACAGCAATTACGAGCACAGTATTTGCCAATGCAAAGTGGGAACAAATTCACCCAAGTGTAGATTGCTCACATTATTCCACAGGATTCTTTAGTGCAAATATAATCTCTTGGTCTTTTAAGTTGCCTTGCTGCCCAAAGGACCCTCATTCTAACACTGTGGGGACATGGGTTCATGGGACTGTGATGGAGGCAACATTGGCAACGCATTTTCTGCAAATCAGGGGAGAGGCAGTAGGCAGAGGCATTTTTCTCACCACCTGATGATTCTGGTGGTGTCTGCTTTTCCTTGTCACCATGGAGGGACCCTCTTTGACTGTACATCCCTTACCATGACCTTTTTTTTTTTGTTCTCAGCACTCAGCCAAGGATCTGTGGATGGAGCCTATAAGATTAATAAACAAATGACTGAGTTGTGGAAACATCTGCTCCAGTCTATGTACAAAGGCTGCACTGCCTTGTGTCCCTCAGCTGGGCAGGAGCCAGGCAACAAGAGCTGCTGTTGCTTCACATCATTCCAAATGTCTCTAAGATAACACTTGGGCAACAACAAACTACCTTTTTTTGAGGCTTTCACTAAAGGCCACACTATTTATGTATGTCCTTGTCCTCCTCTTTTCAAGTCTGGTCTTTTGACTATTTATTTGATGAATACAAGCAGCAGTGCAATTCTTAATCACTAGTGCTTTAAGTGTTGAACATCTCACACCCATTATAAAGGAAGCATATCCGGTCACATGAACAATTTTGGTATTCATATTGCCATATGCTTATGACATTAATGGTCCTTTTGGGTTTAATTTGAATAAGAAGCTACTTTAATAGCTTCAGAAACTCACAATGGCATGTTTTCTCATTTCTGCTATCTCTGTCTCTGTGGAGTGTAAAAAAATCAAATAGCTCACCCCAGATGGCCCCCTTTTCTATAAGCTTCCGAGATATGTTGACAATTCACTGCCCATGAAAGCTATGTTTCCTGACCTTTGGGTACACTTCTGTTTACAAATGTCTCCTTTTAAAATCTGGTGTAGACAAAGACCACCAGTCAGGTATAGTGTTCAGCATACAGTAAACACCTACCTGCAGTAATGGTCACTAATCCTTTAATGTGATATTTTATTTTGAGTACCTTGTTTTTTAGCTGAGATAGTAACTTGGGTTCTCTCTTAATGAGTTTTCTTACCTCCTTAATGTAACTTTAGCAAAGATAAGAATGTTCTTCTGAGAACAGCACGAGCTCATAACTCATTCATGTCAGAAATCATTACCATTTCTTAATGTCATCCCAATTAAGCTTTAATTTAATCCAGATGTTCTCAGCTATGGTCATGGTAATGCCTTTGACATGAGCCTGTGCTATACGTGATTCTCCCAGTGGGCTGTGTGAAGGTTCCTGCTGCTGTTGGCCATCCAGAACGTTCTCCAGGTTCTTGGCATTGCCTTGTCTGGTGTAAGTCTTGGGAGGTGGTTAGCAGAGTCTTCCATGCCAAGATGCGCCACTCAGGCAAGGTTTGCTGTGGGCATTGGTTTAGGAGTTTGTGAACTTATGCCAAATACCCAAATGCTGCATAGTAAAACTGTAAAATTATTTACTGATGGCAATTAGCACAGTGAGCAGTAGCAGACTCAGCAAAAGCCAATCGTGTAATATTGGTACAGACAGATCACACTGTCATCATGTTTAATGACATCTACTCTCAATGACTATGATAATTTTTACAGCAATGCTTTATATCAGATACATTTTTGACTGCCATGTCAAAAACTCACTGAGTTTCCCCAAGCTTCACATTCAACTGCATTTTCAGGACTGGCTATCGTACTCCTATTGCACTTATATCCTTTGCTGCATTATTCGTTTATCATCTTTCTGTTCATATTTTGTGCTACCGTAACACAAACTATACGAAGCTCTTGAAGACTGGTTAATTTGTCTCTGTGACAATAAGATAATTATGATTATCCTCATTTTACAGGATAGGAAGCTGAGGAAGAGATATGACAAAATGCTTGTCTGGAAGAAAGATGCCTGTGAGTATGTGAAGTTATCATTCACAGTTTTGTATCTCTTGCGTGTATACTGCAGACCATTGTACACCAAAGGGTTTGCTGAGGCCAGAAGGTGTGTGCACATGTGTGTCTGGGAGGAATCCTGTCCTAAAGCAGGTGTGAACATCAGGTCTCCCATACATGAGACAGAAAAGCTAGTATTATCAATTACAATGTTTGTAATTTCATCATTAGTAATACCATAGTACCAAAACAACTGTGTATAGAAGTGATGTTGCTTCTATAGGTTTTATAAAGACAGTCATTTCTCTGATGAAATTCAAGTGGAAGTAAATGAGAAAAAGAGAAGAAATGATATGTTATTAAATTTGAGGCTCTGAGAACCAGGTCAAATTGTCTTGCCCAACAGAATCAAAACTCTACTCTAGTTCGCCAGATTCTTGGTATAATTGCAGCAGGAATCGTCATCTGTTTCTCACTCAGAGGGCTCATTTATGCTATCTCTGTATTTTTAAAGTAACAGGTAAGTTATATATCTTGGATCTATTTGTATTCTTTCAAATGAGTAAAAGTAAGGACAAGTTAAGAAAGAACTTCATCCTTAGTGTAAATTTAATTCCCGTAGATGTCCCCAGTACGGGATTGTTTTAAGAGTTCTTCTAATTTGCTTCCTGATTGCCTAAGAAATGATGGATTTTCATGCTCAGGTACACTAAGATATACACAGCAAGGCACAGTGACCCATTTTATAGTTGTTTTTTTTTTTCTTGATAGGTTCTTCTGTGCTGGCATATAGTTGTAACACAGCTGCTACCACAGTTTGTAAGGATGTGTATCTTGCCATCGTCCTGTCTCTGGTCAGCACTGTCAACTGAGTTGGACACAGTGTCATCTATCCCCAGTCATTTAAAAGGACAAGGGAGTTGTCTTTTCATGAATGAATACAAGAAAAGTGTAAAACAAGGCAGAATTAGAAAAGCTTGTCATTCGTCAGTCTTAATCTGGAGTGTTATGTGGTAGGGGGCACTGCCTGTATATTTGGGGTTCTATTATCTGTGTAAAGGAATGTTGTTGACTTCATTGAAATCATCAATTGCTATCTCACAGCTGTGGATTTCTTGTTACCTTAAAGCAAATCAACAGATCCAATCAGACCATGCTTTTTTCCCACAGATAATCTATGAATTGTAAAAAATAGCTAGTAAATTTTGTCCAAATATCCATTTTTTTACATGAAATAAGAACGGCTAATGACAAGGACCTGTTGGTCTTCAGTGATAAGAGAGCTCAGCATTTCTTTTATCTGAAATTGAGTGCAAATTTGTGTGGGTGTTGTTCTATAGTCAATATTCTATCCAGCTATCTGCTAATAAAGATGATCTATATTGTAAAGTGAATCATTGCTTCTGGATGTTTTATTTGTATAGATTTGGGTTGTATTATGCCTTTTTCAGCATTAGCATTCTTGAGTTGTCCATAAAACTTTTGGATTCCTCCACTGATATTTATCCAAAAATATTTTTAACATAATTTTGGGGTTTGGCTTATTCATTGACAGAGGAACTGAAACATTATCTCAGTTCCCACTTGCGTTTTGGGCCTGCTTAGTTCTATAATTCCCCATGAATGTTAGAGTTCATTGATAATCCACTCATCATTTATGATATTTAATTTCAAAATGTGAAAATTAGTGCTGAATAAACAAAAGATATTTTGGGAGATTGCTATGAAACTGCTTGTTGTTAAAGGCAGCGCATTCATAGTGATCTTACTTCACTTCTCTTATAGTACCTGCCCACTTAAGACTATTTTATGTTGTCAAGAATGTTACTGCTTGCTGCACATTTGTGTGAAGGCTGCTTGAAAGATACTTGAAAACAATTGACAGCAAACAATCCCTTCAATACACAGACAGATGCTCATCTTTTTAAGTCTTGATACACACTGCTGCATTATATCACAATGGAGAACAACATCAAGAAGAAAAACCATCTTGGAGAGCTGGAGAGGAGAGCAAATGTTTGTTTCCATTGAGACTGTATTAATATTCCAGTGCATGAAAAAAACCCCATACAACACAACTTATCAAAAACACCCACTGAACTGGTCTAATTTGCCCATTTTGATCATACACGTTCACTACCGTTGTGCTAACTGGACTTATACTTTAAGATAAAGTGTTAAGAGACGCATAAATTGTCATTACAGATGCAAGAAACAACATATACAGCCAGGTCGTCATAAGGAGTGGTTATTGTCTCTTTACTCCCCTATAGAATTATGTATTAACCATCCACTGCCTTAGCACCCTAAAAAATGTGCAAAGAAAGTACTTTTGTCCAAAGAGTTGGGGCACTTCATCATGCTAAAAGCAAATGAAAGGCAAAACCCAATTCCTTGCTTTGTGGCTATGTTGTATGGGATGGTTTAACAGATGTGGAACATGCTTCTGATATTACCTGAAGTGAATGACTGCATACTGTGAGCTATTGAGTAGTCTTATATATATTGGACTGGAATATTTGTGGAGTCCTTGTGGGATCTTTATATACAGAGATGTGGGTACCTGGCAGGGTGTGCAGAGTGGTCTTTCAGCAAGAGTTGGAACAGAATCAAATTCAATGAGACTCCAGCTTTTATTGGTGCTTTTGGGCCCACTTATAACCCAGAGGAACAATAAATTACATAAATGTGCTAAGTATGCAAGTACTTTTACCTTGAAACAGGAGAGAATCAGTTTTGATACTCTTTGGAATTGGCACCTGAAACTGAAAATTGCCCCTAAACCCTCCAGCTCCTCACAATTAGTCCCAGAAGCATGATGGAGTCAGAGTGCCTAAAAAATCTGACCTTCAGAAGAATTTTTTGCTTTGATTTGATAATCAGAAATCCACAGATAGTTTGGGTATAAGTAATGCAAACATTTGTAGTTCTGGTTGATGATCCTAATGGCCAGACCACAGGTTTAACTGTGCTAGATCTTTCCCTCAACCACAGCAGAGCAGGGAATCCTGAGGAGGAAATGTTGTGGTTAGACCATCAGCTGAGCAATGGGACCCAGGAATCTCAAACTGAAGTGTGAAAATATGCATCTCCTGTAGTCCTGTTTTCCTAGCAATCACAACATCCACAGTAACAGATAGCATGGTTCTGGTGCCATTCCTTCCATGACTTTGTTGTAAATTTCTCCTAGAATGTAATAGAGCAAGATTTGTGCTTCCAGAAAGGCCCATTCCCAATCTGAGATATAAGAAAAAGAAGCATAACATTGTTTATTTGTCAAAGTCTTGGCTTCTTAGTGGGAGTTCTGCAGTCTGTTCCAAATTCCATCCCTGTTTAAAGTTCTGTCCCTGTTTAAAACTGACTGTAACACACTTGAACTGGCCCTTCTCTGACAGTATTTCTGTGGGACTTTCCATGGCAAAGGACTTCACAAGCAATAAACTGCTCTTTCTGCAGGCTGGAGGAGAGGTGGGAGAAAGAATGTGTGTGCGACAAGACTGTGAAGCTGATGGAAAGTCTGTAGCTAAGCCAAGTGGGGAAACTTTACCACACGACTTCTAAAACTGGGGTAGATCAAACTGGGCTTGGATTTTAAGGGGTCGCCCAAACATCCCTTAGAACAATGGCAAACTAAGTGGAGATTTGAGAGTAAGGATTTAAACCTGTGGTTCCAGGAGAGCTGATAATTGCAATGTGACCCTTAAATCACAGAATTATAAACTAATTATTGCTACAGAAGGTAAGGAGCTATAGTCCTGAAATGGCTTATTTTGCCTTTACAGATATTGCTGAAGATGCATTTTATAGAAGTTCTTGTAACTCATGAATTTCTATACAGATTCCACCTTAAATGGATTTTATCAGACTGTGCACTGGTAAGCTCATGCTAATATTGGCTCCAATAAAGAACAAATCAGTGCCCAACTCGACTCGTCTTATCGCACAGTCAAAACTGATGGCTGAAGAAGTCATAAAGATCCCATTTAATCTCTCACCTATCTATCACTGTGAATGTCTTTATCCTCTTTGTGCAGTGGTAATATCTGCTCATTATGAAAGCAAAATAGATCTGGCATGAATAAAAGCGGAATGAAGTGCTCACTTTGATTTTGACAGCATGATCAGTGGAAGCAGTAATCTGTGAGAATCAAAAGGGCTAAATTATTCCATAACAGTAATTTGAGGGAACAGCTCAGAGCATACACATCTGCTTTCATATATTGTGACGTGCACTGATAAAACATCCTTCCCAATTTACTCTCTCTGTGCTTGACTAATCTGCAACAGCTCTCACAATGTCTAATCATGCCATCAAAAAGGAGAAGAAGTTCAATTGAGACTCAAATGAAAGAAGATTGGAAAACTATCCTCAATTGAAATTACATTTGTAAATGAGCCATAGTTTTTCTGTTCAGAGTGCGTTATGGTAAATCTGCCTGAAGAAGTAGTTATGCTGAAGAACAGCAACGTGTATCTAGATTGTATTTATTCCATTACTGCTCAAGTAAAATTATGGCAGCTTGGAAACCCTGGGGCATGTTTTCAAAACTGATATGCCAAATTCATAGTCAGATTCCGGTAGTGTAATTATAGCATCTCTGGCCTGCTGAAAGATTCCCAATACATATAAATTACACAGCCAGGCTACAGTTATAGTGGTTTTATTTTTAAACATTCCTGTTACAGGAGATTTCTTCCTTTTTTTTGCAGGCTTAGCCATGGCCAAACTTTTCTTGCTTTTTTCCTTTTTCATGGTGGGGTTTGGAGCTAGTTAACCACGCCTACAATGTACTTGAAACACAAAACTGAAGGTCACTTTGAAGATCATACAAGGGTGTATCCTGTTGATCCTTATGGACAAAACCAGCCAGAAGTATGCATGGACTGGGCTAGAATATATGCTACTCAGACTAAAAGTGAGACAGTCAGGTTAAAGCAACAATACTGGATATTCACCTTTCTGATCTTTGCTAATTCAGTTCTATTCTGGGGTACTCCAGTCTGTGACTACATATTGTCACCTCTGCTAGGAACTTACTTCAAGAATTGTTATCCTTCCCTTAAAACATCCGATTCTGGAGCCATGTGGTTTTGTCATCCAATATATTCTATGTCTCTATCATTTTTATTAGACTCAAGCTTTATTGAATTTCTTGAAACTGGCAATACTGGACCCACCTCTCCTAGATATATCACTAATGATCCGCTCTCATATGGCCATTATCCTGGTACAACCAAAGAAATGGTAATTGCTTCCTTTGTAGATCTGTCATCAGGTAGACTGATGCAGCTCCCCGTCTTGTATATTTCTACAATGAGGATGTACCTATAGGTCCAAAGGGGCATAGGTAAGCAAATGATACTGCCATCAACTGTGCTAATACTGCTTGCTGTTCTGTTATGTGCTTTGGAGTATTTGAAAATATTAAAAAACAGGCTATATTCATTCTAGGAGAGGGTGGCTGGACACAATTCTGCAAATATTTAGGTCTTGGTGAAACCTATCGTAGACTTGCATAAGAAAAATGGGTGAGCAGTTGCAACTGTTCTTGAAACTGCTGCTAAGTGTATTAAATTAGCAAAAGTCAGTGAATATTCAGTCCTCTTTTACCCATCTTTTGTTCATTTTTATCTCATTTTCTGCAAACACTTGCATCAATATGTAGAGCTGACTTTACCACTACAAGCCTGACTGGTCAGGATTTCTTTTGTCCAGTCTGTTCATCAGAAAATTAAGTTTCTGCAAAGTCGAAGTATGTAATGGGAAAGTTTTGAGTTTACTAAGACTCTTTTTCCACTGGTAAAAAAAAAAAGAAAATGTTTATTCTGCATAATTTGATTAGATCTTGAGCTTAATTGAAATATATTCTTTGGACATACCTTTGTACAGGAGATATACTAATGGTCTATGGAGGTTGTTTAAGACTTTTCTTGTTCCCATTACTACTATTTGCTTTACTACATATCCCATGATAAAACGGCACGTCCTTTCACCTTAAAACAATGTGATGCATCAGGGTATGTCTGTGATGATGGCAGATGTTGAAGAATGTGGTTGAGTGAAAACAAATGTAAGATATCCCAAGAACTTTTCCAGTGACTTACCTCCTGTCACTTGCTACTTCTTGTGTGTTCACTATATCTAGTATAATAGTCATAGCCCTTGGAGAGGGATCTAAATGTTTTATTTTGCCAAAATATTTAGCAAATTTGCATGCTTACTAAATAATAAGGTTTGAAAACTTCACGTAGGAAAGAACATCAGCTGNACTTGCTGTTCTGTTATGTGCTTTGGAATATTTGAAAATATTAAACAACAGGCTATATTCGTTCTAGGAGGGTGTGGCTGGACACTATTCTGCAAATATTTAGGTCTTGGTGAAACCTATCGTAGTCTTGCATAAGAAAAATGGGTGAGCAGCTGCAACTGTTCTCGAAACTGCTGCTAAGTGTATTAAATTAGCAAAACAGTCAGTGAATATTCAGTCCTCTTTTACCCATCTTTTGCTCATTTTTATCTCATTTTCTGCAAACACTTGCATCAATATGTAGAGCTGACTTTACCACTACAAGTCTGACAGGTCAGGATTTCTTTTGTTCAGTCTGCTCATCAGAAAATTAAGTCTCTGCAAAGTTGAAGTATGTAATGGGAAAGTTTTGAGTTTACTAAGACTCTTTTTCCACTGGTAAAAATAAAATGAAAATGTTTATTCTGCATAATTTGATTAGGTCTTGAGCTTAATTGAAATATTTTCTTTGGACATGTCTTTGTACAGGAGATGTACTAATGGTCTATGGAGGTTATTTAAGACTTTTCTTGTTCCCATTACTACTATTTGCTTTACTACATATCCCATGATAAAATGGGATGTCCTTTCACCTTAAAACTATGTGATGCATCAGGGTATGTCTGTGATGATGGCAGATGTTGAAGAATGTGGTTGAGTGAAAACAAATGTAAGATATCCCAAGAACTTTTCCAGTGACTTACCTCCTGTCACTTGCTACTTCTTGTGTGTTCACTATATCTAGTATAATAGTCATAGCCCTTGGAGAGGGATCTAAATGNTGGGATGTCCTTTCACCTTAAAACTCTGTGATGCACCAGGGTACGCCTGTGATGATGGCAGATGTTGAAGAATGTGGTTGAGTGAAAACGTATGTAAGATATCCAAAGAACTTTTCCAGTGACTTCCCTCCTGTCACTTGCTACTCCTTGTGCGTTTGCTGTATCTAGTATAATAGTGACAGCCCTTGGAGAGGGATCTAAATGTTTTATTTTGCCAAAATATTTAGCAAATTTGCATGCTTACTAAATAATAAGGTTTGAAAACTTCACGTAGGAAAGAACATCAGCTGAAACTGATTTTTCAAGTATGCACAGTAGACTAGTTATGTTGGGAATATACGTTTGTTAAGCCAGTGAACAGATACAATACCATGTGGCAAAAGACCCCATGTGGTTTCACACCATCAGTCCAATTGCACCTTAGTGGTAAGGTTAGATGAATAGAGAAATAAAGGCTATCCTAGATTTTGTATAAAATATGGAATTACACATATTTTTTAATATGAAAAACAACTGACTGACTGCTACTTCTGCTTTTGGATATTCTGGCACGAATCATTGTTTTAGTGTTTTTGGTTGTGGATTTTGACCATCTATGTGAGATATACAATAGTATATGAATGAGTGTTACAGATACTTGATTCATCAAAATTTAGAAAATACTACTTCATCTTTTAAAGTCAAGGAAATGAGATGAGTGTAGATGTTTTCCCACCTTCCTCTACAATAAAAGACTATTTTTACAGTTCCATTGCAAGGACAGCTGTGTAAATGTACTGATTCAGAGTGTGTTTGGTCACGCAGCAGACACTAGTCTCAGTATAACTGAGACTATTTACCCTACTGGTTGGTATGTTTTGTGATAAAAGTTATGCATAATTAACCTTGATTCCTCAAGTACTTCTCCTGTCAATGTTACCATTTAACTTCGAAACATTTTAGACTCTCAGTCTCCCTTGCTGGCTAATGATGGCTCCTGATCTCACTGCTAGAAATTGTCTTCCTCTGTTCATTTGGCTATTGCCCTTTCACAACAGCCCCCTGCAGTGTTTTTGACATTATTCTGGTAACAATTGGGAACCACAGACTTTTTAAGAATCACCATAATGCTGTTGTGCTCCTTTCTGCCCTTGCACTTCATCACCGAGTAAGATAAAATGTGATTCTGATGAATGCTGCAATGTGTTTATTTGCATTACAGCATCCAGCCACCAATTCTCTTAGGGCTGTACGCAACTGCAGGCAGAGTGCAGACAAGGATCATAAATGGCAACTGTAGCTCAGACTTAAATGTATATAGAAATGCATGTGTCTGTGCTTTGTGTTCTGTACTGAAATTCCGCCTGCATATTACTTGCAAGACAAACTTAGTAAAACAGGGGCGCTGCTGACTTTCACTTTCTCAGATAGCCATAAGCGTACATTTTTGTGTTAGTACTTAGACCTTGCAAAAAAGAATGCTTGCTTTAAGAGATAAAGCTCCTGACCTCTTACAGTGGCAATGAACATGAGCCAGAAATATTTTCATAGAACAACCAGGTTGGAAGAGACCCACTGGATCATTGAGTCCAACCATTTTGCACCAAAACAATTAGTATTTTTCCTTCAACATGCGTGAGGAGTATGAGATTGTCAATGTCAGTACTCTTTTTCCAGTTTCTATGAACTCCGTATTTATACTTCACATTTTCCAGTTCTCTGCACATGAGTTTGGGCCACTTCTACATCCTATAATGCAAGTGTTCTCCAGCCACTGACAGTCTGCAGACTGAGCATGAATGTCTGTGGAATCACAGAAAAAAAGTGAATGTTCTCAGAGGTTTACTCAGGATGACTTCATAGAGTGAATTTTGCTTAGGGTTTTTTGGAACATTGGCCCAAGTAGGGAATGATAAAAAATTTATTTGTCAGCTTGTAGAAATGGCTGAGCATAGTAGCATGCCTTTTACACACATACAGCTCCAAGTCATAAATCTTTTACCAAAGGTGAACGCTTATGTTCATTTGTAGAAAACACAGCAGTAAGGGATCATAGAATCATAGAATAGTAGAATAGTAAAATGGTTTGGTTGGAAGGAACCTTAAACTTCATCTAGATCCAACCCCTCTGCCACGGGCAGGGACACCTTCCACTAGATCTGGTTAATAGAATCACTAAGTTGGAAAGGACCCACTGGATTATTGAGTCCAACCATTCCTATCAATCACTAAAACATGCCCCTCAGCACCTTGTCCACTCTTCCTTTAAACACCTCCACTGATGGTGACTCAACCACCTCCCTGCGCAGCCTGCTCCAGTGACCAATGAACCTTTCCATGAATTTTTTTTTCCTGATGTCAAGCCTGAACCTTGCCTGGTGGAGCTTGAGGCCATTCCCTCTTGTCCTGTCCCCTGTCACGTGGGAGAAGAGGCCAGCTCTCTCCTCTCCACAACCTCCTTTCAGGTAGTTGTAGAGAGCAGTGAGGTGTCTCCTCAGCCTCGTCTTCTCCAGGCTAAACAACCCCAACTCACTCAACCATTCCTCATTGCTCAAAGCCTCGTCCAATCTGATCTTCAACACCTCCAGGACTGGGGCATCTATGACTTCTCTGGGCAACTTGTGCCAGTGCCTCACCTGTCTCATAATAACAAAATGCATTCCAAATTTCTAATTTAAATCTCCCCTCTTTCAGATTAAACCTGTTCCCCCTCATCCTATCACTGCACTGCCTGATCAAGAATCTCTCCTCATTTATCCTGTAGGTCCCCTTTTAGTACTTGAAGGCTGCCATAAGGATAATATGCCCTTGTATGTTAGTTTACCGGTCAGAAAACCTAAGCATGGCATGGGAGATTTAGGAACTGGCCACTCCTTGGCCTAAGAGAATTCAGACTGATGCCTTCTTCACTGAGTTATGCTGAGAAAGAGGAGAGGAAGGAGGCTATGCACAAAACTGGTGATTCACTGGTAAGAGGAGAATGGAAGGGAAGAAGAGGACATAGCTCTGCAGACACACAGATAAAAGAAATCACAATCCAGCAGGTCCAGTGGATGGCTGCCAGGAGAGTTCCTAGGGCTCTGACTTGGTGAGCCTGGGTGAGAAAGTTCAGCTAGGCTGCAGTGGCTCTGGCTGGGCTGGTGGAGCCCCTGGTGGAGAGTCAAAACTGTGTTAACTGAGATTTTCTGCCAAGGCAGCTGTGCTGTCAGCATAAGCAGCTCATCGCAAGCTGCTACAAGCACCCTTTTGCAGACACAGCAGCATCCACAGATGGGTATGGCTGTGACACCGCTCTGTTAAACAGAAACAGGGTGAGAACCATCATTTTGTTTGAACTCTGCTCGCGAAATGTCATAAGGGTGACATAGGTCTGAAAGTCAGCCTTGACCCATGCCTAGGTGTGAAACAAGCTTGAATTCTGGCCTGTGCTTTTGTACCTTTGTAATACTGCTAAATGCCACAGTGCAGGAGAATTCGTGCTTGGCATAGCATTTGTGCAGCACTCTGCTTCACTTTATAAACATCTTTTATGTAAATCAAGTGTTAATTATCCCCGCTCTGTATTTTGTGTTGAATATCATTTTTTTAATTACAGGCTTCATCCCAGGTTAAGCCTGTATGCCTGTTGTTGAGCCAATTATCATAAATTCCCCTGTAACAATTAACAATATTGGTACAGAGCTGCATGTATTTTAAATGTTATAATTATGCTCAGCTCTTTTGTTAATTGGCCTATCTGACTCTTTACTTTTTATGCTGCTCATCTGCTCATTACTGCAGCCATTTAATTCAATTAGCACCTTAATTAGAAGAACAGCCATGTCCAATGTCGTAGGACTTGTCAGAGTACGTGGCTTGATTAGCAAAGACAAACACACCATGCAAATCAGGCTGTAACATTTGGGGGCAGCAGGAATGGAAGGCAGCCAGCTGGTGAAGTGGAAAAGGAGCGTGTCTTCATCCCCCAAAGCTTTGCCAGGAGAGAGAAAATAAAGAAGGCATCAGACTGAGGAAGGAATAAAATAATTTACAATTCCATGAGTTAAGGCATCACTTAAGAGGAATGGCGTGTAACTCCTGAGGATGGTGTCACTACTAGATTATCTCCTACTCTCAGTGATCTTTAAAAAAGGAAAGTAAGAGAGATGTGTAAAAATAATACAGCAATCTACCATATCATATTTCCTTTCCCAAGGTGGAAGCCAAACCTCAGATTCTAGTTGCAGAGGGAAAGAGAGGAACAAAAAGAAACACCCTGAGCCTGGGCTTTGGTGTAAATCCGTGTGGCTCCACTCATCAATGCCAAGTAAAGAGTAGGCCAATGGTACTTCAAAATCACCCATTTGACCTCAGCCCTGCAATTTAAGATTGCAGCACCTCTGCGGAGAGACATGTGAGGCCATAGGAACCGTATTTAAAAAAAAAAAAAAGCTTCATTTTCCAAGAGCAGTTTAAGTCTCAGTTTTGTTTTGTGCCAGTCTATTTAAATCTTTATTCCCTGCCTATTAATTCTCCTAATTAGAATTAAATGAAGCATGCTAAATTGCTAGATTAACCAATAATTAAGCAGGCAAAGCACTAACGTTTAATACACACAGGCAGTTCTTTCTCTTCTGTGATAGCACCGTGTCATGCCTGCTCATTTTATTTCAAAGGAATTAAGAGGCTTGTCTTCCGTGATCAACACCCCCTCCCATATTAACTTACATAAAATAAAGACTTTTCTAAAAGGGGATGAGTTTCCAGCTAGTTATCAAGGAACTCTTGATTTTATTTGTTAATTCCTTATCTGTGAGTCCTTGTGAAACCTATTTGAATCAGTTGGCTCAGGAAATCCAACAGCTGTACATATATTTAACAGATAGTAGATTTTAATTAAAATGATATATAGTTTGTGTGGTGCTCTTTTTATTCTGTGCTTGTTTCTTTATTTCTGCTCACATAATGAGGTCCAACACTTATTTTCAGAGGATGGCAGCCACTCTTCCTCCCCCTCATCTCCCTGCCTTGTGCCCCACTCCTTCAATATTCATTTTACATATTTATACTTTACGTTGTCTTTATGGCAGGTACTTTATTGTGGAATCTCTCAAAACTATGCAGCGCTCTTGGTGTGTAAGTGAGGGGCCATGTCGACTGTCTAAATCAGTAGACTCCATGATCTCAGGCAGCCTTGGTGATTTTGAAGGTTATTCCTTGGGTGTGTAAGTACTGACAGAGCTGGGGTCCAGAGCAGGAGCAGAAGGTTCAAAAAGATGTTAATGCCTCTTATGAAGGTGCTTGTTGATATACATGCCTCAAGCTTGTAACTGCTTCATGTACAGAGGGCAGCAAAGTCTCAAGGATTTTCACAGAGCTGTTCAGTCACATGGTAACTGAACGCATGTTCTTGTCTTTTATTCCTTTGACTTAAGCTGTCGGCCAAAATTTGGAATATTTATGTTTTTTCCCCCCAGGAGTGGAAAAAATGTGATGGAGTCAGATGTTTCTCCAGGTATGCCTACGTGGTATTTTGTGGACAGGTCCAAATTTCTTTTGTTTATGTCTTGAGCATTCTGCCCTTGAAAAGGAAGCTGTGTGGCCCTATTAGGGAGCCATGACTCCTGTTTTGAAACTACTTTACAGCTGCTTGACTTGCCTTAACTCTGCCTTTGGTGAAATCGTGTTACCAAAAGAGCTGGCCCAGAAGTCCTGTTTCCCAGAGATACCAAACAAGAGGTTATGTGTCTGCTCACAGTCCCAAGTCTCTTTAGACCAGCACTTTGCCCCAGAAGAGATCTATCAAAGGGGTAGATTATAAAATAGAGTTGAAATTCTGTAATTTCTCCTTGCAGCGGAAAGAAGACAATTTTTGTCTTCTTTATTCCTGCTCCAGGTGATCCTACCCCTTTTGATGCTTACATGAACATCTTGTGAGATATTGTTCTTTGTCAGTCTGGAGGAAAACTAATCCAACATTAAAGACTTTTTCCATTGGCTTAGCAAACTGGACCTGCATGTGTATGGCTGAATGAGTGTGGAAGCAGCATGATGCACCAGAGTAGGATCTGCATATAGTGAAAGCAGGCAGTAATGGGACTGCCTCTTTTGATGGTAGAAAATCAGTAGAATTAGTCAGGTATCACTAAATTGCAGTCAACACTTCTAGATACAAAGTCATATCCCAGAGTAAAATCACTAATAATGAAAGAGAACAGATTTCATTTTATTTCTTCTCCTCAAATGAACAATCCTGCTGGCTTCAGGGAAAATTAAACGTCATTGATGAAGTCATCAAAACTGCCTGATTTCAGATTTTGTCAGGAACTCAAATGAGACTCCTTAATAACATCAAGAATTTTAAAGATCTTGTTCCTCGTTTGTGCAAATTTTCTGAGCAGCAGCTTTTCTTGATGTTAAGATACCTTCACACATCTCTAACCAACCAAGGAACATCAAGCATTTGTGTTTTGGAATCTAAACTATGAGAATACTAGAGCCTGGCTGTATTTCTTCTATGTCTCTTTCACCCACTCCACCATTTAAGGCTGTATAGATGAGCATATCCTTGAATGATTTGTTATAAGCCTGTTTAAAGACAATGCCAGTGTATGTGTATCAATATGATAAAGTGTTTGGGGACTTGCCATGGATAAGAGAGAGCCCTGATCCAACAAACATTTGAACCCAGACAGGGTCAAGTTGAAAATAAATTGAATTTAAAACAGTAGCTCCAAGACATCAGGGGTGGCCACGTCCACTGAGAATTTTGCCTGATTTTGAGGTCGTTTGTGAACCAAACCCTGCTGGACAGTACAGCCCTACAGTTTAACATGAAGAGAGATACATGCCCTCTGAATCCTTAATGCCAAGAAACAATTGTGAGATGATGGGGCCCTGGAAATCAAGGTGTATGCAGGACATGAGTGCACTGTTTCATTTTTCTGAGGGGCCAGTTTGAGTAGGCTGGATTTTCATTTCTCAGCTGTCCTATGGTATGAACCGTGTGGCCCCTGCAGTACATGCTGAGGACAGCAGAGTCTGCCTTCCGTTTTCAGTTGGCTGGCTGATTGATTCATTCCTCTCTTTTTTTTTTTCAAACCAAGCTTCTTACATGCTTTAGTGAACATCTTAGTCAGTCCCTAGTACCTCTGTCAATTCTGTGTGTGTGTCTGTGCTTGCATGTGTGCGTGTGCGTGTATTGCACTTCATCTGCTTGACGCAATAATATCCTGGGGGAACGTGCAGGCTGTAAACTTCTCCATAACATCCTGTTCCTGCAACTTGAAGATATTGACTCTGAAGGGAAACAATGGCATGAATAAAATAAAAATAAAAAAAAAAGTTAATTATCCTTTGTGTTTGTAATTTAATTAAAGATGCAGTAAAGTTTTACTGTTTTTCCAGGTGATGATGTTTAGAGCTCTGAAAAGCTATTTGTGCTGGTGAGATTAAAGTGCATTTTAAAATGTTCCCCGAGCACTTTCACATTTGTTGATAGATTTTTAAATTAAACTTTAAATTGTAATCTAAATTACCTCCAACAATTCATGGTCCCTGTAATGAACTCCCACCATTCCTGCTGTCATCTGACTATGATATACTGTAAATGGTAACTGCTCAGGGTTTTACTGAATAGTGCTTTAGTATTACTGCACTATATTAGTTGTGTACAACCCTCAAATAGAAATCAAACCACAGAATAGGTTTAGTTTAGCATAGTAACTTTCTTATTTGCTAGTCTTTAGTCTTAGTGAACGCTTCTGCTGCTAATCATTTGGGACCTCATAGAAAACGCTTCCAAATAATTTTTTAGGCATTCCTGTCAAGGTAAAAGTATTTGCATTTTACCAGCCAATGAGATTTTGGACATTAATCCTTAATGGCTAAAATAAAACTAATTGGAGAATATGAGTTCAAGTGCTCATTCGTAAAGTGACCATGGCTCATTGGCCCCTGAGGCACAATTAGAAAAAAATACTTTCATAAATGATTGATGTAGATTCAAAGAGGAAGAGAAGATAGCAGTGGGATAGTGGAAATAATTCACTGTGTGCTGTTCCATGAGATGATGTAGGTACACTGAGACCGAGCTCTTTCCAAGGAACTGCTCAGAGCAAAGCAGAGTCTAACTTGCAGATCACTGATTGCCCTTGATAGATCATGTTGCCTGAGACTCATGGACATGTTCCTGGGATGAAAAGAAAGACTCCAGATGTAAAGGTATTTTGCTGCTGGAGCACGTGCAAAGAAGGGCAACAAAGCTGGTGAAGAGTCTGAAGAACTGGTATTGTTTAATTTAGAGGAGGCTGAGAGGAGACCTTATTGTTCTATACAACTCCCTGAAAAGAGGTTGTAGTGAGGTGGGCGCTGGTCTCTTCTCCCAGATAAAAGATGATAGGATGAGAGGAAATGGCCTCAAGGTGTGCCAGGGGAGTTTTAGGCTGGATATTAGGAAATACTTCTTCACAGAAAGGGTTGTCAAGCATTGGAACAGGCTTCCCAGGGAAGTGGGTGACTCACCATCCCTGGAGGTATTTAGTGGATTTAGTGGTGGACTTGGCAGTGGTTAGGTTTATGGTTGGGCGCAATGATCCAAAATGTTTTTTCCAACCTAAATTATTCAGTGATTTTTTGATTCTGCAAGCTCGAGTAACACCCATGGGAAGCTCTCAAGGATCTCTGAACATTTACACATGTGGAAAACTAGACTAAAGAATATATCCCAATAAAATAAAAGAAAAAACCCCAAACATCTATAAGCAAAGAATCATAAGATTGCAGGATCATAAAATGGCTTGGATTGGAAAGGACCATGAAGGTCATCTAGTTCAACTTTCCTGAGTTGGAACATCTTCAACTAGATCAGGTTGCTCAGAACCCCATTTAACCTGATCTTGAATATTCCCAGGGATGGGGCACCTACCACCTCTCTGGGCAACCTGTTCCAGTGTTTCACTACCCTTGGTGTAAAACATTTCATTGTAATATCTAGTCTAAACTTCTCTTTTAAATTAAAGCCATTACCCTTTGTCCTATTACTACAAGCTGTGCTAAAAGTTTTTTCCTCTCTTTTTAATAAGCTCCCTTTAAGTATTGAAAGATCACAATAAGGTCTCTTCGGAGTACTCTCTTTTCCAAGCTGAAAAATCCCAACACTCTCAGCCACTCTTCACAGGGCAGTTGTTCCAGGCCTTTGATAATTTTCATGGCCCTCCTCCGGACCCACTCCAACAAGTCCACGTCTTTCCTCTGCTGTGAGTTCCAGAGCTGGATGCAGTCTTCCAGGTGGGATCTCACCAGGGCAGAGTAGAAGGGCAGAATCACCTCCCTCACCCTGCTAGCAACACTTCTCTGATGCAGCCTGGGATACGACTGGCCTTCTAGGCTGCAAGAGCACCTTGCTGACTCACGTCCAGGTTTTCATCCACCAGGACTCCCAGATTACAGATCTGCTCTCAATCTCTTCATCCCCTAGCCTGAGGGTTGCCCTGATCCAGGTACAGGACCTCACAGTTGGCTTTGTTAAATCTCATGAGGTTCACAAAGGTCCATTTCTCCAGTTTGTTAACATCTCTCTGGATGTCACCCTGTTCCTCAGGGGTGTCAACCTCACCATTCAGCTTGTGTCATCTGCAAGCTTGCCGAGGGTTCATTTGATCCCATTTTCTATGTCACTGATGAAGATACAAAACAACACCAATCCCAGACCAGAACATAACTTATCACTGATCTGCATCTGAACACTGAGTGGTTGAGGTTCAGTGGTTCAAAGGGAAGAGCAGAGAGGTGAAATAAGCAGACCGTGAACTGCTTGCTGCAGTTAGGGTCCAATAGCCTTTCACACAGGAACTTACTGACACAGACATCTTTCTGCTGGAAAGCTCTGGGAGAATTTTCTTCCACACAGATGCATAAGCTGTAGTGGTGAAGCTTATGGTCTTCATGAATTCCCTCTTTTAATTAGACATTATGCAAAATGAAAACTGCATTGTTTGGTTTTGATTGATTTCTTAGCTCTTCTGCTATGAGAAAAACGAACACTAGTTGTGTTTCCTGTTCACCTTTGTTATTCGTCATTATTCAACATGTCAGCAGCCACGCTGGTAAACAACTTCATGATATTCATTGGTTTTCCCTATTTCAGCCCCCTCATCTGTGATGAGTTCTCCAGTTATCCAGAAAACTTTAACTCTTCAAACCCTTCCTTCCTTAAACCCCTCCACTAGTAAGCTGCTTGAAGGAAAATTACAGTGTCTATGGTGCCAGCATGCTGCAGTCAGAGCAGCACTTTGTATGGGTCTCCTTTTTCTACCCTCCTCATCTGCCTCTTTACCGTATGTCTCCTGTCTATCAAAGGTAGATTGTGCCAAACTAACACGATAGCTTCCTTTGATGAAATAGAGGATTTCTAGTCAAAGGAAATGCATTAGATACCATCTATCTGGACGTCAGTAATGTATTTGATATGGAATAATGATCGGTTAAACTGGAGGATATGGGGATGAGCAGATTAGAGGGTTGATCAGGAGCCTGCTGAAGTAGGGACAAAATAGAAAAATATTGAATTTTCCTAAAATGCTGAGCTGAAAGTGTATTGCTCAGGAGCCACTTCTGGACCATTATGGGGCCACATCACCCCACCACCCGAGCTCCTTAAACTCCCCACTGTGCCAAGAAAGAAAGTATTTGGGGACTGGGAAAGAGAGACCTAAGTGGAGATAATATGGCAGTGAACAGGAAGACAAGATCACTTGACAGCTGTTTATTCAGTTTTCTTGTTGCATTTTTCATTTATTCTACAAACAATCTGACCAACCATGAAACAGAGTGATGAAATGAAGTGATAAGAACCGCTTCTTCTCCATGCACTGATCAGCTAACATTTCACTCTGTCTCTTTGCCTCTCTTGCTTCCCTTCCTCTTCTGGAAAGATACAGCAAGAAAAAAAAAGATTAAATTAAAACACATGTCCCATTATGAACCTTCAAGAGAATGGGATTCGTAAAATAGACATGAAAAATTCTTCAGGAATTTCAGAGTGATGTAGTTAAATAGATAGCAATAGATAAATGTTTTGTAGTCTGTTACTAATGGATCAAAGCCTGGTTGACATATACACTGGAAATAGTAGCTGAAAACTGGAAGTTTTGTCCAGGAAAGCTATTCAAGAGAGGCAATTCCCAGTCTATTCAAAGTATTTAGATTTATTGCTGAGAAATTAGCCATATTTTATGTAACTTTTAAAGAAAGAACAATGGAAAACCCAAAAGGTTTCAGAAAAAAAAAATTTGGAAACATAATTTATGTCTGGTGTAAGGCCTATGTTTTGAAGATATTTAGGAATTTCCATCTATTTAATATACCCCAAAAAAAATAAAGAGAAATGGTTTAGAGTAACAGGCAGCTACATACAGAAGAATTTTCTAATTGTTAGTGGTTTTTTACACAAAATGTTCACTGAGGCCTGGCTGTTCGGATAGGAGCACTGGGTGCATGATGATGAGAAAAGCACAATGTTCCAGTGAGGTTAATTACCCAAGACAAACACTTACACTAGATGCAATGAGTTCTCCATCTCTTATAAGTGTTGAATCAAGCCAAGATATTTTAAAGAATTTATTAATTTAGCATGGAGTTTATGGGGTGAAGTTTCTTTGTAGTGGGTCTGACTGAAATACTTGTAAATAAATCTATCAGGTTTTAAACATTTCTTTCTTCTGAATAACTCTGCATATATCAGGATGCATTTCTGAAAAATGCGTACTTGTTTCCATTTTGCTTCCAACTCAGAGGTTAAGAGGGACATGCCTTTCAGTTTGTATTCAACTTCTGCCACTGGAGACAGAGGCATCAGAAAGCACTGAAAAGCAGATGCCATACTAGGCAGTCCTCTGTACCCACACACAGAGCCCATGCACTCTTTGCAAAGGACAGAGGGCAGGATTCTCCTTTTGTGGAGAAAGTGAGACTGCAGTGATAAGAAAAGCTGATCTAAGATATATTCCTCCTATAGTTCTACTTGAAAAAGTCAGATTAATATCAATATAATTGCAACTGAATATTTGCCTTCAACATTTTAAAAAAAATAAATGGTATTATTTCAGCTCTGTGTTCTTGATGCCGAGCAATTGATGAGTTAATTGCCTTCCTCTTCCCACTAAATTAGAGTGTGTCTGCACATACTGGGTCAGCCTGTGAGTAAAGCATTCATTGTTCACTGCTTACAGAACCTCTGTGCTATGACAGTAAATATTTTCTCCCAAGCTTAAAGGAGACACCTCCATTTTTTCCATTTATCTGTCAATGACTACTTTTTAAAAAGTAAAATGAATTAAAAAAGCAAACAGGAGATTATATTTAGGGGTGGGAAGGGGCTGATATTTATTTCCCCCTTTCTCTTATTTGTGAAGTCTAAATTTCCTAGTTTTATACTACATGAAGACAGGTGTTTTTCCAATATGCCTCTATTCCCAATTCACAATGCAAATATTTATTCTCTTAAATGCATAAGGGTTATTAATGATGGCAGGGTGCTTTGAGCATTCCCCATAAAGCACATTGTTTCTTTTTTCCCCATTTAAGAGTAATCGAGAAATGCCCTGAAATGAATCTGACAAGTGAATCTATACTGCTGGTTTACATCCTGCTACCTATGGACAGCCAGTCCTAATTTAAGGTGGGATGCAGATAACAAACTTCACA